>OZ024912.1:72585404-72757684 GCA_964017125.1 Flabesymbios commensalis | reverse complement strand
CTTAAATACAGCAAAACGTATGTAATTATTATATTTATTTTAAAGATATATTTCTCACGTAAAAAAAATATTGAAGAATTTTCCATTACTTGAAATGGTGACATATTGTACGATACAATATGGTTGATGGGGCAACAAAAAAAAAGTAAAATATTTTCATGCTGAAAAAACCTCAGAAGCGATCAGATATAAATATCATAAAAATATATAGTTATCACATAAATTGATCGACTGAAAAAAAGGCTGACAGGACAAGCTAGTTTATTATTGAAGTCATTAGAAGTATTACTGCAAAACACGAAATATAGAACTTTTAATTGTAAAGAAATGGGTATAGATTGCATTAAACAATACGGTTGAAGGGGCAAGGACATTTAACATTGTAAGTAACAGCGCTTATTGGCACACTAAAAACAGAAAAATCGAAGTATTAATATATAATTTGCAATGCCCCCCTATTTCAGGTAAAATTATGTCAAATAGTAGCCAACTTACAGTGGAGTTGAAATAGGTACAGATTGCATGAGAATATACTGCTGAAGAGGCATGGAAATTGAAAATCGTCAATAAAAACTGTGTTCGTGTTGAAAACAGCAAGAGGAGAATTAATCTCGACAACCCAGCACACTCGTGTGCTGTGAACCCTATTCATCAATTTAAAGTCGATAACAGCTATTTTTATGCTACAAAAAAAACTTTACAAATAGATAGAAATCCAAAGGCTCTTAGTTCATGTGAAATAGTAAACAAAATAAAAATTATCAGAGTATCTGATGAAATCAGAAAAAAACGTTAGGTATTGGGTTCCATTAAAATACATTTTATTTAAAGAAGCTGACAGTAACTTATTCAATTCAATTATGAGAATAAAAATTAACAATATATATATTTTAAAATTATAATGAACTGTGTGATAATTGCATGACAAAATACGGCCCAAAAGGCAAGGAAATTTACCATCCTCAAAAACAGTTAAAGGAATAAAACGAAAGTAGTTTAAAATAATTGCAAATTGCAAATGAAATTATATAAAATATGAAATAAAACTTAAACACTATAGAGGCACCGAAATCGGCATATATTAAATCAGAAAATACGGCTGAATTACAAAGATACAACATCAGTAAATATTTACAATCTTAGAAATCTGTTGGAAATACTCGTTTAATATCAGAATTCAATAAAATAAAGTTATACACAGTGACATATTTTGACAATCCGCAGTTTATGGCAACGCCTCCTCTCGCTACATGTGTACACGATGTTAATATGGGAATACTTTAATATACTCAATTACACAACTACACTGCTAATAATACTTACATTATGTATAATCTGATATACTAATGTATATTTAAAATTCTAAATATGAAACAACCGTTATGCAACTGAACCTTGTAGACATTATGCTCGATATTATGTAAATCCTGGATCTCCAGTTTTTACCTGAATAAATATGTTGATTGTGCCTACTGGAAACGCATATTTTCTCATTGCAGTAACGTTTGGTCACATCAATATGGCTGATGCTGAGGAGCGATGGGGCCGCCAGAAAAAAAAACAGAACTTTGGACATCGTCGCAAACGGAAAAGAGGCCAAGCCCGGGGATCAACATAAGCAAAGAAAACAAAAAACATTTATTTCTACATTTGACAATTCACCAACCACCTTAAAGCACAGCGTGAATCTTTTTTCAAACAATACACACGACCATGCATATCATTCTACAAAATAAGAAGCAAGCATTCATTCCAACACCAAGAACATCAAAGTACAAACAGTTGAAACAAAAACAAATAACATAACAGATTATATCGTATAAAACATGAAATGACGCATTACCAGTTTTAGAAAATGTTGCAAACGAAGTGCCTTCTGGAATCTCATACATTGTACAAATTAATTGCAGAAGACAGTTTTCCAATGAATAATATATCGTTTCGCTCATTTCTTGACACCCGAAACACCTCTGTTGGTGACTCGCTTGAAAAGTTAGAGCATTTATAAGATTGATGGTTTTAAATATGCAAATTTATGATAATTTATGCAAATTTATGTTTGTAAAATTTTAAAATCAACTATGAAAAAATCCACGGAATGTCAGCCTGGATGGTAACAGAAAATTACATTATCAGAAAGTGTGTCGAAACGTCCAAACCTGTGTCGAAATGACAAAAAACACGTTTTTGTGTCGAGTTGCACTGTGTCGAAATAGCCTGTGCCGAAGTGAATGACACCCTTGACACGCAATGCCATTTTTGTACGAAGCTAGTGGGTGTATAGAGGGCAATTTTTGTTGGTAAAGGTGTAGTCAACTGTCAAAATTCGCGGGACAAGGGTCCCCCAGAAGGCAATAGTGCCCGTGGGTAAGCTAAGGCCCTATTCCATAATAATACTAAATATGCGTTTCATACCCAAAGCCTCATCAAGAGCAAGTTCTCAAATCACAGCAAGTTCATATATACTTGAGCGACATCTATGAGGTAATAATTCAAAGCCCTTGTCTTTTGCCCCTACTTGGTCGCCTACTAGCAAACAAACTGACTGTATTACTGCAGGGATTTGGAAACTGCTTGACCCCCAAGCTTGAATGTATTGTCACCCAGTAAACACAAAACATTTGTACGACTTTATGCAATGTTGGACCAACGTCGAAGACGTTGGGCCTACATTGCATAAATGTCATACAAATGTCGTGCGTTTACTGGGCAGGAGGACTTTCTCTCAAACATTGTACATTTATCTAATGTTGGTTCAATGTTGGGCCAGCGTCGCAGACGTTGGCCTAACATTAAAACAGCATTGGGTCAATGTCTCGTTTAAGTAGTATCTTGTAATCAGTTCAGTGGCTATATTAATGCCGTCAATCTGTACTCAATAAGCTACTGTTGGCCTACACTTGACCGTCCCAGGCATGCGCGTTTTGAAGCTGAATGATTCTTTAAATTCTACATGCTATATAGACTAACATTTAGTAGGGCTATACAATATGTTTCAATGACATTTCCGTGGTATTCGCCCCACGACTAGATAATTTCATGATAATTGGTTGGGAATCAAAGAAAATCATTCACCACGGTCTGAATCCGACTATAATATAAGTTTGAGACCCGTGGGGTCCGAGAAGGTTGCTATATCGCCATTATTCTCAACATCAACCCACCGGACGCGACACATTCACCCAATGCTGGTTTAATGTTGAACTAACGGCGCGTCGCGTTTCTAGATGGCTGTATTTTATGTTGAGCTTTGAGAAAGATATAATTTAACTCTTTATTCCACTCTCGGTTGGATAAAACATTTGTTATAACACCTATTTAACTAACTTTAATTGTGTGGTGGCTCATTTGCGTTGGATGCTCATAAAAAAACACGATTTTCCGCGCTGAGGGGGCGTTCCAAAGTCTCGGAAAGGTACTTTCGCCTCTGAAACGGACTAACGATTATAGCATGTGACCCAGTGCTGGGTCGATGCTGGGCCATTAGGCTGTCACGTTGACTCATCATCATATCAGCCTCGGGTCATATCAGCGTCTAGATAGTACTAGATATTACATAGTCATTACCAGGGTTGTTTTTTTTATTGTGTTTACTGGGCTTCTCTGAAATAATGCCGTCTTGATTCAGTTCACACAGCATTATTAGATTTGACCTAGGTAATATTAGACGCGACAAATAGGCTGCATTGGTCCCACATCAGTGTAATGTATTTCCAACGTTTTTGACGTTGGCCAATATTTAACAAGCTTCGGGCCAAGGTTGCATGTTTCTTGGCTAATAATGCTTGGTACCCCTATTTCTGTGAGCAGCTCAGTCACTTGGACAGACGACCCGCATTAAGACACACAGCTCTGTGGCGGATGGAGAGAGGGGTCGCCGGCTGTACCACCGCCTCTGTTCAACTTACCCGAAACGAAAACACGACCATATAAGGCCTTTGAGCTGAAATATTTATAAAATTTTTTACCCTTTTGAAGCCATATATTTCTCAACACAGTCAGTTGTAGGCCTATGTTGGGCTATTGATGGTACAGCTTCTGCGATGCTGGCCCAACATTGAACCGATATATTTTGAATGTATCCTGTTTGATGCATGGGATATGGTATTGACCCAGCATTGATTTTTATGCTGAGCAATACCTGAAATTATATTTTATTCACTTGATTTGGTATGATTTGTTATGAGCCATTGACTGTTAGTTTGATTGTGAATGTCAAAGAAATATAAACATGAATATAAACATGATAAATTATTAAATATATATTACATTGAAAAAATTCAAATTAACATAAATTGCTTTATAATGAATAAAAAAAAGTTATATTGTACATACCAAATATGTATTAATGATTGGGAAACATCAAGAATCAAGTTACTGTGATAAAGCACGTCTCACCAGCAAGTACTATTTTTTCTAAATGACACCAGATTTACTTTTGTTATCAGTTTCTATATGAGCACACAACCCACCCACCTATAAGTGGGCGTGTCCAAATTTCAACAATAAACAAAACTTTGGTTTATGGGATTTTTGGAGTTTAAAGGTGGGATAGACACAGGGGAGGGGTTCTGGTAACGACTATGTCCGATAATCAGTTCAAAACACTGGCATTATTAGAAAGAAGCCTCTTCGGGCTACGCCCTCAGACGCTTCTTTCTAATAATGCCGTGTTCTTCACTAATTATCTAATACTGAATACACCCGCACTGATGCAATATTACGCCCTAACCTTATTTCCAAGAAAGTCTACCTCCATTCTCTAACAATAGAAGATAAATGGCCTACGTGTGAAACTGTACAAGAAAAACCATATACAAATGAAACAATACGTACGGTATTTCGTGTCTGCCTTGCAAACACGAGATATATCCATTGTCGGACCAATGCTGTTCCAGCATTGCAGACGGTGGACCAACCTTGAGCCGACATTGTGTGAATGCATTGTGTTTGCTGGGTAGCCGTGTACAGCCAACCAGCAAACAACGGCTCCAGGACATTTCGCACCTTGGACGTTTCGCCCCCCAAAACGTTTCGCACCCATCTTCAAGACGTTTCGCCCCCGTCGCCGTGATGCTTTGTCCAGTTTAAGAAGCTTCGCCCCCCTGTGAGACGTTTCGCACCCACGAAAGACGTTTCGCCCCCTATGTGAGACGTTTCGCCCCCTATGTGAGACGTTTCGCCCCCTATTGAGACGTTTCGCCCCCTATCGAGACGTTTCGCCCCCTAGGGAAGACGTTTCGCCCCCCTGGGAAAGCCGTTTCGCCCCCTCTCTAAATTAAGACTTTTCGAACCTTTATGTGAGACGTTTCACCACCATTCTTATAGGACGTTTCGCACCCTATGCAAGTCGTTACGCCCCCAATCTCATTGGACGTTTCCCGTTTCGAACCCCGTTCTTATAGGACGTTTCGCACCCCAGAGAAGACGTTTCGCCCCTCCCCAAATTAAGATACCTAGCCCCTATCTATATCTCTAAAAATAAATAATCAGCCTTCAAATATATACGTTAATGTAATACAACTTACAATATTGCATTACATTATTTATGTTTCAAGTTTAGGTCGGCGATCAGATCGATAGCACAATAAATTAAAGTGGCTGAATCAAGGAAGGAAAACGGTAAGTGATAGTAAAATGCGTGAACATTAAGGTAGCCTAAGTGAGCACACACACGTCTTTCCTATAAATGGAACGGCAATCTTCTGAATTGTATGCTGTTTTATGATTAGGGTGCGAAACGTCTTTCTTAAAAATAAATATCATGCTGATTTATGAATAACAAGCGAAACCTCTTTCCTAATTATGAAAAGGGTGCGAAACGTCTTTCCAAATTATGACTATGGGGGGCGAAACATTTTTCTGATTAGGGGGCGGAACGTCTTTCCAAAATATGAAGAAGGGGCGAAACGTCTTTCCTAATAATGAAATGGGTGCGAAACGTCTTTCTGAAATATGGTTTGGGTGCGAAACGTCTTTCTGAAATATGGTTTGGGGTGCGAAACGTCTTTCTGAAATATGGTTTGGGTGCGAAATGTCTTTCGGAAATATGGTTTGGGTGCGAAGCGTCTTCCTGAACTATGAAGACGGGGGCGAAACGTCTTTCCTATTTATGGGAAGGGGCGAAACGTCTTTCCTAAATATGAGTTGGGGGAGAAACGTCTCACTAAAAAATGCTGCGAACTCACTATGGGGCGAAAAGTCTGTGTACCGTCAAATACGGCAGAAGGTCCGCGACACACGTGTTCGCAATGTTTTGAGATATATCCGTGTTGAAAGTTAATAAAAATGTGTTTATGCATTCAAAATCCAATGATCCGGCGCACTGCGTATACGTTAGAGAACATATTGCATGCTGCAGAAGGATTATGAAAGTGCAAAATTATTTGTATTTTAATGGTTTAAGCATTTATTGAGATTGTCTCAGGGATTCGAACATGTTGAGCACTAACTTACTGTGTGCACGGATTTATAAATATTGAGCATAGTTTAATTATTTTTATTCGTCGCAGATATGTGTCATTAAACAATGCAAAACTATCTGAGATAAAAGTTTCATTTTCATCTTCAAAATCCCAGAAATCGTGCTAAGTAACCCAAATTTTGATAATCATATATAATCATATATAATCATAGTTTCTGTGGAATTACATGTATGTATTTAAAAATTGGGGACTTTTATTCACAAATTAAAAAAACAAAACATGCTTATTTTAAAATTGTTATGTCTATAGTTAATTAAGCTTTACTATAATATACCGTTCAACTAAGAATTCATGGACATAACAAATATTTTTTAATTTGTATTATATGATGTGACATAAAACACCAGCTATTCTCCGCCAAATACTTTTTAATTGTTCTAAATTTACCCCCTTTTCTTCAGGTCTTGAAAACGCCACTAAGTGAAATCACAATTTTCCTTTCCCCGCGAAAAATGAGCAATGTTTGTATCAACTGGACATTTTGACTAAAAATACGGTGTGCGATATCGGCTTATACAGATCTTATAATAAGAATTAGCCTAGGGCCTACTGAACAGAATGTAAGAATAATTATGACTGAGATTTATGTTGGGATGATAAATATATAATGATTTATAAAAGCATCTAACTAAAGAAAGACAACTAAGATTAGAGATCCTCACCTTTAACCTTGAAGTGAACAGTCGCTCTAAAATACAGCTTGTGCGTTATTCAAAGAAGACATTAATAATTAATTGTTTCTGTGGTGAGTATTAAACAGCCACCCTGAATATCACCTTCAATATGTAACTACCGCACCGGAGAAACATTATAGCCTAATGTCTAGCAGTATATATACCCAATGAACACGAAAAGATGACTCAGTGATGTTTTAATGCTGGGTCAGCGTCGCAGACATCGACCCAACATAAACCCAGAGCTTGATGTTGACAAAGCATATCGCTTTAACGTTACTTGGACTGATGCCTTGGGCTACCAAATTTTGTATAACAACAACGTATTGCCTAAATGTTACTACATGTAGTATCATAGTCACAACCATTCTCAATTCTTATGCTTTCTTATGGTGTGTTACGTCGGGTGATTGATGGGCACAAAAGTGTTGAAATCGGAGTATGTAAAGTTGACATTACAGACCTACATGATTGTGCTTCGAAAAGATTGGCATTTATGTTGGTGAGACCATTTTCACGGATGCTTGATTCCAAAGACAAATCATGTGGGCGATAATAGTTCAATCATTGAAACGCAACTGCAAAACAATTCAACTAAATCATTTCTGATTCTCTATTTGAAACGTATGCGGGTGCATTTTTAAATTAAAACACATCACTACATTATTTGCTTAGTCCGACCACTACATTCTAAGCAGGGAATGGAGACTTATTGTTGATCAAGTACAGACCAATTATCATGGTAGGCCAATGGAGCTATAATCAGTCAGGTGTGACCGAACTGTTATGAGGGATTCGCATTATAGTCGGATGTGTTTTAAGTCAGTTAAAAACCTTGGAACTTTACATACTTAGCTGTGGAAAAGGCCTCGGCCTTCGGCCACCGCCTTTTCCACGGCTAAGAATGTAGAGCTCCTCGGGCTTTATCCTACACGTTACCAGGACATTAGCCTCATATATTAAAGTAGGGCGCTGCCATGATTCACTCAGTAAAGAGTGTGGACCCACTCGAGTGGGCAGTATAGTCAGTGTCCACAAGAGTAGGGTCTGCTGCAATGTAAATATTCTGGTTCAGTGAAGCAAAACGACCCAGCTGCGTTATTATTTCCCGGTAAAAAATGTAAAACCGTTTGTTTAAGTACACGCCAATTAAAATGAAATGAAATAAGTATAGGCCAACTGTTGTATAATTTTGTCAGTTGCCACTACCATAATCACTGATATTCTTTTAATTACATTACAATTATGACTTGGCAAAAACCACGAAATTGTTGAACCAATTGTACATTTCCACACTGCTGTCTCATCTTGTCCCACAGTGCTGTAAAAAGAGTAAGTAGGTAGTGTGTCAGTCCAACTATGTAACTATGTGTACAGAATGCCGCGAGATTTGATAACAAAATGGATTTATCTTCTGCGATATTCGTAAAAAATGCCACATAAATGGATATAACAATTATAGGGTAAGAATCCAATTATCTATTGGGAATTAAGTGTGCCTATGTATGTGTAGATATGTTTGAAAGTGTATGAGTGTGGTGGAGTAATGTCCATATCAAAGGATAATGAGCTCAGCTCATCTCATTCTGACGATTGTCGATCGTCCAGATATCCTGACCCTCTGGAGGATTCTGAATATTACTTTACGTCGTTTGCTGCACAATCACGGCAATATCGCGACAGAAGGAAGCCCGGAGCCGGGACTATGCCCTACTTTTATTTCGAATGACTTCAAGGGTTCATTATAGTGCACAGTACCATAGGTAGCACTGTACACTCCCCACCCCCACTCTGGATCCGCCACCTTGGCGCGCCGCACTGGAGGATTCTGAGGAAAGGTCGGGTGGTCCTGATTCCCCTCCACTGTGGATCAGCCACCTGGGCGCGCGCTGCAGTGGAGGATTCTGAAGAGAGGTCAGGGTGGTCCTGACTCCCCCCCCCCCCCACTCTGCTCTGGATCCGCCACCTGGGCGCACCGCAGTGGAAGATTCGGAGGAGAGGTCAGGGTGGTCCTGAACCCTCTCTCCCATTTTTTTCAGCCGAGAAGAGTACAAATCACTGTTTGATACCTAAAATCATATCTTTTTGCAAATTTCCATCTGACACCCCCCCCCCCCACTTTTTGAATTCTAGATGCGCCCGATAGGCACGCTCAGGGGATGACGATGAACAGTGTTTCCTTGATATTGGGCCAGCGTCGCAAATACAGGG
Organism: Flabesymbios commensalis; assembly: GCA_964017125.1. Taxonomy (NCBI): domain Eukaryota; kingdom Metazoa; phylum Annelida; class Polychaeta; order Terebellida; family Flabelligeridae; genus Flabesymbios; species Flabesymbios commensalis. The sequence continues at coordinate 72,748,314 of OZ024912.1, read as the reverse complement.
TTGTGTTTTCCCTGAGTGACAACCAAGCAGACTGTAGCGTTTTCTCATTTTATTAGACATAAAAGTAATCGTAATCGTCGCTTGCGTAGCTATGAAAAAACTGGGGTTAACACTTGTCGTCCACACAGCCTCCATGTGAGCCTTTACAATGCACGCCGCATTTCAATGAAACAATCACCTTGTATGACTTCCCAACTTCAGGACTGGGCTTTACTCTCTAGAATGTGTCATGTCCGACTGAGAGACACGAATTGAATGAACGAATCAATGATTAAGCGAAATATATAGAGGAAGTGGCAGATCTGAACAAGAGGTACAACTAAAATAAGAAATCGCCAGAAACATATTTATTCCTGAATCTAAATTATTCGCACTCACCAGGTGACTCTTCTGAATTATATTCACACTATTACATACTTCCCGCCTTCGAGAAATGTCGTCCCGACATTAACACATGAAACAAATGAAAACTTATTAATAACATTGCAATATGAAAGTGAAAATACATAGAAAAAAAACATTATATTAATCACAACATTCATCTGATTCATGATTACACCTAGACAGAAACTATATTGCTAACCTGTCTTCACTATCTGTAAAATGGCTTGTGTAACTTGATCAGTTTTACTTTTAAACAATTCACTGTTAAGCATATCGGCAAGAAAACTTGCTCGTTCAGCCCAGTCTCTATTAACATGGTTGAGCAAAATGAGCATTACCATCAGTGTGCTGGTATGATAAACTATGTCCATAGCGAATAGGACATTTATTATCACGTTTAGAACGTCTAGGTGCTGGCATAGGTGGAGTAGATTCATTTATGGAATTAGAATTATAACTAGAATCACTTCTAGAGGAACACTATCAGTCTCCACCCGTTCCAAAGCATCCATATTTATGCCTTCATTAGTTTCCGGCTCTGGCTCAGGAACGGATGAAACAACTACTTCATCATCAGTGTCTGAGTCTGAGTCAGCTGACACTATATGTTCAGCATTTGGTTTTACAGGAGGTTCAGACACCACACTAGGCTTAATCGGTGGTTTGGTTAGCTCTGGAGTAGCTTGAGGCTCCTTGAGAGGAAGAAAATTAACTGGAAGTAAATGGTTGCGATGGAGTTTTTGCTTAGGACCAGAACTGTCCTCCTTATGAACAATATACACTGGAATATCAGTATTCGGATGCTCTAAAACTTTATACACTCTATCCTCCATTTATTCGACAGCTTATGTCTTCCCTCAAATGACTTAATTTTCACTAAGACTTTGTCTCCCCCCTTGCAAAATAGCAACTCCTGCTCTAGCATCATAATTAGTTTTCTGTTTAGCTTGATTATTATTGCCTAACCTCTCAGCAGTGTCATGTGCAACTTTTAATCTCAATCTAAGATCTTTAATGTAAGTATTGTAATTACCATGATCTTTAAGATCGCTAGGGTCTTCAAAAAATAAGTCGACAGGTAACCTTGCCTGTCTACCAAATAATAAATAGAATGGTGTTTGACCGGTAGTAGCGTGTCGTGTAGCATTATAGGCATGAACAATTGTAGAAATATGCTTCTTGCAATCTTTCTTTCAATCTTTCTCATCTTCTAAGGGTCCTACCATGTTCATTAATGTTCTATTAAACCTCTCGCACATACCGTTCCCTGACGGGTGATAAACGGTAGTAGGAGATTTCTTCATGCCCATGAGACTACACAACTCAATCAATTAAACAAAGTTGTTGCTGTTGTTTTGCACTTTGGTCTTTAGTTGGTATGGCCACTGCGAATCTAGTGAAATGGTGGGTAATTACTAACACTTTTTCAAAACCCCTTTTAGATTTATCTAATGTAAGAAAATATATGCACACTAATTGTAGTGGTTGTGAAGTTAGAATGTTGACAAGTGGAGCTTTGACATCTGTACTTGCTTTTCGTCTGATACACTGCTCACATGTTTTTATCAGAGTATCTATTTCACTCCACATTCCTGGCCAATAACACCTGTCTTGTACTATAGACGTGCAGCTGGTGGCTATAAAAATCGACTTTAAGGCTCAGAATGTAATAGGGGCAAATTATAGTTCATCTTATTGGAAATTTTCTCCCCTTTTCAATGGTGGCTGATGTGGAGCTGTATTATTGGGAGAAATTGGTCCAAACTGAGCTCAAAGACATACACCCGCAAATTTAGCGGTTACTTTCTGTATGTTGTAAATGTCCACCTCCTCCCAAATTTATGTCTACAATGTAAACATTTTGAACTTGATACATCTTCATCTTTCACACTAAGCACCATCCCCATCCCAAAAGTGTATCATGTGGGGTTATATTCTAATAAAGCAATTGTGAAAATCAGGTTTAAAGATTGTAGAGGTAATTTAAGTAGAATATTTTAAACATCTCCGTGAAATACACCATAAATAGTATTTGAAAGAGTCTGTGGCTTGTGTTTCCTTGGTGAATCAATGAATATCGTAGAAACAAATTTACAATTCCTAATAATTATCACTCAAACAATTTGCGTTCGATATATATGTGTATTCCAACGTTTATCGCTACTATTTTTAGTTCGATTTATTGATCAATGCAATACATCTTATGATAAAACACAAACAAACACAAATAAAAAACCATTAGTACATTGCCTACTATAATAAAAAATATTTTTTAGTCCTTACATTAATATACATGAGTAAACCCAACATCAATTACGATAATTTTTTTAAAGACTAGTTTTACATTTATAACTACATAACACGCAAATGTGTATATGCAGAGCAAATTACAAAAAAGACCAAAAATTCTACATTTATCAAACTAAAACACAGAGCAATAACAGAAAGGACTATATACTGTCATTAATGATAATGTACAATTATCTTAAAATTTAATTTACAACGCCTAAATCTGTTATGCAGAACAATGCCAATCATTTCTCTATGAACATTTCTCTATGAACACAAATCAGCAGCAAAAATATGTTACTATCCTTATCACTCTACATAATTGGCAATAGTTAATTCAATGTCCATATTAGGCCTATTTTACTCTGCACTAATACACCCCAATCCACAAATAGCCCTACGACATTTCAAATAAACAACATTTGCATGGCTCATAACCATATAACAAATAAAAATAAAAATTTATATATTTAAAGTAGAATATCATCCAAATCAGTTAAATCTTTAATAAGTAGTATCACATGACACAACATCACTAAAATTACCATTTGCTTCAGATCAGTCTCAGTGTGTAATACAATCGACTACTAAGAACAAGTTTTACCATTAAAAATGGTAAAGTGACTAAACCAACACAAAGTATAAGCATAGTTGTCTCATTACAATGTCACTTTAAACATTTTACTCGTCAGTGTCTTCAATATTTTCTTGGACAGTTGTTAAAACATTATTACCTATGTCTGTGGAAGCACAAGAGCAAAGTTCAATGCATGGCATTCCCCTTTGATGCAAGGGCATCCAGTAGAACACCTCTACCTCTGACCACATTCACATTTCAAACTGCCAATTAGCTGAGATGCACTACACTCTTCATAGTATACTAAGGATAACATACCTTGCTCTTGTATCCAGCCAAAATCAAGAGGTGTAGCCAAATCAGGAAACCCAACATGTGCTGCTTTCAATACCCAGTCTTGCCATACTGCAAGTTTTACATGTTGGAGAAAACTGGCTTCACATGGAGGTATTTTAGACAGAGATATGTTTTTTTGCTTGGCAATGCGAGTCCTAAACTTGTTCAAGTCATGATGGTAATTGTATTCCTTGCCTTGCTGATCATACAAGGTAGAAACTAGCTTCCTAGCCTGCTGTAATGCTTAGAGATTCAATTTTATTTGACATGACATGCATTTTTCTGGCACACGAGGAATTCTCTCCTGAGTTGGGGCTTTATCTGTTGCCTGCTATTGAAACAATACCCGCGCCATTCCATGTAATATATTCTTTCCATCAATTGTTTGACAGTTTATGTCGCCATTATCATCACCTTCCTGTACAAGACTGCAATCTCCAGTGGTGATATTTATTGAGCTGGGAATATATATACACCATTCTGCACATGACGTAGTTCATTCTCAGTCGCACTGGTAAAAAACGCCTTAACTCATCATAGCTCACACAACTTCCATAACTATGAACAGTGTCAATCTTGAATCATGGTTATGATGTACTAGGTTTCTGATTGCCAAATGAATTGGTGCAATAATGTTGGTACAATTGTAAACTAAGTTATGCACCAATGAAGAAGCTTTACTTCTAACTTCATCTGAAGGTGTGTCAACTCCATTTCTGTATGATCTTTTATCAATCAGCCATAGCGTAGCCCCTTCAAAACCAATAGAGGTTTGCAGTCATAGTTTCCATTTGATGTCTGAGAATTCCAATAGCTCTATGGTGTATCATCTCATCAGACCTTATATCTTGCAGTGGAAGTTGTTTCTTCGAGTTTGCTTTGTTTTCCACCGTTAGATTATTTATAGCATCAGCAAAAGTGATCGAACTACTAAACAGAAAGTTTGATGTTCCCTGTCCGTGTTGCGATAGAATCGTTATACGTTTACCAAACTGTTTCTCAAGCCGTCTCTGCAGATTGGATGGTTTGTAATTATCAGGTATCAAGGGATAAAATATTTTAATCATGATAAGTAGCTTAGTTACGGTATATATGCCTTTCCCTGTAGTATAACATATCGCTCAATCTCATCGACTTGTTTCGAAAAAGCATTAATAGAGATGTGACTGGCATTGTCTATTCTATTTGATTTATCGGCCACACAGTCCTAATATTTACATAGTCCTAATATTTACCGTAATAATAATGCTGAGGCGTGGAGGTTTACGATTCTGTTATAAATCTTTATATTGTGGTTATGGGAGATTGTGTTTCGGGGATATGTTGCATACACTTTGAGTACAATGTACTCTATTAAAACACTTTTTCTCTATTTATTTTAACACTTATTGTTCGTGTTTTGCAGTATTTAATTTTTTACATACATATTTAGATCAAGTGTACCTCAAGTGATATATCCCACTACCGCTATTTAAGATTCAAAAGCTGAATATCGCAAAAAATAGGGATCATATACACCTGTTTTACACTACTATATTCGCCAATTTCTGAACAGAATTTACCTTTCCCGAGGTGCCACTAGAATGTGACTGTACCATAGAGGGTTTAAAATGTAATTATTACATTCTAAACCATACCATTTTCTACAAATTATTTTAATTGTGGTTATTTTTAAAAAATATAGAAAGCTATTACATAATTTTACGGTACAAATTTCTAATATCAATTTTAACTAATTTCCGCTATGAATAAAGGATAATATGAGACACCATTGGAAAGAGGATGATTTTTTCAGAAACATAGTAGATGTCAATATTACATGCGGAACGTTTACATTCTAGCAAATTCACTTCGGGCTGATCAGATAAAAAAGTACAGAATATAATCATTAAATTTGCGGGTACATGACTTTGAGCTCAATTTTCATCAATTTCTCCCAATAATACAGCTCCACATCAACCACCACTGCAAAGAGGAGAAAATTTCCAATAAGATGAACTATAATGTGCCCCTATTACATTCTGAGCCTTAAACTCCTTAAATATGGGTCTAAATGAGAACCAGCTGCACGTCTACTAAGCTCAATGTTCGATCCCGGAATTGGTGGCCAGCTTGATTATGCAAGCTATCTAAAACTTTAGACCTTAAACACTTTGGCAATAATACCTGCTCACCACCAACTGAATTGACCCTGTGTAAAAGACCTCGTTTAAACTTTTAAAAATCCTTACAGAATCTGTAAAGTTCACTGCCAGGTTTCATGTTTTTAAAGTTGGATTTTTTACCTGTATTTATCAATGTTAGTATCTTGCCAATATTAGGGTCTTCTCTCTGACATTTGCGTGTCTCACGGACATCAGCCACAATGTCAGGAGCAAAATTATCATGTATTATGTTTTCTGCCATACATATTGTCTCAGCTAGCGGTGAATTGGTTAAACCACAAGCAATAGCATTTAGGATATCTTTATAAATGAGTTTATTGCATGAGTTATCCTCATTATCCTTACTTGGTAATCTAGATAAAGAATCTGCATTGACATTTGACTTGCCTGAACGGTACCTAATTTCCAAGTCATACGATGACAATGCAGCTAGCCAACGGTGGCCAGTTGCATCTAGTTTTGCTGAGGTTAATATGTGGGTTAAGGGATTATTGTCTGTATAGACACAACACTTATGTTGGTTCCCATATAAGTAATCACTAAATTTATCTGTGACTGCCCATTTTAATGCTATAAATTCTAGTTTATGGGCATCATATTACTTTCAGCCTTTGACAAGCCCCTACTAGCACATGCAATAACTTTTTCATGCTCTCTCTGTTTCTGTGACTGTACGGCACCTTAACCTTTAGAACTAGCATCAGTGTACGAAAATAAATGGTGTATCATACTTAGCATATGCTAACAATGGTGGAGATGTTAATGCAGTTTTAAGTGCATCAAAAGCCTCTTGTTTGGCTGTTCCCCAAACAAAATCTGGTGGTTTAGTGTTAGCTTTAGTTTTACTGCGCTTTTTAGGCTCTCCACCTATGAGTGGTTTAGCTATCTGAGCAAAATTAGCGACAAAACGTCTATAGTAGCTTGAGAAACCTAATAATGTTCTAACTGATTTCACATTTTGTGGTTGTGGCCAATTTGTCACTTTCTCAATCTTACTAGGATCAGTACCTATTCCCTATTCAGATATAATGTGACCACAATACAAATTATATAAGTTACATTTTTTCCAATTCAGTTTTAGATTATGTAACCTTAATTTTCCAAAAAACTTTACATAGTCTCTCAAAACACTCTTCAAAAGTTCTACCAGGCACATTTATGTCATCTAAAAAGGCAAAGCATATCTTCATGTATAATTCACCCATACATTGTGACATCAATAGTTGAAATGTTGCCGGCGAATTCGAAAAACCGAAAGGCATACGAGCAAATTTTACCAACGGTAAAAGCTGTAATTGACTTATGTTCCTCTTTTATCTCAACTTGATAATAACCCTTTGAGAGATCAAGACTAGAAAAATATTTGCCACCTTCAAAATGATCTATTAACTCGTCTATGTGTGGTAAAGCATACGAGTCTTTTACTGTGCGTTTATTTGCCTGTAGTCTACACAAAGACGCAGGTCTCCAGATCTTTTACGCACAACAACTACAGGTGATGCCCATGGACTTGCAGATTTTTGAATTATGTTACACCGTTTTAAATGTAAAAGGTGCTCTTTAACCTCCGCATAAAGCGATGTAGGAATACGGCGATGCCGCTCCTTAAAAGGTGCATCATCAGTCATATGTATTTCATGCTTTATCAAACATGTGTGACCTAAGTCAAACTCATTTTCTGAAATACCTTTCATACCTTTAACAGTTACTGTAGTGCGCTGTTCTGGTGTCTTGAATCGAGTCATCAGCTTGAGTGTCGATATGCGGGCGTAGACATGTAGCAGACATCACACATGTAGACTCCACATCACCACCAAGGAAATGCTGTTTCGGGCGCCATTTGTAAGAGGGGGGAAATACAGGGTTGTGTTTTCCCTGAGTGACAACCAAGAAGACTGTAGCGTTTTCACATTATATTAGACATAAAAGTAATCGTAATCGTCGCTTGCGTAGCTATGAGAAAACTGGGGTTAACACTTGTCGTCCACACAGCCTCCATGTAGGCCTTTACAATGCAGGCCGCATTTCAATGAAACAATCACCTTGTATGACTTCCCTACTTCAGGACTGAGCTTTCCTCTCTAGAATGTGTCATGTCCGACTGAGAGACACGAATTGAATAAACGAATCAATGACATAGCGAAATATATAGAGGAAGTGGCAGAACTGAACAAGAGGTACAACTAAAATAATAAATCGCTAGAAACATATTTATTCCTGAATTTAAATTATTTGCATTCACCGGGTGACTCTTCTGAATTATATTCACACTATTACACAACATTAAGCCAATATTGGGCATATTCTGGTGCTATTCACGTCACATTAGGTCACTTCATGAACCGGTTCCATCATATCTCTCCGAATTGATCAACCCATACACCCCAGGCAGAAATTTAGGACTCTGACTCAGACTCGTTTATTTGTTCTCTACATATTAATACTATTAACAAAACAAATATTTAAAAGAACAAAAGTAGAGAACGGGAGATTTCCAGTAATTAAAAATTGTAGTAGTATGTTCTATTCATTTAAAGCGAGAATTACTAACCGAAGTTTGCTGTTTTTCAGGGAATAAGGGGAGTATGCGAGCTTTCGAATAACCCAGCAAACAGATAAACATGTGTACAACATTGCACAAAAGTTATACAAATGTTTTGTGTTTGCTGGGAATCAATGAGCTGAGACAATTTTATCTGTTTATATTAGGATTATTATTATTTAAAGTCGCTCCTTGGGATGACATCAATTTTCGTTTTATTTTTGTAATGAAGTAGTGTATCCCACAGATTATGATTTCATTTTTTACGGGATTTTTAGATTTTTTAAAATATTTTTTATTCACACTTTTATGAACCCGACTGTAACCCAAACAAACTTGTTGTATACCTAAACACCCGCTAAAGGACGTATGAATGTTCCTACAGTATTGGGCCACACGTTGATGCCGTCGGCCCAGCGTTGAGCAGACATTCGGTGCTGCGGGGGAACCCCCCTGATCAGCCCGTTCCCACAGCAATTAAGGGCGGCAGCTATTGATGTAACTATGTGGTTACTGTGATCATGCCGTCTGATGTGGTCAGTATTTGTCGTCTATATTGTGGTATGCTGTAAACAAACTTGTTTACATATCAGTATATGTTTTGGAAATAGATATTGTTTCGTCTTTTTCAGTGCCTTAACATTGTTTTTGTTACATTTTTATATTTTATTTAAGATCAGTTGGTTATATAGCTTCATATAAAATAAACTTTCAAAATTGACAAAATTGAAAATTCTCATCCCAAGGGGCAGCTTTAATATCGATATAATTAATTCCTCCTTTCTAGTAAGATTATATGCATACGGCATCGCTGGGAAGGCGAGATGGACTCATCTCAGCACAAGTCACCAACCACATCAAGCCGGTGCCTTAGATCTTGTATACCCATACCATATCCATGCCAACACGATACAGTGATCCGATGTTAGTTCATTGTTGGGCCAGCGTCGCAGGCGATGGTCCAACATTGATACAACATTGGGTCAGTGTATCGTGCTGACTGGATATTTTGTTGTAAAGACGATGCAAATAAAATAATTCAATTTATGTAGATTGAAACATGCTTGAAGACGCATACGGCTTCACTAGCAGAATGGTTGACAATTTAATTTAGTCCTGTAGTTCAGGTAGGTTTAGATGTATATATACGGCTCGACTAACAGAGTGGTTGATAATTTATTTTAGTACTGTAGTTCAGGTAGGGTCAGACGTATATATACGGCTTGACTAACAGAGTGGTTGACAATTTAATTTAGTCCTGTAGTTCAGGTAGGTTTAGATGTATATATACGGCTTGACTAACAGAGTGGTTGACAATTTAATTTAGTCCTGTAGTTCAGGTAGGTTTAGATGTATATATACGGCTTGACTAACAGAGTGGTTGATAATTTAATTTAGTCCTGTAGTTCAGGTAGGGTTAGATGCATATATACAGCTTGACTAACAGAGTGGTTGATATTGACCGCCATTTAATTTAGTCCTGTAGTTCAGGTATGGTTAGATGTTTTTCTACAGCTTGACTAACAGCGTGGTTGATATTGACCGCCATTTAATTTAGTCCTGTAGTTCAGGTAGGTTTAGATGTATATATACAGCTTGACTAACAGAGTGGTTGATAATTTAATTTAGTCCTGTAGTTCATGTAGGGTTAGATGTATATATACAGATTGACTAACAGAGTGGTTGACAATTTAATTTAGTCCTGTAGTTCAGGTAGGTTTAGATGTATATATACGGCTTGACTAACAGAGTGGTTGATATTGACCGCCATTTAATTTAGTCCTGTAGTTCATGTAGGGTTAGATGTATATATACGGCTTGACTAACAGAGTGGTTGACAATTTAATTTAGTCCTGTAGTTCAGGTAGGGTTAGACGTATTTATATATATAAGGCTCCACTAGCAATTTAATTAGGACCGGCCAGAGGCCTGTACTATTAAGTTTATTTTGCCTGAGTTTGTGGCCTATTTAGGAGAAAGAGGGGTGCTGTGTGTGGGAAACGGTTGACATTTCTGTACACCAGTCCTTATGAACATACCGAATATAACGTTTCAGGTCCTGAGGTTAAGTACTTTTGTCTTTAACAAGTGTTCAGAAATAATAATATTCACGATTACATGTGTGGTTAAGTCTATAATGAGAGCTTAAAGGATTTCGGTTGGAATAATGTTGGCCCAGCGTCGCAGACAGTTGCCCAACATTATTTCACAATTGGGCCAATGCATCTGGGTAGTGGCCTTTCTGACCATGGGGGATGAAATTGTCACCCCTATAGCAATTGCCGCAAAGTAACCTATGTATACAGAATGCTGTGTTGTTGTTGGACCATTGTCAGACACGCTGAATCTACATTGAAGCAACATTGGTTAGCCGTCCAGTGATTTCTGTAGACGCTGGTGTAGAAGAATCATGCGTTCGGTTGGAGTGGTGTTGAGCCAGTCTCGTTCACAATTGACCGCCATCGAACCAGCAATGGGCTGCGACTCTGGTCCACCATTGAACAAAAATTGGGTGGGTAGGCCTACATCGTGTGTATCGTAGAGACACTAGCAGCACTATACACTGGCAAGTATCGAGTGGATGTTGGCCAGAACCGGCGATGGTGGTGGAATGAATAAACTCCGGGCCTCGGAGTTCGTATTTCTAATTTTTGACATGGTTGTCAAAAATTAGAAATCAGGAATTTCGTCTCTACATCTAGCCTAACTGGTGAATGTGCAGCACAAAAATTAAAAAAAAAATTGCAGTTCTAGTCTATGGACATGCTTACATCATACGGTCTTAATAAGAAGCCAAAATAAAATCACCGACTTTTTGATGATTTTAGCGTGGGCCAGTACCTTTAATCTCGTAGTTCATGTGGTTAGATGTATTCACATAGCGTAGCCCTTAAAGCTTTGAGCTGCCATTTTTTTCGGCCACTTCGATGTGTGGGCGGGGGTCCTAGGGTAGTGGTTAGCACCGCTGCCTTCCACGCTAGAGTTCGGGGTTCGTTTCCCGGTCTCGGCGGTTTGAAAGAAACGAAAATGTTTCTTCCCCATCCACTCGTAAAACTCAGTATTGTGTGGAGCCTCCGTGACCGAGAGGTAGCGTGCTCGGCCTCAGACCACCAGGGCTCGAATTTTGAATCCTGTGTCTGGAGAGCAGTGACATCTCATTCATCTCACCATCCTCACGAGGTTCTTTTGGGCTAGTTTAGCCTATTTGTGCACAAAGGTGGCCTAAAGCCCGATTCATTTCATTTCATTACTTCAATGAGTGCTTGGCTACCGCGACCCTAATTGCAGTCAGAACTGGTATCCGAGTCACAGGTAAATGGTTATGTACGAGCCTGTGAAATAACAGGAAATTAGCTACTTTAGGCGACAACCGTGCTCATGGGGGTTCATTAGGTGAGCCGGCGCTTGTTGTCGCGTCCCATTACGACCATCCATCCGGTTAATCATAATCGACAGGTGAACTCGGTAAGAGTTTGAAGATGTGCAGGTCGACGGTGATTTCGGCATATTAGGTGAAGTCGTCCAGGTTATACAATCTAATAAAAAACAATCAGGATAGCACTAACTGAGAAAAGGCAAAGTTAATAGTGTGTCTTTATAATAACTTCTATCTATCTGGATATTTCCTATCCCAGCGAGGCTGCCCTTATCATCAACCCTTAACACGCTAATCGACACAATACTGGTTTTTCACTTTTTTTTCAGCCGAATGAATCACTGATGTTGGGAATGAAATGTATGTCTAAATATCAACATTCACAATTATGTGGTCTATTATTAAACAAATATGAGTATATGAGACGACAAGGACCCACCTGATGATTAGAGAGGCTCCAGGTGCGGGAGACGACACGGACTCACCTGATGATTAGACTCCAGGTGTGGGAGACGACACGGATTCACCTGATGATTAGAGAGGCTCCAGGTGATTAGAGAGGCTCCAGGTGCGGGAGACGACACGGACTCACCTGATGATTAGAGAGGCTCCAGGTGCGTGAGACGACACGGACTCACCTGATGATGAGAGAGGCTCCAGGTGTGGGAGACGACACGGACTCACCTGATGATTAGAGAGGCTCCAGGTGTGGGAGACGACACGGACTCTCCTGATGATTAGAGAGGCTCCAGGTGTGGGAGACGACATGGACTCACCTGATGATTCGAAAGGATCCAGGTGCGGGAGACGACACGGACTCACCTGATGATCAAGATCCAGGTGCGGGAGACGACACGGACTCACTTGATGATTAGATAGGTTTCAGGTGCGGGAGACGACACGTATTCATCTGATGATTAGAGAGGCTCCAGGTGCGGGAGACGACACGGACTCACCTGATGATTAGAGAAGCCCCAGGTGCGGGAGACGACACGGACTCACCTGATGATCAGGCTCCAGGTGCGGGAGACGACACGGACTCACCTGATGATTAGATAAGCCCCAGGTGCGGGAGACGACACGGATCCACCTGATGATTAGAGAGGTTCCAGATGCGGGAGACGACATGGACTCACCTGATGATTAGAGAAGCCCCAGGTGCGGGAGACGACACGGACTCACCTGATGATTAGAGAGGCTCCAGGTGAGGGAGACGACACGGACTCACCTGATGATAAGACTCCAGGTGCGGGAGACGACATGGACTCACCTGATGATTAGAGAGGTTCCAGGTGCGGGAGACGACACGGACTCACCTGATGATCAGGCTCCAGGTGCGGGAGACGACACGGACTCACCTGATGATTCGAGAAGCTCCAGGTGTGGGAGACGACACGTATTCATCTGATGATTAGAGAGGCTCCAGGTGCGGGAGACGACACGGACTCACCTGATGATTAGAGAGGCTCCAGGTGTGGGAGACGACATGGAATCACCTGATGATCAGACTCCAGGTGCGGGAGACGACACGGACTCACCTGATGATTAAAGAGGCTCCAGGTGCGGGAGACGACATGGACTCACCTGATGATTAGAGAGGCTCCAGGTGTGGGAGACGACATGGAATCACCTGATGATCAGACTCCAGGTGCGGGAGACGACACGGACTCACCTGATGATTAAAGAGGCTCCAGGTGCGGGAGACGACATGGACTCACCTGATGATTAGAGAGGCTCCAGGTGTGGGAGACGACATGGACTCACCTGATGATTAGAGAGGCTCCAGGTGCGGGAGACGACATGGACTCACCTGATGATATGAGAGGCTCCAGGTGCGGGAGACGACATGGACTCACCTGATGATTAGAGAGGCTCCAGGTGTGGGAGACGACATGGAATCACCTGATGATCAGGCTCCAGGTGCGGGAGACGACACGGACTCACCTGATGATTAAAGAGGCTCCAGGTGCGGGAGACGACATGGACTCACCTGATGATTAGAGAGGCTCCAGGTGTGGGAGCAGACATGGAATCACCTGATGATAAGAGAGGCTCCAGGTGCGGGAAACGACACGGACTCACCTGATGATTAGACTCCAGGTGCGGGAGACGACATGGACTCACCTGATGATTAGAGAGGCTCCAGGTGCGGGAGACGACACGGACTCACCTGTTGATTAAATAGGCTCCAGGTGTGGGAGACGACATGGACTCACCTGATGATTAGAGAGGTTCCAGGTGCGGGAGACGACACGGACTCACCTGTTGATTAAATAGGCTCCAGGTGTGGGAGACGACATGGACTCACCTGATGATTAGAGAGGCTCCAGGTGTGGGAGACGACATAGAATCACCTGATGATCAGACTCCAGGTGCGGGAGACGACACGGACTCACCTGATGATTAGAGAAGCTCCAGGTGTGGGAGACGACACGGATTCACCTGATGATAAGAGAGGCTCCAGGTGTGGGAGACGACATGGAATCACCTGATGATCAGACTCCCGGTGCGGGAGACGACACGGACTCACCTGATGATTAAAGAAGCTCCAGGTGTGGGAGACGACATGGAATCACCTGATGATCAGGCTCCAGGTACGGGAGACGACACGGACTCACCTGATGATTAAAGAGGCTCCAGGTGCGGGAGACGACATGGACTCACCTGATGATTAGAGAGGCTCCAGGTGTGGGAGACGACATGGAATCACCTGATGATAAGAGAGGCTTCAGGTGCGGGAAACGACACGGACTCACCTGATGATTAGACTCCAGGTGCGGGAGACGACATGGACTCACCTGATGATTAGAGAGGTTCCAGGTGCGGGAGACGACACGGACTCACCTGTTGATTAAATAGGCTCCAGGTGTGGGAGCGACATGAACTCACCTGATGATTAGAGAGGCTCCAGGTGTGGGAGACGACATAGAATCACCTGATGATCAGACTCCAGGTGCGGGAGACGACACGGACTCACCTAATGATCGGGCTCCAGGTGCGGGAGACGACACGGACTCACCTGATGATTAGAGAGGCTCCAGGTGCGGGAGACGACACGGACTCACTTGATGATTAGAGAGGCTCCAGGTGCGTGAGACGGCACGGACTCACCTGATGATCAGACTCCAGGTGTGGGAGACGACATGCCTTCATTACGCAGTTACTGCTCTTTCTTCGGTAAGCAGTTACTGCTGTTTTCCTTTACACGGCAGCCGTAGGCAGCTGGGAGGGGGAGAGTAATAAGATTAATACTTGCAGACCCCCCACCTTTCTAATTACCTGGACCTCTATAAAGGGCGGCGTCTCCAGGTAAAGTAAACACATGATTGTGACAGGATCACTAAAGTGGATAGTCTATGCCATAATCACTAAAGCGGACAATCTATGCCAGGATCACTAAAGCGGACATTCTATGCCAGGATCACTCAAGCGCACAGTCTGTGCCAGAATCACTAAAGCGGACAGTCTATGTCAGAATCACTAAAGCTGACAATCTATGCCAGGATCACGATAGTGGGCAGTCTATGCCAGAATCACTAAAGCGGACAATCTATACCAGGATCACTATAGTGGACAGTCTATGGACTATAATCGTGTTCCAGGATCACCATAATTATATACAAGGACGGCATCATTCAGTAAAGAGGATAGTCGTTGGTTTAACGTTGAGCCAGCGTCATGTATGTGGACTGATTGCGACTGCAGACAAAGACAAGTATACAATATATACCCTCTGGGGAGATGTGATGATCCATTCATCTGACGATAATACATTATACACTGCAGTGCAAGGCCGCTACACACTGTATGTGGTGTCCTTAATAAGGCTATGCCCTTTGGGGTGCTCCATCAACTACTCCCTGTGAAGAATACAATAAGACCATGGCGTGTGCAGCATGGATTCAGAGCTCGAACAAGTGTATCCAGGGTGGTAGGATCGAGCCTGAGCAGAGCTTGACCAAGTGTACCCAGGGTGGTAGGATCGAGCCTGTGCAGAGCTTGACCAAGTGTACACCAGGTAGTGGGATCGATCCTGAGCAGACACAGGAGGATCATTATACCAGTCATCAGAGAGGCAGCTATATTATATTTCTGTTGATGTTGCTGCCTATGCTGGTGCTCACAGTGATTCTGGTGGTGGGGACAATAGACTCAAATAAGGCCCTCATTGATATGCAGACGGCAAAGTCGGCCATCACTGATTTTATCCAGCTGGCCGATCTCGTCAGTAAACTAGAGGTATGTATGCTGCATGTGCCACCATAAACTAGAGGTATATAATATGCTGCATGTGCCACCATAAACCAGAAAAATATATGCTTCATGTGCCACCATAAACCAGAGGTATATATGCTTCATGTGCCACCATAAACTAGAGGTAGGTATGCTGCATGTACCATCTTAAACAATGTGTATGCTGCATGTGGCACCATAAGGCTGCATGTGGCACCATAAGGCCACTATGTTTTTTCTCTGTTTTAGATGAGCGTGCGCAATAGATTTCTGCAGCGCACACTGGATTGTTGCCGATTTTCGAGAAAAAAAAAAGTTAATATCGGGAGAAAAAAAAAATCCGGAGAAAAACAAGTTTATTTCAGGAGATAAAAAAATATTTTTCCAGCTTTGTTTTTCTCTTACTTGTTTTTGTCCGTCTCCCTCATTACCTTTTTTTCAAATAGATCAAAAAGTTTTTTATTTCGTCGCCCTCTTCAACTTTTCTAGGAATTTGTCCCATGTTTTTTTTATTTCGTCGCCCTCATTAACTTTTCCAAAAATAGGTTGAATGTTTTTTTTTTAATGTTTTTTTATCGCCCTCCCTTATGATATTTTGGATTTCTTCTGATCAAAAACAGAGAAATCAAACATTGTGGCCTAAACTAGAGGTATGTATGCTGCATGTGCACCATAAACTAGAGTTAATATGCTACATGTGCCACCATAAACCAGAGGTATGTATATTGCATGTGCCACCATAAACTAGAGGGATGTATGCTGCATGTGCCATCATAAACTAGAGGTATGTATGCTGCATGTACCATCGTAAACTAGAGGTATGTATGCTGCATGGGTCATCATAAACTAGAAGTATGTATGCTGCATGTGCCATCATAAACCAGAAGTATGTATGCTGCATGTGCCACCATAAACTAGAGGTATATATGCTGCATGTACCATCGTAAACTAGAGGTATGTATGCTGCATGGGTCATCATAAACTAGAAGTATGTATGCTGCATGTGCCATCATAAACCAGAAGTATGTATGCTGCATGTACCATCATAAACTAGAGGTATGTATGCTGCATGGGCCATCTTAAACTAGAAGTATGTATGCTGCATGTGCCATCGTAAACCAGAGGTATGTGTGCTGCATGTGCCACCATAAACTAGAGGTATGTATGCTGCATTTGCCACCATAAACTAAAGGTATGTATGCTGCATGTGCCATCATAAACTAGAGGTATGTATGCTGTATGTGCCATCATAAACTAGAGGTATGTATGCTGTATGTGCCATCATAAACTAGAGGTATGTATGCTGTATGTGCCACCATAAACCAGAGGTATGTAGGCCTATGCTGCATGTGCCATCATAAACTAGAAGTATGTATGCTGCATGTGCCATCATAAACAAGAGGTATGTATGCTGCATGTGGCATCATAAACTAGAGGTATGTATGCTGCATGGGCCATCATAAAGTAAAGATATGTATGCTGCATTGGCCAGCGTAAACTGGACAGTAAACTAGAGGTACAGTGCAAGCAAGGTGAATCCGTTCACTTTCACTGTCCACGCAACGTTGCCCACCCTCGGTGTGGGCATGGTGGGTCCTGGGCCATAAGAGGAGGTGTGAAGTGTTCAGGTATCAAAAGCCGTCATCGAGCCTCCCAAATCACTTATCCCCCCCCCCCTACGGCTGATTACTTAATGCAAGATAAACAGTCATCAGCTGGGGCGCTATGAATAACACTTGTAGTCTTAGCGACGGCTATGCGAATCAATTGAAATCGAAATAGCTTACAATAATTGTTTTTTATTGTAAGATGTACAAAACATGCTAATTATATGTACCATTAAGGCATTAACACCGTTCAAGCACGAATTCCAAATAAAATTTTCTGGGTTATCACATGCGTGGTGGGATTTTTAGATGTCGGGAGAGTGGCAATATGCCACTCCGCCCGTGGCCACCCTGCCCGTGGATGTGCGGCTGCCTACCCGTGGCCATCCTGCCCGTGGGGTGCGGCACCCTGCCCGTTGCCACCTTGTCGTGGGGTGCGGCACCCTGCCCGTGCCACTTTGTCCGTGGGGTGCGGCACCCTACCCGTGCAACCCTACTCGCGGGGTGTGCTACCCTACCCGTGGCCATCCTGTCCGTGGGGTGTGGCATCCTGCCCGTGGCCACTTTGCCCGTGGAGGGCAGCACCCTTCCCGTGGCCACCCTGCCCTTGGCCACCCTACCCGTGGGGTGCAGTACCCTACCTGTGGCCACCCTACCCGTGGGGTGCGGTACCCTACCCGTGGCCACCCTACCCGTGGGGTGCGGTACCCTACCCGTGGCCACCCTACCCGTGGGGTGCGGTACCCTGCCCGTGGGGAGCGGCACCCTGCCTGTGGGGAGCGGTACCGTGCCCGTGGCCCTCCTGCTCGTGGGGTGCGGTACCCTACCCGTGGCCATCTTGCCCGTGCGGAGCGGCATCCTGCCCGTGGCCACCAAGAATTGGGTCATGTTTTAGACCAACCCTGGCAAGACGCTGGGTCTCGATTTTAAATTAAAACCTCACAGATTATTTTAGTATTAGACTGTCTACTGTTCTATATCCCAGATAATGAAATGAATGGGGTTAAGGCCACCTTTGTGCACACATAGGCTGGGCTCGGAGAACCTCGTGAGGATGATGAGAAGAATAAGATGACACTGCCCTCCAGACACAGGATTCGAAAACTCGAACCCTGGCTGTCTGATGCCGAGCTCGCTACCTCTCGGTCCCACTCTTCACAATATTGAAGATTATACAAGATTATATAGTACAATTTAGCCACCCAAAAACAGAATTATAGACTTGAGCCATGAATTTGTTAATAATGTAGATCAGGTAAAACAATCGCTGATCTGAGTTAAAATGACCGCCATTCCCAAAGTTTTAAGCACAAATTCCAAATTTAATTTTCTGGTACATTATATGTTTTTATTCAATCAAAATATCGTTCAAAATGGCCTCCAACGCATGGTCTAATTTAGAAAATTGTGCAAGATTGATTGATTATTCCCTTAATTTTTGTAATGCGTCATTTCAGTTAGTTTATCTCGACCACTAATAGATAATTTCGTACAACATTAAGTCCTCTTAGTACAAGAGTTCCCATTTTATGACCAGTAGTGATATGGCCATAATAAAAGGAAGTCTGATAGCCCTATTGATTGGCGGTGAATTTAAAAAAGAAAAATATTGTACCACTAATCCTAAAAGCTAACATATCCAGCTGTTTGTTTTTAGATATTAAACTGATTGATGTGCTCTTTTATCAGTTGTGTTTATAATATACGATCCAGTATCTTCAACAGATCATGGCCACATAAAAAATGATCTTGGCCACATACAAAGTCATATTTGTCACATTAAAAACGATCTTCGACTCATAACAAAATCACCTTGGCACTGTAAAAATCTTAATGGTCACATACAAATAAATTTAACCACATTAAAAGTGATCTTGATCACATAAAATGTCATGTGCACACCATCAAAAGTCATATCCACCACATAAAAAGTCATCCTGACCATATAAAACAGTTTCTTGACCACATAGAAAGTGATCTTGGTCACATGAGATGTAGTTTTAACCACATAACAAGTCATCTTGGCTACATAAAAAGTCATATTTAACACAATTTTTTAACTACAGAAAAGTCAGTAATCTTAGCTACATAAAAAGTAGTCTTATCCACATAAAACGCCATCTTGGTCACATAAAAAAATATTGGCTATGTAAAAAGTCATGTGAACTACGTAAAAAAGTTATCTTAGTCACATAAAAACATAAAACCCCATCTGAACACATAAAAAGATATTGGTCATATTAAACGTCATCTTGGCCACACAAAAAGATATCTTGGCCACGTAAAAAGTCATCTGAACCACGTAAAATATTATCTTCGTCACATAAAACGTTCCCCCACCCAACCAAAAAAAATGATCACATCATTAACAAATCATATTAACAACATAAATATCATGGCCGCATAAGAAGTGATCATGGTCACATGCAAAATATGAACAACATAATCTTGGTTACATTATTATGTCATCTGGCCACATATAGATATCTTGGCAACACAGAAAAATCATTTTAGTGACGTCTTGGCCTCATAAAAAAGTTATCATGGGTACATAAATGTCATCCTAGCCACATGAAAAGAAATCTTGGGCACTTATATAGTAATCATAAACACATAATAAGACGGAAGAAGTCAACCTGGCCAAATAAAATTCATTTCATCCTAACCACATAAAACGTGATCTTGGCTACACAAAAAATTATATTAGCCACACGAAAGAAAGCCATTTTAGCCAGATAGAAAATGATATTGGCCACATACAAATTAACTTGACCACAGAAGAATTTAACCCGGCAAAAAGTCATTTTGGCCGCATAAAAAGTGATCTTAACCTTAAAAAAGTCATTTTGGCAGCATAAAAAGTCGTCTTAATCACATACAATGTGATGTATATCGCCAAGAGTCAAAATGACCAAATATAATTCATCCTTACCACATAAAACGTGATCTTAACTACATAAGAAGTCATCATAGCCACATGAAAGAGCCATTTAGCCAGATAAAAAGTGATATTGGCCACATACAAATTATCTTGGCCATATAAAAATTCAACCCGGCAAATTGAAAAGTCATTTTGTTCGCATAAGTGTGACCTTAACCACAACAAGTCATTTTAGCCACAATAAAATTTTCTAAGACACATAAAAAGTCATATTGGCGATATAAAAAGTCATCTTCGCAACATCAAAAGTCATGTTAACCACATCAAAAGTGATATATATCGCGAAGAATCATATTTGTGATATTAAAAGTCATCTTCGTGATATAAAAATCATTTTGGCAACATAAAAGTTATCTTGCCCACATTAAAAAATCATTTTAGCAAAATAACAATTACTCTTGGTCACTTAATAAGTCATATAAAGCATCTTTTTAACCACATTAAAATTGATCTTTATCGTCATCTTGAGTAATAAGAAATACATCTGTTTGAATATGTTTGTTAAAAATCATATATCTTGCTGTACAGTTGATCGTTTGACATTAAAAAATACATTGTCGGAAAGACTTAACATTGAAATTGACGTTTGACCCGGACCAAGACCGTGAAACATCATAACATTATCAGAAAAATATCGACCATGTAGGAACACAGCAAAAAAGAGGTTTTACACTTGTTTCTATTTTTATCTGTTGAGAGGTCATGTATTTTGGATTTATGCGAATTAGGGGTTATTCTATTAACTGGGTTTTGGTGATTTTCAATACGTTTTTCTATTGATAACTCTGAGCCGATTTATAAAAAGATAAAAAAAACAGTTTGTGGTGGATCTTTTCCTATTTCGACCAGTGACTGGCGTATTAGTAGGCTTGCTAAGCCTTCAAAGTATGTCAAAGCTGCAATTTTTGTTATAAATGTTTCCCTTGGTATATAAGCTGTTTATACTCTTCTGCATCTTTTATGATAAGAAAACAAGCTGAAGCAGCCTTCTTTTGCAGTTTTTGCATAAATCCAATATGGCTGCCAAAATATGCTCGAAATATGTCATCTACAGCACGGTGTATGATAAAATATAAGTGCATACATATTAGATTTATGAAAATGAGAACACAATAAGACAGTTTCAGCTTTTGTTCTTATCATGAAAGGTGCAGAAGAGTATAAACAATTCATGTCAAAGAAAACGTTTCTACTAAAAAAGAAGGTTTTTGACATATTTTGAGGTCTTACCAAGCCCACTAACATCATAATAAACAATTTTAATGAACTGAAAGTACAACTATTATGTTTTTATTGTTATAATCGTATTTTTTACAACGAAAACATTATATTACACACCAAAATCATTAGAATAGGATAAAGATTGACAAAGTTATACCAATTTACATCTTATAATAGCGCCATTTTGTTTTTGCTAATTCAGACACTTTCTGGTCGACAAAAAACAATGTTAGCAGGCTAGACATAATTCTCTGGTTAGTATACCACATGTCTGTGTTGCTGGTTTGCTTGAAATCATATGATATTTTGGCTGGCTGACTATGTACTTCAGTGATAGATCCGAGTTTGTGACCGGTTCACAGTTTTGGTAGAAAACAATCTTTGACACGTTTACATATTTGCATGCAGCTGATCCCTTTTACACAGAAAGCATACTAAGTCCAAAGTGGGGCTTTGTAATTAGGAACTGTTTCAAATTTTTAATACATCATAATACATTATGTGTTTTTCTAAACAAAACTGACATTTATCCTATCATTATTTTTACAATACTTCTTTTGATCACTAGTTGCGATAGTAAATCTCATAGTTATTGCTAACCTGAATCCTTTATTACATCAACAAAGTGATCAATTTACAATATCTTGTAACGCACAGCTGATTACGATTGTCTTGTGCCAAGATTCCTTTTACAAGGCAATAAAAATCAGCTATGCTTATGTAAAAAAAAACCTAACCGGGAGAGGTATACCAATGCTCTTTTATTGTTTGGCCAGACGATGGTCCAACATTAAATTATTATTGGGCAAATGTCTCGTTTCTGTTAGGTTGGTGACCGCCGGGATGGATAACAGGATGCTTATTTTTCATAACCCTCGATCTGTGTGCTGTTTCTTTGCCACGTCGCAATCGCAATATATTGTCCTGGTTTTTCTATTAACCCCTAGAAAACAATGAGCATTATCATTATCCAGTCTTGTGCCTTTTGTCTGTCCCCGCATTTGGTTGTCGTAATATTCGCCCATCAGGGTAACAAGGGGTCTAATCCTATCCACACATCTTCCCAATGGGCAATATTTGACAAACACCCTGTGCAGCCCGTCTGCACAATCGTATCGCGCAGTGTAGACAAGTCGAAAATACACAAAACATTATCTCGTTAGGCCCGGCCGTAGGCCAGAAGCTTATTAAGTCTATTTTTTCCTCAGATTTTGTCTTATTTAGGGGAAAAAGTGGTGCTGTGTTTGGGAAACAGTTTACATTTCTGTACACCAGTCCTTATGAACATGTCAAATATAACGCTTGAGGACGCTAGGTCAGACAGTTGCGTTTTTAAAAAGTGTTAAGAAAATAGGATATTCACGATTATATTTGTGATTAGAGCTCAAAGGGTTTTAGTTAGGATAATTTTGGCCAAGCGTCACAGACGGTGGCCCATCATTACATCACCATTGGGCCAATGTATCGTGTTATCTGGGAAGTAGCCTTTCTGGCGTCGGGGAAAGAAAACATCACCCGCATTGCTATGCGGCAGTCAGCGAACACGGGACAATCACGCAATGCTCTTTCAATGGCGGGCCAGCGTCGAAGACGTTGGACTAACATTAAAAAAGTATTAGGTGATTGACAGTGTTTGCTGGGACGTGCTGCAGCTAATATAAGTAGACTATACAGATGACCCGGTGTTGGAGTAGTGCTGGGCCAGCGTCGTAGACAATTTGTCGGCATTGAACTAGCAATGGGCTGCGACGCCGGCCCAACATGAAACTTTTTATCCTTTGTTTACCATTGGTGGCCTCTACAGACATACTATTCGACTAACTAAACGGTTGCAGTTTATTACAGAATATTAAGTTGGCGCTAATTACAGGAAATTTCAATTAGAATACAAAATAGAATAAAAAATAGAAAATAAATATATCTTGTACATACTGACCTAATAGTTGATAATGGCATTGACAATGTTAAATAATTACCACCGAATAGCCATTGCATTGAACTTCAGAAGATAAGATATCTTCAACATTCAATAATTTAAATATTATATTATAAATATTATGAATATTATATAATATATTAAAATAATAATGAGGGCGAAAATAGCCTCAATGTTCTGTATTTCACGGAAAGAATATTACATTATCAAGCAGTTGAATAGAATGGTTACATAGAGTTACAGGTATGTATGTGACAAGCAAAGATATGTGTAGATGTTTAGATTTCGCATTTCACAGGCGACTACATCTAATAAGAGAGTTTCCCCAGTCTTATCAAAACATTGAGAGTCATTAAACTATCCCCGGCTATCTCACCTTCTCCTCCCCGGGACCGAAGATCTGGCCACCTCCCCAAAATTGGCACAGCGCGAGCTACCACGAATCGTGGTAGAGATCCGGGGAAATAACGTAGAACTGGGAAAGCGAAATGATGCTCAGAGGCATCAAAAAATGTAAAGGGTCAACCTTCAACTGTCATTGTCAAACCGTATATTTTGTTGACAAGTTTAGCATGGATGTATACTTCACCAACAATAAACTTTATTGTGTTGACAGGTTGAGCGCGGATTGGCTACAGTTTACATCAGCACAAAAAAATCCAATCCAGATGCATACCGTGAGTTGAAGGACAGCCACAATGATGTGGATCACGCCCTGGACATGTTAAAGGCCTGGGCCCCAATAGATGTATTTGGGGTGTCTTTGGAAGATATTGACAGCTTTAGGCAGCTGCTGGTCACTTATCGTGAAGATATGAATACAAGTGAAATCAGTGCAGATGATAATTTATACTTCTACACCAATCTCACTGTCAGCATTACGAACAGTTTGACATCATATATGGACACTTCTGGCGTCCACGTTATGTGGCCTAAGATGGTGTCTCTGTCGTTATTACTCATGGCTCAAGATGCTATTGCAATACAGAGAGCTATCGGGGCTTCTTTCTTCTCATCGTGCCACATTCTAAAGTATGATGTCGACTGGTTCATCCACCTAGATGTAGAAGTAAATACACTTGTACAGTTTGCATTTACACAGCATACTGTGCTGGTACAACTGTACACTACAGCTAGGAGAGATATCGGGTACAGAGAGGAGGTACTCAATGCAGATAAGCAGTTGATAATGTACGGTGAAGGAAACAGCGAAAAATGTGTGGCACAAAGTGAGTCAGAGAGACTGAAGACTGCTCATTGTTGGTTTGATAATATGACGCTGCATATAAGGGTGATTATGGCTTTAAGAGAGAGTACAACAGAGGACATGTACCATCAACTGAACAACATGATCAAGAATAAGAAGAGAACAGTTATAATATATGTCACCATACTCATAGCATCTACTGTACTGTGTAGTGCACTCATATATGCCCTATACAAACTGACATCCCGTCTACGTCAGTACGGTAACTTGATGAGAGTTACCACGAATAAACTCAACCATGAACATCTGAAGATGGACCGCCTACTGAGTCAAATTCTACCAAGCTCCGTAACCGCCAAACTCAAGCAGAATAAAATTGTAGATGCCGAATATTATGATTCTGTTACCATCTACTTCAGCGATATTGTGAACTTTACTGGCCTAGCATATCGCAGTACACCACTTCAAATAGTTGAGCTACTCAACAAGCTCTTCAGGTAATAAGTCGTCTTGTAAGCAGTAGTAGAAGTAGCATATTGAAGCAAGTGCAGAAGCCTTTTGCTCAGCTCTTTATCTTATGGTGAGATAATTTTGGTCAGTAAGACATATATAGTTAGTAACAGAGATTTAGGAGTAGTTGATGGGTTATCTCTTCATCCACTCACTCACTCACTCACTCACTCACTCACTCACTCACTCACTCACTCACTCACTCACTCACTCACTCACTCACTCACTCACTCACTCACTCACTCACTCACTCACTCACTCACTCACTCACTCACTCACTCACTCACTCACTCACTCACTCACTCACACAATCATTGTGTTATTTCTTTACAGTATGTCTGACGGTATCATAGACAGGCATGACGTTTACAAAGTGGAGACCATAGGTGACGCTAATATGGTTGTGTCAGGCCTGCCTGATAAAAATGTATTTTACTCACTCACTCACTCACTCACTCACTCACTCACTCACTCACTCACTCACTCACTCACTCACTCACTCACTCACTCACTCACTCACTCACTCACTCACTCACTCACTCACTCACTCACTCACCCACACAATCATTGTGTTATTTCTTTACAGTATGTTTGACGGTATCATAGACAGGCATGACGTTTACAAAGTGGAGACCATAGGTGACGCTTATATGGTTGTGTCAGGCCTGCCTGATAAAAATGTATTTCACTCCAAGCATATAGCTCTGATGTCCCTAGATATTCTGGAAGCCACGCGAAACTTTGTAATTCCTCATTTTAATCAAGAAAGACTTTCGATGAGAATTGGAATACATTCAGGTAGGTTAAAGAAACATGACAGCTCAACATTAAAAATGGAATCCATTCAGATATGATTTCAAATAACTGATAAACTGCTGCTCTGTATCAAAATTTAGGTGATATTTCGCATAAAAGATATTTTGGCACTCAAATAAAAATGTATTCAGTTAATATTGACAAAACAGAGAAACATCCTCTTGAGATATCACCACATTCAGCTTTAACTTAACAGACACATAGAAACTGTTTTTTCGTCATATCGGGTTCATTGATTCGCATATAATTGATTTTTTATTGGCTCACATGAGAACGAGAAGCGAGTACTATGAGATATATAACTATACTTTAGCCCGACATAAACTATTGCATTTGTCTCCACCAAAATTGTTTATGTGGTTAATTATACATCTGTTAATCGAGTGTTACAACCAATAATGTAATAAACTCCCGATAATGTAATACTTCCCGATAATGTAATAAAAATTAACCGATAATGTAATACTTCCCGATAATGTAATAAATTTAACCGATAATGTAATAAACAACCTCCCCGATAATGTAATAAACTTTTAGCTGATAATGTAATAAACAAACTTCCCGATAATGTAATAAAACTAACCAATAATGTAATAAAGTGGCAAAGTCAATCGAATCATTTAATTTTAGTTATTTCAAGTCGTTGTAGACAGTGTTATTTTCAGACTAATACCTGTATGAATGAATGGAGTTGTATACGAACGGTGTGCAAATATAGGCTAAATAGGGCCAACCTCCAGAGGATGTTGAGATGAATGCAATGACACTGCTCACCAGATACAGAAATCGGTCCCTGGGGACCTGAGGTCGAGTACGCTACCTCTCCGTCACAAAATTTCACCACAATACCGAATCTTTATGAGTGAGTGAGGAAGAAACTTTTCTTTCTTGTAAACCTTATTAGTGACAGAGCAGGGAACGAAGCTGCGATCTCAGACTTTTCAGGCAAGCAGCTTTAACCACTGCACCAGGACCCCGCCCTTGATACGTGTAGGTCAATACAAAGCATATTCCTATTCTATTCTTCCAACCAGGCTGAAAAAAGTCAAGAGCCTGTAATAATCAACCTCTTGAGTCATTCTATTTTGCTCAAATCCATTTCATGTAGCCAGTGGGATTCGGACACCTATTTTTAAAATGGCCGCCATAAAAATTAGAGGAATACCTTGAAATATGTCAATTATAATATCTTGCTCGAATAATGTAATAAACTCCCGATAATGTAATACTTCCCGATAATGTAATAAAAATCAACCAATAATGTAATACTTCCCGATAATGTAATAAATTTAACCAATAATGTAATAAACTTTTTTTTTCTCAAAAGTCATTATATCTTGCTAAAATCCTTTTAATATGCCCATTGGGATTCGAATACCTGTATTCAAAATGGCCGCCATACAAACTAGAGGAATATCTTGAAATATATCAATTATAACATTTTGCTCCAATAATGTAATAAACTCCCGATAATGTAATACTTCCCGATAATGTAATAAAATCAACCAATAATGTAATACTTCCCGATAATGTAATAAATTTAACCAATAATGTAATAATCTTTTTTTTTCAAAAGTCATTCTATCTTGCTAAAATCCTTTTAATATGCCCATTGGGATTCGAATACCTGTTTTCAAAATGGTCGCCATACAAGCTAGAGGAATATCTTGAAATATATCAGTTTTATTATTTTGCTCCAATAATGTGATAAACTCCCGATAATGTAATACTTCCCAATAATGTAATAAAATCAACCAATAATGTAATACTTCCCGATAATGTAATAAATTTAACCAATAATGTAATAAACTTTTTTTTTCTCAAAAGTCATTATATCTTGCTAAAATCCTTTTAATATGCCCATTGGGATTCGAATACCTGT
This sequence comes from Flabesymbios commensalis, assembly GCA_964017125.1. NCBI lineage: Eukaryota > Metazoa > Annelida > Polychaeta > Terebellida > Flabelligeridae > Flabesymbios > Flabesymbios commensalis. The sequence goes on along the minus strand of OZ024912.1, from coordinate 72,720,292 downwards.
ATTCAAAATGGCCGCCATACAAACTAGAGGAATATCTTGAAATATATCAATTATAACATTTTGCTCCAATAATGTAATAAACTCCCGATAATGTAATACTTCCCAATAATGTAATAAAATCAACCAATAATGTAATACTTCCCGATAATGTAATAAATTTAACCAATAATGTAATAAACTTTTTTTTTTAAATCATTCTTTTTTTATACATCCACTTAATATACCCAGTTGGATTCGGATACTTATTTTCAAAATGGCCGCCAAAAAAATTAGAGGAATACCTTCAAATATGTCAATTATAATATTCTGCTCCAATAATGTAATAAACTCCCGATAATGTAATACTTCCCGATAATGTAATAAAAATCAACCAATAATGTAAAACTTCCCGATAATGTAATAAATTTAACCAATAATGTAATAAACTTTTTTTTCTCAAAAGTCATTCTATCTTGCTAAAATCCTTTTAATATGCCCATTGGGATTCGAATACCTGTTTTCAAAATGGCCGCCATACAAACTAGAGGAATATCTTGAAATATATCAATTATAACATTTTGCTCCAATAATGTAATAAACTCCCGATAATGTAATACTTCCCGATAATGTAATAAAATCAACCAATAATGTAATACTTCCCGATAATGTAATAAATTTAACCCATAATGTAATAATCTTTTTTTTTTAAGTCAATCTATCTTGCAAAAATCCACTTAATATGCCCAGTGGGATTTGGATAACTATTTTCAAAATGGCCGCCATAAAAATTAGAGGACTATCTTGAAATATATCAGTTTTAATATTTTGCTCCAATAATGTGATAAACTCCCGATAATGTAATACTTCCCAATAATGTAATAAAATCAACCAATAATGTAATACTTCCCGATAATGTAATACATTTAACCAATAATGTAACTTTTTTTTTTTAAGTCAATCTATCTTGCTAAAATCCATTTAATATGCCCAGTGGGATTCGGATAACTATTTTCAAAATGGCCGCCATAAAAATTAGAGAAATACCTTGAACTATGTCAATTATAACATTTTGCTACAATAATGTAATAAACTCCCGATAATGTAATACTTCCCGATAATGTAATAAAAATCAACCAATAATGTAATAAATTTAACCAATAATGTAATAAACTTTTTTTTCTCAAAATTCATTCTATCTTGCTAAAATCCTTTTAATATGCCCATTGGGATTCGAATACCTGTTTTCAAAATGGCCGCCATACAAATTAGAGGAATATCTTGAAATATATCAATTATAACATTTTGCTCCAATATTGTAATAAACTCCCGATAATGTAATACTTCCCGATAATGTAATAAAATCAACCAATAATGTAATACTTCCCGATAATGTAATAAATTTAACCAATAATGTAATAATCTTTTTTTTTGAGTCAATCTATCTTGCAAAAATCCACTTAATATGCCCAGTGGGATTTGGATAACTATTTTCAAAATGGCCGCCATAAAAATTAGAGGAATATCTTGAAATATGTCAATTATAATATTTTGCTCCAATAATGTAATAAACTCCCGATAATGTAATACTTCCCGATAATGTAAAAAAATCAACCAATAATGTAATACTTCCCGATAATGTAATAAATTTAACCAATAATGTAATAAACTTTTTTTTTCAAAAGTCATTCTATCTTGCTAAAATCCTTTTAATATGCCTATTGGGATTCGAATACCTGTTTTCAAAATGGCCGCCATACAAGCTAGAGGAATATCTTGAAATATATCAGTTTTAATATTTTGCTCCAATAATGTGATAAACTCCCGATAATGTAATACTTCCCAATAATGTAATAAAATCAACCAATAATGTAATACTTCCCGATAATGTAATACATTTAACCAATAATGTAACTTTTTTTTTTTAAGTCAATCTATCTTGCTAAAATCCATTTAATATGCCCAGTGGGATTCGGATAACTATTTTCAAAATGGCCGCCATAAAAATTAGAGAAATACCTTGAACTATGTCAATTATAATATTTTGCTCCAATAATGTAATAAACTCCCGATAATGTAATATTTCCCGATAATGTAATAAAAATCAACCAATAATGTAATACTTCCCGATAATGTAATAAATTTAACCAATAATGTAATAATCTTTTTTTTTTAAGTCAATCTATCTTGCTAAAATCCGTTGATTTTTGCCCAGTGGGATTCGGATAACTATTTTCAAAATGGCCGCCATAAAAATTAGAGGAATACCTTGAACTATGTCAATTATAATATTTTGCTCCAATAATGTAATAAACTCCTGATAATGTAATACTTCCCGATAATGTAATAAAAATCAACCAATAATGTAATACTTCCCGATAAAGTAATAAATTTAACCAATAATGTAATAAACATATTTTTTTCAAGTAATTTGATTTGCTAAAATACCATTTAATATGCCCAGTGGGGTTCGGATACCTTTTTTCAAAATGGCCGTTTTAAAAACGAGAGGAATATCTTGAAGTATACTCATATCAAGTATATCATATCAAGTCCAGATAACATTGAAGAATCGTTATCAAATACACTCAACATTGATTAGGTTTAGTCTATCTTATCACCAACATTATGTTTTATCTCGATCTATCATCGAAACCAACAATATAGTTTACGTTGGTTTGCATAACATTGATCTTCCGAGTTTAAATCATATATCGCTCCACATGAATTTCTTAACACAATTTCATAGCCAGTGATGATATATCTCAACAGTTGATATATATATTAAAAATGCGATTCCGGCGAATGTATGTCGAAAGTGTGCAGAATGTGTTTCAACATATTTTGTTCTCAATAACTAGAAAACAAGCAAAATTCACCCGGATTTCAAATGGTGCTTGCCTTAGCCTATTAGAGTAAAGATGTAGACTAAATCTAACCTAGGTTAACATAAAATAGTGCTCTATTGAATAATTAAATACTACATGGTGGAATAATTAACATCCTCATGACAATAAATTATAGTATATTGCTGGCACACAAGTTGGAAGTTAGCTTTATCTCAATAATTAATTTTCTTTAACAACATAGAGGTCTATAGAGCAGATTACCTATGATGTATCCAGGAAAGTAGAAACGGCCTATTTTGGAAGGCTAGGAAATCCTAAAAGTCATGTCATGTTCATTGCCCGACACCAGATCAAAATAAAAAATCACCAGAGTCATAGGCCTCGGACCTATGAGATATAATATTATCATGCTAAAAGGAGTAATGTTATGCTAGATCTAAGCTTAACAGTATTAACACCGCTAATGTTTAGTGTTGTGTAACCTACTGCTATGACAGTGTGAACATTTCTTTTGGTTTAGCTGAAAGAAACAGCTTTAGAGAAGGCTTATTGGTAGGCTATATACGCTGGGGTGTGGTTATACCAACTACCAAAGCCATAATTTGACATTATTATGCAAACCAACGTAAACTATATTGTTGGTTTCGATGATAGATCGAGATAAAACATAATGTTGGTAATAAGATAGACTAAACCTAATCAATTTTGAGTGTATTTGATAATGATCCTTCAGTGTTATCGGGACTTGCTACAATATTTGTTGATTTTATTACATTATCGGGAAGTATTACATTATCGGGAGTTTATTACATTATTGGAGCAAAATGTTATAATTGATATATTTCAAGATATTACTCTAGTTTGTATGGCGGCCATTTTGAAAACAGGTATTCGAATCCCAATAGGCATATTAAAAGGATTTTAGCAAGATAGAATGACTTTAAAAAAAAACAAAGTTTATTAGATTATTGGTTAAATTTATTACATTATCGGGAAGTATTACATTATTGGTTGATTTTTATTACATTATCGGGAAGTATTACATTATCGGTAGTTTATTACATTATTGGAGCAAAATATTATAATTGACATATTTCAAGGTATTCCTCTAATTTTTATGGCGGCCATTTTGAAAATAGTACTCCGAATTCCACTGGGCATATTAAGTGAATTTTTGCAAGATAGATTGACTTAAAAAAAAAGATTATTACATTATTGGTTAAATTTATTACATTATCGGGAAGTATTACATTATTGGTTGATTTTTATTACATTATCGGGAAGTATTACATTATCGGGAGTTTATTACATTATTGGAGCAAAATGTTATAATTGATATATTTCAAGATATTCCTCTAGTTTGTGTGGCGACTATTTTGAAAACAGGTATTCGAATTCCAATGGGCATATTAAAAGGATTTTAGCAAGATAGAATGACTTTAAAAAAAAAGTTTATTACATTTTAGGTTAAATTTATTACATTATCGGGAAGTATTACATTATTGGTTGATTTTTATTACATTATCGGGAAGTATTACACTATCGGGAGTTTATTACATTATTGGAGCAAAATATTATAATTGACATATTTCAAGGTATTCCTCTAATTTATTTGGCGGTTATTTTGAAAATAGGTATCCGAATCCAACTGGGTATACTAAGTGGATTTTAGCAAGATGGATGACTTAAAAAAAAAAAAAAAAATTTATTACATTATTGGTTAAATTTATTACATTATCGGGAAGTATTACATTATTGGTTGATTTTTATCACATTATCGGGAAGTATTACATTATCGGGAGTTTATTACATTATTGGAGCAAAATATTATAATTGACATATCTCAAGGTATTCTTCTAATTTTTATGGCGGCCATTTTGAAAATAGTTATCCGAATCCCACTGGGCATATTAAGTGGATTTTTGCAAGATAGATTGACTTAAAAAAAAGATTATTACATTATTTGTTAAATGTATTACATTATCGGGATGTATTACATTATCGGGAGTTTATTACATTATTGGAGCAAAATGTTATAATTGATATATTTCGAGATATTCCTCTAGTTTGTATGGCGGCCATTTTGAAAACAGGTATTCGAATCCCAATAGGCCTATTAAAAGGATTTTAGCAAGATAGAATAACTTTAAAAAAAAAGTTTATTACATTATTGGTTAAATTTATTACATTATCGGGAAGTATTACATTATTGGTTGATTTTTATTACATTATCGGGAAGTATTACATTATCGGGAGTTTATTACATTATTGGAGCAATATGTTATAATTGACATATTTCAAGATATTCCTCTATTTTTTATGGCGGCCATTTTGAAAATAGTTATCCAAATCCCACTGGGCATATTAAGTGGATTTTTGCAAGATAGATTGACTTAAAAAAAAAAGATTATTACATTATGGGTTAAATTTATTACATTATCGGGAAGTATTACATTATTGGTTGATTTTATTACATTATCGGGAAGTATTACATTATCGGGATTTTATTACATTATTGGAGCAAAATATTATAATTGATATATTTCAAGATATTCCTCTAGTTTGTATGGCGGCCATTTTAAAAACAGGTATTCGAATCCCAATGGGCATATTAAAAGGATTTTAGCAAGATAGAATAGCTTTAAAAAAAAAGATTATTACATTATCGGTTAAATTTATGACATTATCGGGAAGTATTACATTATTGGTTGATTTCATTACATTATCAGGAAGTATTACATTATAGGGAGTTTAATACATTATTGGGGCAAAATGTTATAATTGATATATTTCAAGATATTCCTCTAGTTTGTATGGCGGCCATTTTTAAAACAGGTATCCGAATCCCACTGGGCTTATTAAATGGATTTTGGCTAGATAAAATGACTTTAAAAAAAAAAAGTTTATTACATTATTGTTTTAAATTTATTACACTATCGGGAAGTATTACATTATTGGTTGATTTTATTACATTATCGGGAAGTATTACATTATCGGGAGTTTATTACATTATTTGAGCAAAATGTCATAATTGATATATTTCAAGATATTCCTCTAGTTTTTATGGCGGCCATTTTGAAAACAGGTATTCGAATCCCAATAGGCATATTAAAATGATTTTAGCAAGATAGAATGACTTTAAAAAAAAACAAAGTTTATTACATTATTGGTTAAATTTATTACATTATCGGGAAGTATTACATTATTGGTTGATTTTTATTACATTATCGGGAAGTATTACATTATCGGGAGTTTATTACATTATTGGAGCAAAAGATTATAATTGACATATTTCAAGGTATTCCTCTAATTTTTATGGCGACCATTTTTAAAATAGGTGTACGAATCCCACTGGCTACATGAAATGGATTTGAGCAAAATAAAATGACTCAAGAGGTTGATTATTCCAGGCTCTTGATTTTTTTCAGCCTGGTAGGAAGAATAGAATAGTAATATGCTTTGTATAGACCTACACGTATCAAGGGCGGGGTCCTGGTGTAGTGTTTAAAGCTGCCTGCCTGAAAAGTCTGAGATCGTAGCTTCGTTCCCTGCTCTGTCACTAATAAGGTTTACAAGAAAGAAAAGTTTCTTCCTCGCTCACTCATAAAGATTCAGTATTGTGGTGAACTTTCGTGACGGAGAGGTAGCGTACTCGACCTCAGGCCCCCAGGGACCGAATTCTGTATCTGGTGGGCAGTGTCATTGCATTCATATCAACATCCTCTGGAGGTTGGCCCAGTTTAGCCTATATTTGCACACCGTTCGTATACAACTCCATTCATTCATACAGGTATTAATCTGAAAATAACACTGTCTACAACGTCTTGAAATAACTATAATTAAATGATTCGATTGACTTTGACACTTTATTACATTATTGGTTAGTTTTATTACATTATCGGGAAGTTTGTTTATTACATTATCAGCTAAAAGCTTATTACATTATCGGGGAGGCTGTTTATTACATTATCGGTTAAATTTATTACATTATCGGGAAGTATTACATTATCGGTTAATTTTTATTACATTATCGGGAAGTATTACATTATCGGGAGTTTATTACATTATTGGTTGTAACAATCGAGTTACTTTACAGTAGCATGCCTTATTTATTACTAGTACACGTATATGCGGGTTATATTTTAGGGGACTGTGTTGCCGGCATTGTTGGGACCAAGATGCCACGTTACTGCTTGTTTGGTGATACAGTTAACACAGCATCTAGAATGGAATCTACAGGAGAAGGTGCGATGTCATAAAAAATCTGAGCTCCCCTCTTTTTTTACTATTTCGTTTAGCCAGATTTGTGAACAGCAATAGCAATTTTCATCTCAATTTGAATGAAATTCGTCATACATTTCAGTCAATACAAAAGATTAATATATCAAACATAAATTTTAGTATGGATAACGGTGATCTATAAACTATGCTCAAGCACTGAGAAGGGGGGACTGCTTAGAGACATTTCTGGATAAGAGCAATGTGTCAGCTGCAGATGTCACATGGAAGCATTACTCAGTGATCAGCTATTGCAGGACTTCAAAACATGATTTAAGTTGGAGGAATTTAAAATTGCTGAAATCGATTGCCATGATTTCAGTTGGAGGAAATCCCCCCTGACCTGGTATTAGCCCGTCGATAATAGACAAGTGAATGCCAACTATTAGTCTCGATAGGGACGGTTGACTCTGCTGACGTGTAAAATAATAGGTGCTCAACCCTTAAAGCGCTGAAATATATTTTTATAAACCAAGAGACCAATGGCTGTTTTAAATTTGATTGATTGATTGATTGATTGATTGATCGATTGATTGATTGATTGATTGATTGATTGATTGATTGATTGATTGATTGATTGATTGATTGATTGATTGATTGATTGATTGATTGATTGATTGATTGATTGATTGATTGATTGATCGATCGATCGATTGATTGATTGATTGGTGAATTGATTAATTATTGATTGATTGATTGATTGATTGATTGATTGATTGATTGATTGATTGATTGATTGATTGATTGATGAGTGAGTGAGTGAGTGAGTGAGTGAGTGAGTGAGTGAGTGAGTGAGTGAGTGAGTGAGTGAGTGAGTGAGTGAGTGAGTGAGTGAGTGAGTGAGTGAGTGAGTGAGTGAGTGAGTGAGTGACATAATTGCATGCATGGCTTTGTCCTTTGATGACCAATACCTGTGGAGTGAACATTGTGTTGATAATTGGTGTTTGGTTTACAGCTGATAAGATTCAAATCAGTAACGAAACGAATCAAGCTCTTGAAATGCTTGGCGAATTTCAGACCAGTCTGAGAGGAGATGTATTTATTAAGGTAAACCAACTTTCACCTCTTACCTTTAACGTCACCAAAGACATTTAATGTGTAAGCATAGGCAATTATAACAACTAATTATGCATACAAATATTTGAAAGGCATGATATATATATTACAAAATACAATCGATATTTTATTTTAATGTGCAATATTGTCGATTAAATATTACAAGGTTGAACATACTCCAGAATCACAAACCTATTTCAATAGACGAAGTAAACTGTCAGTTTAAGATGTAATATAAAAAACTGACAGTGTTTTATTAAAAAATACACTTGTCTAATATATGGTAACAAACCTATGAAATTTGATTTTCATCTCCCAGTGAACATTGTGATAAAATTAGTGTAACTTGTGCTCATCCTAATGGAGAAAACGATAATTGTAATAGCTGATGCTGGAGCAAAATGTATGGATTCATGTATAGCGCAAACTCTGCCCACACAATTTACAGCATACATTCGCTCTTAATGAACTATCAAGATCATTTGTAGACGAATAAGGGACGATATTTGTTAATGAACAATACCGAAATGTTATAAAACAAAAATGAAACATGTATGTGTATTCATTGTCTTATCATCATCGATACTTATCTTGTCGAATTGATAAACATATTTAAATAGAAGAACAATACTATAACCATGATGAAAACAAGCATTTTAGGATATTTAGTATATTTGCTTTTTTTTCGTATGTTTAGTCGAAATCTGGAATTTTTCAAGACAAGCTGGGCACCCTCAGGTACTTCATTAAGCTGAGGAGGAAGAGTGTGCTCGAGTCACACTCTTTCGTCATGTTTGTCATGTCGAGTGGGAATTCATCTTCCGTCTTCTTGTCCATTTAAATCTTGATTTTGCCAGATAAAATGACTATAAAAATAATATGTATTAATATAGTTGTCTTCCAAAATTGAATTATTGTATTACCATAAACTATTTTACTTTCTTTTGGAAACCGTATATACAGGGACCTAGCAGGACAGAGGTTTATTATGCAGATGAAGTGCAGACACCAGTAACTCACCCAGTATATGATAAGTGTGCAAAACTTCACTTACCTCTAATCCCCAAGTTTGTAGTACTAGTCACCATCGTGCAGTACCAAAACTTTTAAAATCATTTTGGAGAAGTTGAAATATGATTTGATTTCTTATTTTGGACAACCAAGAAATACAGGAATTTCGTCTCTATATCTAGCCTAACTGGTAAATGCGCAGCACAAAAATTTAAAAAAACGTTTGCAGTTCTAGTCTATGGCCATGCTCACATCATATGGTCATAATAATAAGCCAAAATAAAATCACCGATTTTTTTATGATTTTAGCCTGAGCCAGTCCCTGTAAACCAGTAATTTGGTAATATACCCTGGCAAAATGATCCTACAAATGTAAAATCCAGATTTGCGGTTGCATGAGAAATAATGTAAGAAGTAAAATTTTAAAAAAGGTACTTTAGGTGTATGTGGTTCTGTTGAATATATCTAGCAGCTGTATATGATATATCGACTTGTTTTGACATTATTATGTTATAGATACAGATATACTACAATACAGGTGGCTACTTGCATATAACATGCAATTATGAACTGCTCATTTTGTGTGGATTATTATGTGCATATATGATTTTAACATATTAATTATCAAACTGTAAACTGTCCCATATATAAACACTTTATATAACACCTAATATATTTTGTTTCAGGGAAAGGGGGCACTGACGACTTACTGGCTTGACAGATATCATGTTGACCCTGTGATCTCACTATGACCTTACTGTGACCTCCCTGCGATCTACTCTTCTAAGTGAGTTCCCAGGCACACTCATGACCGCAGACAAAAAAACCTTGCCAGCACGAGTAGTCGACATTACTACGGCACTGTTCAACTCGCACCGATCTTAAACCGGTTTACCAATCCAGAGCGTTTGATTTGCACCAGATCAGTCCAAACTAGAACCGATTGACAAAACCATCAAACCTGCCTGCATGAAGGTTTGGTCGCTTGAATCTTGAGCCGGTTTGCCAAACTTGATGTTCTATCGACTCAAACTATTGGATCCCATAATTTTTTTCAATTGTATCTAGACCTAATTAATATCTGTATTGTATTTAAATTATCTGCAGTGTTATGTAAATATTCAACCTGTGACATCTCGAACCCTTATTTGTTCAATCTGTGATAAACTCGTAGACAGATCTTTTAAGCCCATCCATGACCTCATGAACAGTGATTCCATGCCTTTTCGAAGAGTGACATCATGATCTCTTCAAACAGTAATCCCATGACCTCTTGAACAATTACTCTATGAGGTCTTGAACATTCAGCATTTAACCTCTTGAATAGTGACCCCATAACTTCTTGAATAGTAACCCCATGAACTCCTTGAACAGTGACCCCATGACCTCTTGAACAAGGAACATTCAACCTCTTGAACAGAGATCCCGCGAAATTTTCAATAGTGACCCCATGACCCTTTGAGCAGTCTAAAGATACTCAGTTAGAACAATGATCCCCTTTGGTAAGATATATTGTTTTTTGTTTGAAATCATTTTAGTAATTTAGGAATTAACTCATGTTTCACTTTATTGTTGTCCATGTAGCCTGCATTATGTGTGTATTGTTTAACGTTATTGTTGTCCATATAGCCTGCATTATTTATGTATTGTTTAACTTTATTGTTGTCTATATAGCCTGCATTATTTATGTATTGTTAACTGTATTGTTGTCTATATAGCCTGCATTATTTATATATTGTTTAACTGTATTGTTGTTTATGTAGCCTGCATTACTTATGTATCTGCATTAATTATTATTGCTTAACTTTATTTGTTGTCTATATAGCCTGCATTATACATGTATTGCTTAACTGTATTGTTGTCTATGCAGCCTGCATGATACATGTATTGTTTAACTGTATTGTTGTCCATGTAGCCGGCATTATTGATGTTGTGATATAAATAGATATGAGATACGATTTACACATTTCATTATTATGGCCAAAAAGCGTAGAAATAAAAATACATTGTATACTCTACTCTTATAACACAAAATTCTAGGAAACAGTGAGTGTCAGAAACACTTTTATAGGCCTACTTGAAAATGTTTTATATTTTTAAATATGAATTTAGTTTATATTTAGATCATTTATGAAAATGATATAGACATGGACAAATAACATCAAAGCCTGAATGAATAAAAAAAAGAATTGAGACAGTGTCTTTCCTTTTGTAATTTTTACAATTAAATGATAATTATCATCATTCATGTGTTCGATCTTGGCATCGAAAGTAAAACTATTGCAGCTCTTAAAGAAGGAAACAATTTGTTATATCATCTCTGACAACCTCCGCAATAAAGACAGTCACATCTGGCAACGGAATGATTCTCCTAAACTAAGTAAAATAACAGACCATTTACATGGTGTTAGGTGTTCGTGTTCTGAAAAGTGACACTTGTTGGGAAAGCGCCGTTAAACAGTGATTCCCCGGTGATAGTTAAACTAGCAACGATCTGAGACTTTACATACTTTTCCTAATACGAGTTAGGAACTTTTTGTCATAGATTACGGCTAGTTGATTATAAAAAAAATATCTTTAGAAGGAAATAATCAAATTGTTGACTCGATATAGCTTTCCTGTCAATCTTGGTTAACGGAAAACATGGCATTGAAAAACGGTGGATCTAAAAGACAAAAAAGTAATGACCGAAATTTTGTCATAACTTGTCTTTTTCTCTTTAATGTGGTTTAACCATACTGACAATAGAATACATGTTGTCTATATAATAAACTCTAGTGCTACAGTTCTGTTGTTTAACCATACTGACAATGGAATAAATATTATCTGTATATCAGACTGTATATAGTGCTACAGTTATGTGGTTTAACCATACAGACAATGGAATACATGTCGTCTATAATATAATAAACTGTAGTGCCTCAGTTCTGTGGTTTGACAATACTGACAATGGAATAAATGTTGTCTATATATTGAATTGTAGTGCTACAGTTATGTTGTTTAACTATTCCGACACTGGAATAAATATTGTCTAGATATCAAACTTTAGTGCGACAGTTATGTAGTTTACCATACTGACAATGGAGTAAATGTTGTCAGATAACAAACGTTAGTGCTACAGTTCTGTTGTTTAACCATACTGAAGTTGAAATAAATGTTTCTAGATAGCAAAATTTAGTGCTACAGGTCCGTGTTTCAACCATACTGACAATGGAATATATGCTGTCTATATATCAAACTTTGGTGCTACAGTTCTGTGGTTGAACAATACTGACAGTGGAATAAATGCTGTCTGTATATCAAATTGATCATACTGACAATGGAATAAATATCGTCTAGATTTCAAACAATAGTGCTACAGCTTTGTCGCTCAACCATATAAAGGGATACTGGAATATGGGTTGTCTACTTCTATATCAACAAGTCTAGGAGAACATGTAGACTACATATTGTGTGTATTTAAACCTTGCTTATCAATAGCCGTTTTTGGCCTATATTTTTTGTCTTTCAACACGGATAATTTGATAGAGTTATTAGCATTAACTTTGCTAGATTCCCATAATGTTTTGACTCAAATTGCGCAATTGTGTATTTTTTACTAACTTCAGATTGTGGGTCGTCCTAGCGAGACCCACTTTCAAAACAGTAAACATTTCAATGTTATTATTAAGCGCTTCAAGCGTATAAAAATAGCTGAATTACAATACAATCGTAGTTCCGCATATATTCGACGCTGTGCGCATCAGACATTCGGAGCTACGAATCTTCAAAATGGTGTTATCTATCTTTGCCATAGATGAAGCATACATTGTTATGCTAGACGACAACATTATTAATTTGATCGCCACAAGACCTTAAAATACACGTGTAGTCCAGGACAGCTATGTCAAAAATAGGGTCAACCCACCACAAATTGCAACAGAAATTATTCCTTTACCAAAAGTCTCATAAATTATCATAGAACAACATATTAAAAGTCACATAGAATCGCAGTAGTGGATGAGTGCCTAATTTGCATAAATCCAAAATGGCCGCCATGAAAATTGACCGAGTCTTATTTTGGCGATATCTCGGCTAATAATCAATGAAGAATCATGATTTTTGTGTCAAAACTTATGTTTTTAGGGTCAAGGAATCTAATGAGCACTTAATTGAGCATCCTGGACATCCCGCTAACACCACAAATCAGAATATTTTGTATGACAGATGTGAAATCACCTCAAATTTCACGAATTTTGATTTTGCAACATGACCATAATATTATTATGCCTGACTTGATTATTAATGACCTGAACATTATGGCTCTTTTATAATAAACATGTTATTGTATAAGTGTTTAAAGTTTCAAAAGTCATTAGGGGCCCACCATCCAATCACCAGGGGGGGGAGGGGGTGGAGTTTTTGTCGCGGACAAATTATTTATTTCACCTAAGCTAGGTGGCGCGCTGAAAATTTTAAATTTTATTATATGTTTTTATATAAAACAGTTCTTGACATAAATTATTTATTTCACAGAGTCCACCCGAAATTAAATATTAAAAAAAAAACTACAGCCCCCACCCCCTGTAGATTGAATGGTGGCCCTGTTGACACATTCAGTAGGACTAAAATATATAAGTAAGTTGTATTTGTAAATCACATTATATGCACCCATTTTCCACACCCTCCCTCCCTCCCTCTACAAAATATAGTATGTCGAGGGTTATGTGTGAACAGGGGGTACCTATGATCATGCCAGGCGAATAATGCCACATCAAAACAGTGTGATTATAATTGGATTCACATTAACTGTGGTGAATGATTTTCGTCAATTTCTCAGTTAATTCCTAACCAATTGTCATGGTACATGTACAGGCACTATTTTTTAGTCATGGTGCGACTACCCTGAAAATGTCATTGAAAAATAATACGTAGTTTAAAAGTTGGTCCATTTAACGTGTAGTAAATAAATCAAATGTCACCCTCTATAAAAAATGAAATGAATCGGGCTTCAGGCCACCTTTGTGCACATATAGGCTAAACTGGGCCAGGAGAACCTCCCGAGGATGGTGAGATGATTGAGATGACACTGTTCTCCAGACACAGGATTAGAAATTCGAGCCCTGACGGTCTGAGGCCGAGCACGCTACCTCTCGGTCACGGAGCCCCCCCCCCACAATACTGACTTTCACACGTGGATATATAGGGAGGAAACATTTTTTGGTTCTTTCAAACCGCCGAGACCGGGAACCGAACCCCGAACTCTGGCGTGAAAGGCAGCGGTGCTAACCACTACCCTAGGGCCCCCGCCCGTCACCCTCTATAAACCCATTAGCTTCGTCTCAGAATTTCATTACATGTAAAATGGTCTAACTTCGCGAAATTTCCAGCGTAGTCGCGACATGAATGGAAACTACTGTGTGTGAAACTTCATAACAATTGCTTTAGAATTCACTGAGGTATTTGCGAAAATTATTCACCCTGGTTGATGAATTTTCAGCGCCTGGTTTTTATGAAACATATTGTGAAATTTTATAAAAGATGTAACCGCAGCGTGATAAACTGTTTAATGGTTGCACAATAAAGTAATAATACTATCAGACTTAGATATTGATATGTTTCGCAAATATTGAATTATATATGTTTGGGTTACTGAGACTAAAACAACTGCGTTGACGCATAGTTATAAGCAAAGATCAGCCGTATAATTATCAATTAAACCAAGCTTAATAATATGTGTCCCCTTTTTATAACGTAGCATGTAATTATTTACACATAATGATACTATGAACAATATCAACCTCGCCTATAAACAGTAAAATAACAAATTCCAGCCATAGCTAAATAATGATATCCTATAAACGCACATACTTTCATACAGGTATGTAAGTAGCGAATCTAGACGTGCATTTGTATCTGATCTCGAAGAGATCCGTTGGAGCTGGATCTTTATCTGTTACGATTGGCAAGTTCGTCTTCCTTGCTGAACCAACAACCCCAGTCCAATGAAATCAGTGCATTCAAATTAGTCAAAAATAAGGTATTACTTAAGATTCTAGGGCTTGACTATGACTTTATGATGAAACTTTTGCAGACTCGGATGGTCAAGGTTTACCTTTGTATACAGCGACTAGAGCGTCTTCACCTGCAAATATCACGTCATCCTTTGAGCTATTTAGATCATTGAAAACTAGCCCAGGGTGAGATCATTAATTGTCGTAAATTGTGACGGACGGAATTCAGAGACAAATCCTAAAAAGTTTTTCTGATTTTTTTCAAATCCATTTGAAATACTTAAGAGGGAACAAAGTTAATTACATAATTTTTTATATGGTGGCACATATGTGTTGCTTAGCAACTGATAAAGTATTAGCGTGACGGACGGAATCACAAAATGTGCCTTCAACTGACCCCCCTTATGTATGCTCAAAATTCTCTGATTATTATACACACGCATCATATTGAATACCTGATTTGAAAAGTCTTAGTCCCGCTTTCCATGTAAGCAGAAACGCGCGCGAGTACACGCGCGAGGAAACGCGCACAGACATTAAACTAGTGCGAGTGTTTCCAAGCTAGCGCGTTTCAGCGAGCGTCTTGGGGGTTCCAGTGGAATTCCACATGGCGTGACGTCATTCCCGCAAGCTTTAAAATGGAAAGTGGAAGGCTGGAACATGCAAATGTTACTCTGTTATAAGTATAGAATGCAGCGGAATCGACATCGCATAATGCAGATAGTTAGGGCCACCCACATATTCTGGGTGCGCGAAATTCTGAGGAGGAGAGAAGAAAAAGTGCCTATCTGGTGAGGGAGCTACAGTTGGATTCCGAAAATCACCATCAATTGGCCTACTTCCGAATGTTGATTAACCTTTTGACTGCTACTGCTCAAAATGAAATAAAAGAAACGATCCGCGGTATAGGCCCTAGGTTGATTCTGTTATACCACGCTATATGACGAGCTTGTCATACCGCGGTATATGACGATCTTGTTATACCGCAGAGGCCTATATGACGATCTTGTTATACAGCAGTAGCCTATTAATGATTCTGTATTCTGTAATCCGCGGTATGGACCAAGGTTGATTCTGTAATACCACATATATGACGATCTTGTTATACAGCGGTATGACGATCTTGTTATACCGCGGAGGCCTATATGACGATCCTGTTACACCCCGTGATGATGATTCTGTTATACTGCAGTATTTGAGCGGTATGTGATCATCATGCTACCGCGGTATAGAAATAGGCCATATTAGTTTTATGTAAATAAATATAATTATTTTAGTTGATTAAAGTGGACCACTATGCAATCATCGTCGGTATGTGCTCATTTAAACGGAGGGGACTATTTAGCGCCAATAGCCTAATTCAGGAATGGCACGTTAGATCTTTTGATGATAGTTCCTGTTTTACAAATCGCCTGTGCGATGTTATGCTTGTGCAAGATCACAGCAAGGAGGACAATAACAATTGATTGCGTGTATGTAACCAATTTACCACCAAGTAGGCCTACACCTTTTCTTTATTCACCGCTGACACATTCCAGCGAACACGACACGTTGAAACAATGCTGTTTTAAAGTTGGCACTTGTAACGTCTTCGACGGTCGCCCAACATTAAACATCATTGTTTGAGCGTGTCGTGTTTGTTGGTGAACTGTTTGGCCGGCCGTCTCTGTACATTTAATTAAAATTAACAGTAGGCCACTGGAGCTCAACAGATCTCACATTGTGACGGCGAGTTATACCACATATCTTGCCCACTCTAATCTACAATGCCGGTGATTAAAGCACAATGCCGGGCCAATCTCACAAAGACAAATACTTGTGCAAGCACGCAAAAATGCATTGTGACCTCATGAATGATACATTCTGGGAAGCGAGATAATTCCATCCTGCAGTCTTCAGAAGTATTAGTTCTCACTCAACAACAACTAGGTCTTCTGTCATGATGGATAATTCTTGCAAATCTCGTCGATTTTCAAAGCCTCGTGAATAATTGAATTATACGATACAAAGCCTATCTTCCATTATACCTGTCAGTCAGTTTAAAGAATAGACCTACACCTAATTTGTGCACGCAATAGAGCAGCGTACATGTGCTATTAAAGCGTCTATAGGCCTACTACTAGTCTAATTACGCCTTGTGTGATCCCATAGCGTGCACAGGGTCGGTGTAGATCCTTTCCAACTGACATCCCGGCCTATTGCGCACTTCAATCTGTTCACTATACATGGAGTGTTTTCACGGAGCACAATACACGGAAAATACCCCACTGCGTGACGACACACTGGCTGGATGACTCTTTGATCGCGCGCGAGTGTCAAGACGTGCGCGTTTCAATCGATCCTGAATCAACTTTTTTTCCCGCGCGCGTTTAGCACGCGCGCTGAAACGCGTTTATGCAAACGGTACACATTGTTTGTATTAAAGTAACTTTCCAGTAGGCAGACACGCGCGTGTTTCTGCTCACATGGAAAGCGGGCCAAGTTAGATGCTATTTAGTGCTTATATATATTTTTTATATATCATGTCATACATTTAGGGATGAGTAAAAACCCCGAGTAAAGTCAGTGTGACGGACGGAAAGTGATGGACGGAAAACTTGTTTTTATAATGTGGCCTCCATCCTCCCCTAAATCCACACATTTTATCTGATCCTGAAATTATTATAACTACGTCGTACATTTGCATAGCAAATATTAAAGTCTCCACCTTCCACAATTAAACGTTTTATTGTCAATGCAGTAGAGATGGGGCTTTATAACATAAGTGACATGACGGCCCTCTTGGATATGCAAATTAGCTAGTTTTCAAACTCAACCAGGGTAATCCATCAGAGGGTGTTCAGAAGAAATTTGGTGAAGATCGGATGAATATTGGCGACTAGGGAGTGTTTACATCAATCTTGGATATATGCAAAATAGCCCATGGTGGCCATGTTGATTATGCAAATTAGCTGATTTTCAAACTCGACCAGAATAATCCTTTCGTCGATTTTGGATATGCAAATTAGCTCAGCATAATGTGCAAAATAGCTGATTTTCGAACTCAACAGGATAATCCATCAGAGGGTGTTCAGAAGAAATTTCGCGAAGATCGGATGAATATTAGAGACTGGATAGCGTTTACATCGATCTTGGAAATGCAAATTAGCCCATGGCGGCCATTTTGAATATGCAAATTAGCTTATTTTCGAAATAAACCGGAATAATCCTTTAGAGGGTATTCAGAAAGATATCGGATGAATATTGGCGACAAAGGAGCGTTTACATAGATCTTGGATATGCAAATTAGCCCATGGCGGTCATGTTGAATATATACAAATTAGCTGATTTTCGAACTCAACCAGAATACTCCTCCCGTCGATCCTGGATATGCAAATTAGCCCAGAATAATATGCAAAATTGCCAATTTTCTAACCCAACCAGAATAATCCATCAGTCAGAGAGTGCGCGTTCAGAAGATATTTCGCGCAGATGGGACGAATATTGGTGACTGGAGAGCGTTTACATCGATCTTGGATATATGCAAACTAGCCCATGGCGGCCATGTCGAAATGCAAATTAACTGATTTTCAAATTCAACCTGAATAATCCTTTAGAGGGTATTCAGAAAAATATTCGCAAAGATCGGATGAATATTGGCGACTGAGCGTTTACTTCTACCTTGGATAATGGATATGCAAATTAGCACATGACGGCCATGTTAGATATGCAAATTAGCTGATTTTCGAACTCAAACAGGATAATCCATTAGAGGGTGTTCAGAAAAAAATTCCCGAAGATCGGGTGAATATTGACTACTGGAGAGTGTTTACTTAGTCAAATTGTTGAAGAATAATAATGATAATAACAAAAGTAGACACTAAAACAAAAAGTCTCCAACCACATACAATGCTAAATTATTGAATTGGAATTTTTACTCCCTTAAAAATGTGTCATGCTACTGCAATCCACAACTTCAAGTGGGTAAAATGATTTGAATCAAACATATATGCGAGCCAATCTAGCAAATTTAATGCTCATTTCTCACACAAATCAGCCAATGTAACTCATCTTCGAACCACAGCTGTTACTGTATTTTCCTGAGGTATATCTAATTACCAAATGCGAGGACTGTAATTCAAACTTTCCAAAAGATATGAAGCATCAAAGGAGTTTTAGCTATTATATGCTGTGACTTAGGTCATAAAAATAGGTCAAGGTCAGTCATTTTTAAACTCGACCTGCAGTTTTTTCAGATGCACTTCGTCTTGGGTTTCAAATCAAAACCAATGTTTATGAAACTAATTGTGATTGACAAACTGGACAGTGGTGTGACCTTGACCCTTAAAATATGTCAAGGTCACTCATCTTCAAACTCGACCTGTAATTTCCTAAGATGCATCTGGGTCTATACCAAATGAAGACTCCACCTGATACGATTCAAAAGATATAGCACATCAAAGGAATTTTAGTCCAGATATGCTGACAGCTGTGACCTTGATACTGACCCAAGGTCAATCAGGGTCATTGGAATAAAAAACCAAAGGCATATGGTATACAAGTTTAAAATATAAAGTCAATACAATAAGTCATGTTGACAGGGGAGCTACATGTATTTGAGTATGATGCGCTGGCTGACAAGCACGGACGGAAGACGTAGAGTGCTAAGGGATGACAATGTCGCTAAAAAACTGAAAAGCCAAGCACATAAAATTGACATTTCACGTCACGACCCCCCCCCCCCCCCTGATGATTCCCCCCTAGTCCCAAACCCTACCCCCCCCCCCCCCAGATATGTCCCAGTGACTACAGACAGCACATTATTGAGTTGCATGCATTTAAAAACCTGTTGGTAATACTTGGCTTTGCATTTGCCTCTTGTGTTTCCCATGCCAAGAGGCAAGTGAAGAAAAAAAATTGAAGTTCATACATAAACAAATTATGGTACTTATGGTATTTACTTTATTTTAGGCTTGGAAATTTGTTATGTACAAGTGAAAATAAATTAGCAGCCTCATGTTACATGTGGACCAATTCTGAAATCGTCATTGGGTAAAATTTGCATGAAACTTGCTTCGAGTAGGCCTAAACGAAAAAAACACATTTCCGTCCGTAACACCAGCAAATTCCGTCCGTCACGGCAATTTTTTCGCAAGGTTTTTCCTTAATATATTTTGTACTGGCAGATCAATGTAAATGATCATCTTTTCTACTAATTAGTGTTAGGGAGCAGTAAGAGAAAACAGAAATTTTCACTAAAAAAAATTATTATACGTGTCACCACATTAATTAAAAGACTTCAAAACGTGACGGACGGAAATTTCATTAAATAACCCCCTTAAAAACACAAACTGCCCTATTTTTTTTTTTTTTTTTTTTTCCAATGCACTATATAGACATACACTATCAGAAGACATATTTACATCGAGCATTATTAACTCGCTGAACTAGGTAGACAGCTTTTTTATTTTCCGTCCGTCATGGCTCAAAAAGACATTTCAGCTATAAAATGTGCCAGGGCGATAATATTTTGCAAAAACAAAAAAAAATCTAGAGAATCAAATCTGCTCAGATATTTTCTTCAAATTAGAATCTTGATTTAGATAAGAATCGTGCAATAAAATTTGAACCATTTGGTTGACACATTAATGATATGACCCCCCACTCGGCCACTGTTCCCGAAATAGGGCCTACTGCACTGGTGGATAGGCGTGTCAATGCTGTTTTTTTGCCAATCCCGACGCCAGATGTGGTATACCATACAATAATGTGATGCATAAACGACACATTTCCGTAGGCCTACACTTCTGGACTGTTATTTACAATAAAGCAATACTCCAGCATTAACGTGGATGATTTTCTCACTGCTTTGGCTCTGGTCTAAGATATAATTTCTGGATTTGGCATGGAAGCATACCAATAGGGCGTGTTAGTCTCGTAGATTTGTAGCGGGATTTGGCGAGATACGCTACTTCCGGGTCCACTTGGCTCAGCCGGTAAAAACACGTGCTTTTTCCCACTGTAATCAGGTTACAACTTTTGAAGTGTACATGTTTGCGTTCCTTATTAGAGCACGATAAACAATATATTCACGCCTGGCAGATTAAATTTTGTAAATAGTGTTAATTATAGATTGAAATAATAACGGGTGTAGTATAACAGCTCAATAAATCTGTGTTAATTTAGACTGTGAAGTTGGTCTCTGAACCGGGTGACTGGCGTTGTTTACACTCGACGACGACGTGACACGTCACATTCACTGATTTCAACAGGGCATCATGACTACATCATATACATGCCACAACCATTTTTGTCATGTTATGGCCTGATCGACAGCTCAGAATTTTCTACTCACCCAGATAGTTGTCAATAGTTCAACAATTTGACATAACCTGCAATTCTGGAGGGTCCAAGTTCGCCCTAATAATAAGACCAGAAAAATTAAATTCAGAGGAGTCTAGGACTAGGCCTAACGTTACTGTTGATAGTCAGTGTCTGTCATGTCTGATTGTAGACTTAAGATTGGCCATGACGTCATAATGAGATAAAAAATAACTGGACTAATTCTAGGACTAAGCCTATGCCTCTAGGCCTAGGGTCATAATAGTCACAGTACATTGGATCACAAGGTTAATTTAGCCTATAATACTAACCCAGTAAACACAAGACATCGGCCCAACGTCTTCGACGTTGGTCCAACATTGGATAAATGTTTAATACAAATGTTCTGTGTTTGCTGGGAACTAGACTATGTAACTATAGCCAACTCTTAACATACTAGGGCTAGGCCTATAATATAGTCTAACGTTATAGACTAGTTCTACTAGACTATAGATTTAGGACTAGGCCTACTCATTTCAAAGCCTATATTTCTACTAAAGACTACCGTGAACCAAGAAAATTGACGCTCTTTTTATAGACCTCTTTGACAATTTTGAGGGTTTGATAGAAACGGCAAAAAAATAGTCAGGGACATAACTGATAAATGGGGCTGTTCAACAATTACGTATAGCTTGGGGGGGGGGGGGGTTAAAGGGTTACGGAGCGTAGTCAAAGTAACGTTAAAAAGCGTTATGAAGACGGGGGGACCAAAAGCATCCAAAAAAGCGTTATTGTTAATTTTTGGAACGCCCCCCCCCCCCTCCCCCAATGCTTATCCACTAGACCAGTGCACCAGGCGCGGATCCAATTCTTTAAAAAGTCCCCTAAATTAGCAAATAAACCTTGCCCTTGGGGGCGATCCTCCGAGCCCTCTGCGCCCTCTCCTTTTTCAAATCCTGGATCCGCCCCTGTGCATGGGGTTAGCTAGCCTGGGCTGCAAAAAAGGGTGGGAGACCGGATCCTCACATTCCCCCCCCCCCCCCCCCCCCACCCTGGGATAAACACTGCTAGTTATTGGTCACATTGACTGATCGATTCAAAATAAGAAAGATCTGACTGTTTCTAATTTTAATCAAACATTAAATGTGATTTCAGGCAGTCTAAGACTATACATAGTGTTCATTGAGTAGGTCATATGCTATGACCTAGCAAATAATAAACATCTCACTTTCTATAGAATTTAAGTGATTAAATTTTACTCTACAACATGTTCTCTACTATCTCACTTTCTATATTTTAGAGGCTTAGATCAACAGGGAAGGTTATTTCATAAAACTGAATAAATCTGAAAACATGTACCGGTACATGTAGTTATTTTGAATAAATATTCATCTTCAGAAACTGACATATTGGTGTACAAACAAGGAGATCATATTGGTGTACAAACAAGGAGATCACTGTCTTGGTGTTTTATACATGTAGGGTCTGTAGAAAAACAGCATTATTATAGGCCTACTCTCAATAAATCTATTTTCCCATTCAAATATGAAATCATAAACACCAAAATATTATAATAATATATATATGTAGATCTATAATTATACTGTATATAGAAAGTCCAAGACTGGAAATTTCAGAACATACAAAAAATATATGCTTTAACTGGAATATGGTAAAATTTGTTAACAGGGTTGAAAAAATTGAGAATTAACCCTTGGATTGAACTGTAGTGGGCCTACTATAAAATCTACCCAGAGAGCTAGCTTAAAGCTCAGATTGGTAATCACTCTGGACAGTCTGACATACACACAACCAGTTACCTAGGCTATAACAATCTTGCTTGATTATTGAAACACACTTCACTTTTTATTCAAACAAATTTTATTCTGTAGAAATTTTCAAATACAATGGATGCACAAGCCAGTTACATAGGCTAAGATAAGATAAGATAGAGTCTACCTAGGCTATATAACAATCTTGATTTAATATTAAAGTCATACACATTTCACTTAATATTCCAACACATTCTGTAAAAATTACAAAACACAATATATTCACAAGCACAGATAGTAATATTCTGTTGCGATTATTTATTTGGACTAGCTCCCATACCAATGAGTATAAATGGATATGTAACAAATGTGTAAATCTTAGAACAATGGTACCCTATGAATTTGTTATTCACATATTGATCATTAAAATATATAATTTATTAACTGAACAATATTAACAGTAATGTTTGGGAATAAAAGTACCCTTATACAAACATTTCCAAGAATCCCACCCTACAAACATTGTGTTACATGTAGACCTATACATAATGACAGTATCAAAGGACATATATTTGAAAATAATGAAAATAAATAAGTGAGCTATGATGAAATGAAATGAATAATATTAGGATGGTCTGGCATTTCATGAATTAGTATAATAATAACTATACTAACTTGTGTGTTTCATAAATCAATTCATTTTTCATTCAGAATGAAATGGGAGTTGCATCAGCTCTTCACATCTAAAGTTGAATGGAAATGAGAAAAGAGTAGTTTATTTAAATTACAACTTTATAAAATCTAATGAATCACAGTATTAGCTTCAGACTAGTCGACAGATTTTGGATCTATATTTCTAAGACTAGAAGATTTTTTTTTTATCATGATATAATAATCATTTATTGCAAAGAAAAGAAAATATGTTGTCTAGCTCATCAGTGCATTAAGTAGGCCTAACTATTAGATGGTGATGAAGAATGCTGTGTTGTCAGAACTGGAGGTGGCCAAGTAAGTGATCAAACTTGAGGAGTATTGTGTAATTCCTGCAAAAAATACAAAAATAACATAAAAATTGTATGATAATTACTGGTATCCAATAATCACATAATCTATATCTAATATTGACAGTTTTACAGTACAAAGATAATTTCACATCTAAATAATTTCACTCTTAAATATTTTGGTGGGATATTTGTCCTGAGAAATATATACATGCCTAGGCCTACATGCAAAATATTGAGCAATCACCATGATTAACATAAGAGTAGGTTGGTGACATACATACAAAGGCAAATGTTATCCCTGAATTTACACTTTTCAATTAATAAACACAATTCAATGAAATAGAGCTACATGTAACCTTTTTTTTCAATGAGAAAGGCAAACATTTTTTTCATAGCAGAGTTTAAACAGGCACATTTTTTTCCAAATGTACTAATTTAATCTTTCATTTCTGCAAATTCTCATCCCCATTCCCACCTATTTGGATTGTGCTGTATAAAATAATGTATTTTGCAGCAGTCAATTTTACTTCCAAGAAATTAGGCCCCTAGCAAATTCTAATTTCTAGTCATATGCAGCAATCCATAAAGTTTTAAAAAAAAATGACCATGATTTAATTTCACGATTGAAACTGAAGAAAATTAACAGGTTGTTTAGTCAGAGGGGAGCTATATTTGTAATATTACTTGTTAAAACATAGACTTTTTAACTATTGTTTACAATGGGCCTAGGCCTACTAGACTACTGATTTTTTGAAAATTATGTAGGCCAAGTAACGTTACTCTTATTATTATTAACCCCCAAGCCTAAGGCGCTGAAATATTTCTGTATAAACCACGAGACCAAAGTGGCAAATGTTTTTTTTCTGCCTCTTTTGAAAACCTGCTACTATGCCTATGTAGGCTATGACTAGGCCCTATACTATAGTCTATATATTTAGACTACAACATGTTAGGCCATATATGCATACGATAATAGGCCTATGAGGCTATGGGTTTAAAGGGGTGATGATGAAACCCGAAAGCAAGCCAATTGCCGAAAGCAAGCGAAAGCAAGATCCCCGCACCGAAAACAAGCTTATACAGGCAAAAGTGAAACATTATTTTTATATTGATTTATCATGCGCATATATCGTTAGTAAATAATGTATATTGAAATATATCTTTAGATCGGTATTTCGTAGAAAAAACATATAATAACTATTAACTATCCCCACCGAAAGCAAGCCTATATAGGCAAAAGTCAGGTGATAAGCATAATATTTCTGATGATTTACAACGACTGAAGGAAATATAATGTATAAATGAGAAATAATTTTATCAATTTTTTTACAAAATGTAGTATTGTATTACATGTATTAAATAATACCGGCGACGAAAGCAAGATCCCCGCACTGACAGCAAGCCTTTAATGGTAGAACTCGGAAGTACCATTCGAATTATTTTTCTATATAAGAAATTACAAATTACAAAACATTGATAATGACATTTTTATCAAAATTTTATATTGCAGACAACGAAAACAAGATGTTTTCCCTGAGAGCAAACGTATATAAGTTATATATACCATACAATGTACTAAACTGTGTGCACTGGGCGACGAAAGCAAGATGCTACACAAAAAGCAAGCGAGTGACTTGTGTAACACCTGGCGACGGAAGCAAGATCCTAGCCTGTCACCGAAAGCAAGATCACCCCCCCCCCCATCCAAAGTTAATGCTTGTTAAAGAATAAAATATTTTATCAATTGTAATTACACATAGGCTATTATGCAAGTGTTGTTATTTAAAGTTACTAGAGCCAAATAACTTTATAAAACCTATGCAATGCCAATGATAATACTTTTACAGTTACTAATACAGTTTTATCGACAACTAAAATAACCTGCATATTAACCCTTAAGCAAGTAAGTGGTGTGGGTAGGCTTCAGGGCGACGAAAGCAAGATCCCCACCCCCCCCCCCCCCCCCCGGAAGAAAAGCTTCCAAGCGAAACAAATGTTTTATTGTGATTTCAGATAGTATGTCATGTGTTGTAATTTGCAGCTCATGTGAAAAAGGTCCAGGTTGAGCATAGTCCTACTTTTAACAAAGTAACTGTATACGACTCACCCTCCCCCACCCCACCCCCCCACTTTTATACAAGCCAAAGAAACATAAATACTATACTCTTGTCAGCTGAAACTGTCATTATACGGCCTAATACCCAACGCGCCTTGCCGTTTATTATTGATCTTTCAGGCTATTATTTATAATCTTACAATCTTCTAAATATTACTTGTTCGTTTTTTTTATAAAACGAAATATCGTTTTTTTCGCAACCATAGGGTCAAGCAGGTGGATACCGTGATATGACACTTCTTTGTTAGTTTTTAGCGGCTTCTCCTTGACCAAACTAACACGGCTAACGTGCTGCTCCTGTTGATGATATGCTCCACGTAATTCCCGTGATCAGCACGCCTAACAGCTATCACGAGTATAATATCACCTATGGCACCTCTTTGTTATTTTTTCGCGGCTAACACGCCTAACAGTTATCACGGTTATAATATTACCTACACTTCTTTGTTATTTTTTTGCGGCTTCTCCTGACATGCTGCTCCTGGTAATGATATGCTCCACCTATATCCCGTGACTAACACGCGTAACGGTTATCACGGTTACAATTAGGCCTATGTATAGGTCTACTACTAATAATATTATTTATTATTATTATAATAATTTGGCCCAGTCAAAGTCAATGGCATTGATCATTAAAAACACTTTTCTCTTTGCTATGAGTATGCTACTCGTACCGAAATTAAAGGTGTTTTTCACAAAAAATTTCTATATACAATACTCGGATACAAAGTTCTGCTTATGTTACATGCTTGACCACCCAAAAATAAATGGGTATGAAGCTATTTTATTCTGGTACGACGTTCTGCTATATTGAACGTCCAGTCAAAGTCACTCAACGAGAATGCTACTATAATCATGATAATAGGAATAAAGTTGTACGAGGTCCTGCTATGTTGAATGACCACCCAATAACAAGTGCTTGCAGTCAATGGACTGATTTGTCTTTTTTCATTTACATCCGTTTCATACACTGAAGCTGCGTTTTTTATATAATAATAATTAAACAATATACAATAACCCTCACAGTGCGGGGATCGACTTTAGTCGTCATTATGACTACTAAAGTTGATCCCCGCACTGTAAGAGTAACAATATTTGTAATGTTTGTCTTGTTTTTTATACTTGTTTATTGTTCTTTGTGTGTTAGTATACTATATGTATAATAGATTATTCGTGTTAGTGTTAGTCGCGATTAAACCTCCTCGACCTGGGTTGGGAAAGGTGCGATCAGTCATAACACTTAGTGTTAATACGTCATCAAAGTGATGGCAGCTACTGTTTGACGTGTTTGTCACGCGTAAATGCGTGGCGCATATCATACATGAGTTGCCAAAAAATAGATATTGCTTGTCACAAACGCAAATGATAATCTACAGATTGTAAAATAATAAATACCGTTTGTAGCCTAGCCGTATTTTTAAAAGGCGCCGGGTAGTAATAAAATTTAAACCGAGTTTCTTAGTAGCCCTAATGGTAGGCTATATTTATTATAGATATTATAAATGCCGTATTTTCATGTTGTTTGTTTGTAGTGGGGGGATTTTGTATTCCTGTAGTTTAAAAAATAACAATGATTTTTTATGAGTTACTTTAACCAGGTGTTGTTAACACATGCCACTGGTTTGCTTACTGTACGTAGTAGGATCTTGCTTTCGTGGCCGGTAATAGTTATTATACTTTATATTTTTTCGCGAATTACCGGACCGAATATGCTTTTATCTATATCATTTTTCAACGATATGTACACACAATAAATCAATAGAAAATAAAAAATATTAGCCTATGATTATCACCTGAATTCTGCCTGTATACTATAGGCTTGATTTCGGTGATGGGATCTTGCTTTCGTCGCCGGTAATAGTTATTATACTTTTTTTTCGGTAAATACCGATCTAAATATATATTTGAATATACATTAACTAACGATATATGCGCATGATAAATCAATATAAAAGTAAGGTTTGAGTTTTGAACTCTGCCTATAAACGCTTGCTTTCGGTGCGGGGATCTTGCTTTCGGGTTTCATCATTACCGGTTTAAAGAGGTTGTCTGCGCTGAAGTGAAACTGAATGGGTTAAAGATTGTTCCAGGGCCAGGGGCGGATCCACGATCTGAAGTAAGGGGGTAGCTGGGGTTTGTTGATTTCGGTGCTAACAATATTCAGGCTAATTAGACTCTAGAGTCTAGCTTGACGCATTGAGCCTAGAATCTGCTGGGACCAGTGCAAAGGCAGTCTATTTATTTAACAGATCTCCGATATTCCGTCATTAAAGGTTAGACTGCAGGTACCCGATAACCGAAAAAACCGTGTCGAGACAAGGTCCCGGCATTTTACAAACTTCGGATTCAAATTAGTCTTACAAGATAAAAACAACAACCACCTGAGACTATCAATCAATCAATCAAAAGTTTTATTTGACATCAAATTATACATCAGAATTATAGGAGTTGTACATGTTTGTTGTAATGTGTCAGGAGACCCCCGTTAAGGTACAATATTTGTACCGCTATCACGGGGGCCACCGGGATACATACATACAGAAATACATTCATACATACTCAAATGACAATGAATAGATTTGAAAATAACCAGACATTTTCGTAACAGTATTTTTGAACTCTGATTATTATTTACTGAAAAACTTGTCATATAAGATGTTAAAGCTGAGGTTATGGAAGAACTCTGGGGGCTAATGCAATTTAATGTGATTTAATGTAATCTTTGGCAAACATAGCAATTTGATAGGGAACAAGTATCAGAGTAATTGTTTATCATACATTTCTTTATGTAAGAGCTAAACCCACCGAGACAATGTGTGTGTATTTTATCAAGGATCAGTGACGGGCTTTTATTCATGAGATGTGGTATGTCGTAACGAATTGTCATTTTGGCAAATTCGTGTTTTACTTTAGGGACTAGAAGAGAACATTTATTTCTTGTATTGTGCTGATGAATATCAATCAGAGAGGTTAATGGTAAAGAATTAAAATATGCTGGTAGTGAGCTGTTATATAGCTTATGGATAAATTTGTATTGATTCATTTTGTGTATGTCATCTATGTTAAGTAGATTTAGGGTCTTGAATATTGGTTCCGAGTGTGAAATATAGTTGCTTAGAGTTATTATTCTAACTGCTCGTTTCTGTAACTTGAAAATTCTGTTTTTGTTGTAACCCCAGAGTAAAATGCCATAGTGTATATAAGGCAGAACGAGACTGGAATATATAGTCAGCAATATATGTTTGGGCACATAGAGTTTCAATTTGTTCATTATTCCCAATGTTTTGGCAATTTTGCAAGATATATTGCTTATATGGGTTTCCCATTTTAAATCTTTTTGTAGAGTTATACCAAGGAAGTTAAAACTATCTATATTTTTTAAAGGTGTATTATCTATTTTAATTTGAGGTATGTCAAATTTACGGGTGGACCTACGAAAAAGCATAAATTGTGATTTCTTAGCATTTAGTGACAGCTTGTTCACCTTCAGCCATGTGCTTATTTTTCCAAGTTCAGCATTTATAGTTAAATTCAGCAGAACAATATTCTTGAAATCATCAACAGTTAGACTTCTTGATAGTGTTCTATCATCCGCATATATAAGGATGTTAAAATAAGTACTTGCAAGTTCAATATCATTTATGTAGATGAGGAAAAGCAGTGGACCCAAAATTGATCCTTGCGGTACTCCTGTTACGATATGTTTAAAGTCTGATTTTGTATTTCCAACCTGAACGTACTGTTTCCTGTTTGACAAATAATCTTTAAATAGTTTTATTTCAGTTCCACGTATACCATAATACTTTAATTTGTCAAGAAGAATTTCATGATCTAGGGTATCAAAAGCTTTCGAACAGTCTAAATAAACATTGATAGGGATACTTCCATTATCCATTTGAAGAGCTATATCGTCAACTAAATGCAAAGCAGCTAATTCGGTTGAGTGTTTGGGTCTAAAACCGTATTGGTTCTTACAAAATAAGCCATTTAATGTGAAATAGTCATTTATTTGATTGCAAATGACTTTTTCTAGTACCTTAGACATAGCAGGAAGCAATGAAATGGGCCTATAATTTATAATAATATTGTTGTCGTCTTTTTTGTGAAGAGGAATAACCTTCGCTACTTTCATATTGTCAGGAAAAACACTAGTGTTCATACATTGATTAATTATCAAAGCTATTGACTTTATTACTTCAGGAAGAATTTCTTTTAGTAGCCGGGTGGATAATCCATCATAGCCAAAACTACTTTTAGACTTTAATTGTTTTATTATTTTCATTACGGATGCTTCAGTTACAGGTTCAAAATGAAAAGTACACTTTGCTGGATTTTTCAGATAATCTTTGAAAGACGCATCTTCAGGCGCATGAATCTCGGAGGCGAGATTTGACCCAATGTTTGTAAAGTAGTTATTAAACGTATCTGCTATATCTTGTTTGTTTTTTATTTCTTTGCCTTTTAGATAGAATACATCTGGGAATGTATTTTGTTTCTGGTCTCTATTTAGTACTTGTTTGATACTCGCCCATGTGTTTTTTATGTCATGCTTATATTTATGAAATTGTTGACAGTAATACGATTTCTTTGCATTGTAAATACTTCTTTTTAGTATTTTGTTATAAGAAGCGAGATTACTTTTTAATGTTTGATATTCTGCATCAGCTACATTGGTTTTTTTCAGTGTTGCATATTGTTTATCTCTAAATCTTATTGACCTGATAATACCGTGTGTAATCCATTTTGAGTGTTTGCGTTTGTGCTTATTGAACTTCATTGATTTAACAGGCAAATGTTTAGACTGCAGTTTCATAATTAAATTATTTAAACGATTATAGTTTTCGTTTGGATCACACAGTTGATTTGTATTTAGTGAGCTAAATATATCTGCAGCTGCTAAACTCTGCCTCAAAAGTGCGATAGAGTTTGTGTCATTTGTATTTATTTCAATGTATTTGGGTGGTGTTATTTTTGTTGTTTCTGTGTTTAAGAAAATGAAGTATGGAAGGTGATCAGATAGTTGTGTTACAAAGATTCCTGTTTGGGAATTTGCACATTTAGCTGTTAGTTTGCAGAAGAAATTATCAATTAATGTGGCTGTGTGTTCAGAAAATCTTGTAGGGAACGTTATACGTGGGATGAAATGATGAGATGTGACTAGATCAAAAAAATCACTGTACATTTGTTTATCATTTACTTTTAACAGGTCTATGTTGAAATCACCTGTGAGGATTAATTCGCCACGCCTGTTGTTTAAAGTTTGTAGAACTGGTTCAAGTTCAGTTAGAAACCTAATATAATTTTGATTAATGTCTCTAGGTGGGCGGTAAATATTTCCGATAATTATTTTTCCTTTCAAAGTGTTCCCGCTAATTTCTAAAAATTGACCCTCCCAAATATCAGAATCTTTGTACAATGATAAAATCTTATAAGTATACTCTTTCTTCAAGTAAATTAGAAGACCTCCGTGTGCTGAACATATTTTGCCCTGAGATATTAGTGTGTATCCATCTAATTGTAGTAAAGCTGTATCAGAGTCATGCGACAGCCAGCTTTCTTGCAAACATATCGCGCTAAATTGATAACCTTGTTGGTCGAGGTCTGCAAGAATTATTCTTAACTGATTTATTTTAGCATTCAATGATTGAATATTTACACTTAGTATTGAGAAAGTTCTTTTTTGTTTTTTTAAACATGGAGACTAAATGTTCCTGGTTAAAATAGTTTGATTGGAGTGAGTTTTCTGGAAACGGTTCAGAAATTTCATGCTGATTATCATTCTCAGCACCAGTTATATAGTTCAAAGAATTTACATCAACCCCTCCAAAGTTCTTCAGCATATCCTCATCAAGATACATTATTTTTTGTTTTTTCTACACTGAAAGTGTTACGACAGCATGTTTTGAAGATAAAATAAAGTTTGTTCTTTGGACATGTTACTATTTCTTTTAGAGTATGTGGTTTGATGTGCTTGTATCTTAGAAAGGTATACAAATAAAATAATATTGTATGATAAAGATAAATAAAAAATACACATCGCCTTGCAGTGCATACTGTCACTACAATGTGTAGATAATAAAGAAAAATGTGTACAGTCGATACAACGATAAACCGTGTACCATACTTTGCATAAAAGCGTAAAAAATTATACATTCCCACTGTCATGAATAATATAATTAAAGGAAAACAGAAATTACTGGGAATGTTGACATGGGGCCGGGGTAGGCCAGGTAATAAGAAAATTACAGTTATGTAAATGTGGATTTACAGAAAATAACAAAAATATACATGATTGTGATGAAATCTCATACGTAGACTATAAACAAATTATGCGTACTAAATTATAATTTAGATGTGAATAGACTATTCTAGAATAAAACCCTGGATCTCACTCTATAGATTCTGCCAAAGCCATTTTTAAAGTTGATTTAGTAGTCTAGTAATAATAAATAGACATTATGATTGTCCTAATACCTAATGCCAATAACGGCTAATCATTATGAACATTGGCTTTTTTTTCATTTAGACTCTAATTTAAAATAAATATTTATTTATTTAGGCCTACAAAGAGTGATATATGGCTCTATTTTCTACATGACTAATGTTTATACACTAGTAGGCCTATGTTCGGCATTAATATATTTTCAGATAGATTAGGATATTTTGCAGTCAGGTCTCGAAATGTTGTAATCTAAAACCAGTTTTTTTGTAGTTATATATCTACCTGGGCTATAGGCGTGATAATAATATCCTATAATCTAGAAAGTGGTCTATAGTCTAGACGGTTTAAGTTGCAGAGTTATCAAAAAGGGTATGATATAGGCTATAAATGACTTTCAGACTTGGACATTTTATTAGGATTAATGATTTAGAAATCAAATGTAGGCCTAATCCTCATCTAGCCTAGTCTAGATAGCAAAAAAAAAAAGATACTATTTATTTTTGTTTTAGATTGAACTATAGACTAACTAGTACTAGTAGTAGCCTAGGCCTATTACGACCTAGTGGGCCTACGAGGCTACTTAACATGGATTGCATCATGATGACACTTTGTCTTCAAATTTTGACACCAGTCACCACTTCTCTGGCGATGCAAAACGTGCCACTGGAACTATAGATTGGCACTTCTCTCACACATTCTATGGTCGTTGATGGGACTAGTCAGCAACAATAACAAATGTCAGAATAGTGACAAAATTGAGCTTGAACAACGGCACCACAGAACACTGCGAAACGGAATTTTGTCCATGTGACTCAAAAATTCCGTGGTTTGGCGACCTGGACCCGGAAGTGGATCCCATGTCAAACGAGACTAACACGCCCTATATAAGTGGGTTTGTGTTATCGCCAACCACGACTGTTGGGCTTGGTGTTTTCTTGAAGCCGCTATCGCAGTTTGGACTATTACCAGATCTCTTTGTTAGACATTTCAGAAATGATCTTCCCGTTTCTCCCTAAAGACCACAGAGTCTGAAACTTGTACAGTTGCACCTACATAGATACTAGAGAGTTTCTGGTAAACTACAGTCTACATCAACACAACAATTGGTGTTCCATAATGCTTGCATGTTCCTTCAAATGCGATTCCTTTACACAGAGAGACTCTATGAAGTAAGGTACCTCTATGATCTAATATATATTGAATGTTAATTTTAGGTAGTGGTGTGTTATCAGGCATGTGATGTCACAATGCATCAGCTAGACTAGTTTTATTTGCCCTTCTTGGAGTAAACTTACTATTATAGGGTTGATGGATAGCTACATAGGGGCCTACATGTAGCTCGTACTCAGGTACTGAAATACATTTGTTGGTTATCAGCACCCTGTCCTGCAGCTACAAGTCTCTGGAAGAGGATTTAGTTATCACTGTAAATGATCTCGTCTCTTATCTTGGTGAGTTTACAAGTTTCTTGAGGAGCGGTTAGGTGAATGACCTCGTGTCTTATCTTGGCGAATCATCATGCAGTGCCATGTCCTCCAACTACACGTCTCTTACAAGTACATAATCTTCAGGGTGTCTGTCATGTCCTTGTATTGTCGTGCATGTGAAACTTCCTTGTGTTGCACACTGGTTGTGTATGAAATAATAGTCAGGGTTTGCATGGCAGAATTAACATGAGTAGGTCCGAGACCCAGGAGGGTTTGGACACAATGTGCATTTGGACAGGAGGTCTAGACCATAAATAGATGACTTCATTAGAGGATCACCGCTCTCAGGGAATGCCTTTAGGGAACCCTTTAACCAAGACCAAGTCAGTGGACGCCATTTTTTTATTTTAAATGTTCGGTCACATTTGTGTGATTTTTAACTGTCGAAATAACTTGTCAGAGGTAAGTTCAATGTTTTTTTATTTATTAATGACTGGTCTTGGATTTCACCTTAAATATTTCAATGGCTGTATTGCTCATTTTGTGTAATTCATTCAAATGTATCTTGTTTGATAATAGAGCTGGTTATTGATTTTCAATCTGTTGGGTGTATTTTGACAAAAAATTCAGGAAGGAACTGGACACTTTTTAGGGAGGAATCGGACACTTGTGGGATGTTCTGACAATGTCCATATCCTCCCCAAATCACTTGTCCAAGTCCTTCCAACAACATACAATTCAATATCTCTAGCAAGTTATTCTTCTGTATAGAATGTTGAAAACACATATGGCTATCCATAGGCATAGTGAGTCTCCTTCTTTGGGAAAAAGATTAGCTTTATCACATGAACATAGTATGAAAAAAAGACAAAAAGCTGGCAATGTCCAAATCCGCCTGGGTCTCCCCTACAAGCCGGAGTTCAGAGCAACCATACGAGACGCGCCGATTCATTCATGCCACTTCCTCTCGTCAAACCATCTGTAGTTCTGAAGTTTCTCATCACCACTTCAATGATTAGGTCAGTCGACAAGTCAGCTCAGAATCTATCATTTCTTCTGATAACATGGTGGCCATCATAGTGATGGGTGATCAAAATATGTGAAATTTTACGCAATTCGGCATTCGTCATATACGACAATCCCATTTATGTTGTCAGACACGGTCAAAAACGGTCCGAGATGCTTAATGATGTGCTCATCCGATTCCTTGACCCCAAAAACATATGGTTAGACACCAAAATCATGATTCTACATTGATTATTAGCCGAGATATCGCCAATATAAGACTTATTCAATTATTTTGGCGGCCATTTTGGATTTATGCAAATTAGGCTTCCACTACTGCGATTCTTGGTGACTTTTACTATGTTTTTCTATGACACTTTCTGAGACTGTTGGTGAAGAGATAATTTCTGTTGCAATTTGTGGTGGGTCATTTCATAGTTTGCCTGGACTAGTGGTGTTTGTTCACCTTCTGAAATTCAACATGACCCGACAACAGGGGTCATGACACGAGTAGGCCTACGGGGGTTGAACTGTTTGTTTTTGTCGTAGTAGGCCTATTCATAAATACTGATTGCTATATTCAAATCGTGTATGCAAACATTTTCAAATTTAAATCAAATTGCATTTCTCACCACATAGAAAAATGTTCTTGCATTTTGGGTAAATATATAGTTTTATGGCATTCTTTCTTAAGTGAATTCCGTTAAAAATGAATGTGCTGGGGCTTGTAACAAAGATATTATAATACCAATATATTGTTTTTTTGATTCCTGTAAATCCATTTTATACTGTTAATTGCCGTTTAATTAAAATTTGGTCAATTATAGTATTTTATTTTTGTAAACGTAAAGAGAAAAAAATATTTTGCATTTGTAAGTTTTCTAAAGAGTGGCCCTCCTCTCAGTGGTCATTTTCTGACCTTAAGGAGTCTCTCTGACCACCTGTAAAACAAAATACATCGTATGAGAAATATATGTAATAGGACAAATAAAACATTTCTGATTTCATATGGTTTATTCAACAAAATCCTATCACACTCCGGAAATAGAGAATCTATAACACATCGTAGCCCATTTCTTGCAGCGGAAATGAATAATTATTGGTATGATTGGTGCACGTGGATACATACGCAAATTGTTCCTGACATTTATATACATTATGCACGTGTTTTTGTTTACACAGTTTTTCTACTTCGGTCCCACACGGGGAGGCAATTATGGTTATCTCACATTTAATATTACAGTAGGCCCAAAATTGCATAATGGACCGTTAATAATAGCCTTATAACAGACTATAAAGGAGACATTAGCAATACCTTTATTAAATTGAAATATGTTTTGGCTGAAATCTAACTAATTTTTAACCACCTAAACAGTTTCAAGTCGGTGAAAATTTAAATTATATGACGCGCGTGAATGGTTAGATAGGGAGGAAGGGGCTATCACAAAACTGACATTTTTGCTCAGAAATCACTGTGCGATGTCTTTTGGAAATTTTGCACAGGTGCAAATATAGTCCGGTTGAAATTGGGATTCATGACTCAACTTGTTCGAAAATATATATACTGTAGATCTGGTAGTATTTGCGAGGTATTAATATTCGCGAATTTTGCGAAATAGACAAATTCGCGATTAAGAATCGCGCGAAAATTATTATTATAATAGCGGTACTAAAGAAAAAAGAAAATTCGTGAATTCTAAACTTCGTGAAAATTACCAGATCTACAGTATATAAGTTGAACAAAACCAGATAATTCACCTAATAGTAGATCCAGAGCACAACGGTAACGCCTTTAATCATGTTAATACTTGTCTTGGACGCTGCAGAAGCAGCTGAAGCTGGTGGGAAACGACTAGTTGTATTTTTCGCGGACACTGATATTCTGGTACTTATGCTGGATTATTGGAGGGAGCTTGAGAGAAAAGGTCTCAATGAGCTATGGTTTCGGGCAATATGACGCTACATCCCAATTCATAAAGTAGCATTAAAGTTGAGTGCCGATTTCTGCAAAGTAATACCAGCTGTGCATGCTCTGACTGGCTGTGATTATCGCAGTAGGCCTGCAGCCGGTATAAAAGCAGCTGCCCTTAAAGCCTGAAGGGTTTCGGATCCTTGATCCCAATGTATGATTTCAAAGCACAGGTTCAAAATGCTGTATCTTACTTGTGTCTTCACAAAACAAATAGCTATAACTGACATAAACAAGCTGAGATCATGGCTATACCATCACACCAAACTTTTATGTCAGTTTTTATATCAGTTATTAAATGTGCTCAATTCTTGATGAGGTTAAAACCAATCTGGATCCTACTGATTTCGGATATATAATGGGAGATGACCTGCTTTCGGCCGACCCAGCGACATTAAGTTTCTAATTGGCCACTGGTTTTATGTCTCTGTTTTAGATCGAAAAAAGTCCAAAATTTGATGAGGGAGGGCGGTAAAAAAAACATTTAAGAAAAAAAACATTAAACATATTTTTGGAAAAGTTAATGAGGGCGACCAAATAAAAAAAACGTTGGACATATTTCTGGAAAAGTTAATGAGGGCGACGAAATAAAAACAACTATTGACCTGTTGTAAAAAAAGTTAATGAGGGCGACGAAAAAAACAAGCAGAAAAAAACATAGCTGGAAAAATATTTTTATCTCTCGAGATGAACTTGTTTTTTTTCGGAATGTTTTTTTTATCTCCCAAATTGACTGTTTTTTTCGAAATCGGCAACAATCTAATGCGCGCGCTGGGCAGAAAAAAAACCACAGGTTTTTTTGGTAATGCGCAGCCTAAATCTAATGCGCGCGCCCATCTAAAACGGAGAAAAAACATAGTGGCCTTTAGTTAGCAAACGCCACCCTCCACGGAACATAGTGGAGGGCGAGATACTTCTAACTAAAGTTTCTAGCATTACACCTACATTGGCTCAACGTCTTGTGCTAGGTAGAAACCTAAAGTAGCTGGGTCGTGACGAGTTGCTGAGCACGACGCAGACAGAGCTATTATGTCATAAAAAACACAAGTCATAATAGTGACTGTACTGGTAGCGAGTATAGGACAACATATAACATGGGCGATGAGGGATGGAGATTGTAGCCACCCCCCTCCCCCTCCCCTGCTCAACAGTGAATATAAGTGCCCACACCTACTATACAGATATGACTCTTTTGTACCTAGCGTTACTGATGATTATTTGGTTCAAGCAAACACGGTCCAGCGGGCGCGGTGCGTCACGGTCCGCCCAGTGTTTGGACCGCTGTTGGTCGATGGGCCGGCATTGGTCCGTGGTTGGGTGGGTGTCCCGTGTTTGCTGGGAGGGTATCCACTCTGTGTTGTTTCAGTGTTGGTCCATCGTCTTCGACGCTGTCCCGGCACTGCCATGACATTGGGTCGATCCTGGTGTTTGCTGGGATTTCCAATATTGTGTAATAATGTTACTTTTGGCTGTCTGGTTCAGCATAGGCCTATATGTTTTTTTACTACTTACATCTTGGAGTGACTTATATATATAAGCCCAAATGGGCTGGGAACTATATTGTAAACATATTTATATTGTCATTGTGAATATTGTCTGAAACGTTACATATCACTAAAATAAAAATATACAATACAATACATATGGTAGGCCTACATACACTTAAAGTAGCTGGGTCGTCATGATTCGCTGATTAGACATTGTGGGTTCACCCGCATGCGCAGCATGCTCAGCGTCCACAGGGGTGTCGTCTGCCGCAAGGTAAATATTATGGTTTAGTTGAGCAAAACGACCCAGCTGCCTGACGGCTGCATCACTTCATTCAGTAGCAGATCCAAAGGGGGGTGGGGGTTAGGGGGGTTTAACCCCCCCCCCCCCCTCACAGAAAAAATCATCACCTTATTTAGGGGTTTCCATTTGGGGTCGCTATTAGATTTGGTGATATACTGAGTGAGACACAATGCCCAATATGCCCAAAACCTTTGGAAATAAAAAAATTCGACCCCTTTACAGTAAAAAAATTGTTTTGTCAAATTTTAAACCCCCCACCCCCTTACTGAAAAACTAGATCCGCCCCTGTCATTGTTCTTCAAACATTCATTTGATCATGTGTAGTCTACCAGAGACTATTGAACCATTAGGGCGATTAGGCCTAAACTATTTAATTATGTAAGTCCGTCAAGTTTATAGATAATAATATTAACGATATAATATTAAATAACGTTATGTCGACATTCTAGGCCTAATTATATTTAGATTCAGTAACATAAGAACATTTCTTTCAATCTCGTTAGCCCGTGAGTCAGACAGAGAAAGAGGACTGCATGGGAATATGGCAGGCCTAAACATGAAGCTTAATGTTGTTCCACTGTCTACGACGTTGGCCCACCATTAAACCAACATTGGTGCAACGTCTCCCGTTTACTGAGCGACGCCAACTCTGCAGAGGTAACACACAATATTAAGGTTCACTGTCTGCGGCGCTGGCCCACTATTAAACAGACATTGAATCAAGCTGAGACATCGCGATGACGCAAACCTGACCGTCTGCATAATTATACGCTTCACGTAACATCTGTGAAGTCCTAACACTCGACGGCGGAAAATATATAGTAGGGAGACACAATACTGGTCTGTGAACGAAATCACATGTGAGCGAGATCACGCTCGGACTAGATCATCCCTGCTGTAGTTATGTCTCTACAGATTGTAGCTCTAGCCTTCTCACTGTGTGTCTGTCTGGCTGTATCAAAAGCAGACGGTGAGGCCAGCGGCCTGTGTTCGAGCCCGGTTGTGCACGAGCTGCTAGACAATCTGACCAGTCATTACTCTGAGGGAGTTACGCAATCACTGGAGACATCAGCCTTAAGTTCAGCTCTCAACTGCTCCCTTCAGAGGCTGGACTGTGGACAATCATGTCAGGTAAATATAGTTATCATTGCCCAGCTTAGCACCAATGAACACAAAGCCTTTAATTATTTAATTATTTAATTAATTAATTAATTAATTATTTCATTCATTCATTCATTCATTCATTCATTCATTCATTCATTCATTCATTCATTCATTCATTCATTCATTATTTCAATCATGCATTATTTTATTCATTCATTCGTTCTTTTATTCATTCATTCACTCGTCCGTTCGTTCGTTCGTTCGTTCGTTCGTTCGTTCGTTCGTTCGTTCGTTCGTTCGTTCGTTCGTTCGTTCGTTCGTTCGCTCGTTCGCTCGTTCGTTCGTTCGTTTGTTTTTTCGTTCATTCGTTCGCTCGTTCATTCATTCATTTATTTATTCATTCATTCATTCATTCATTCATTCATTCATTCATTCATTCATTTATTCATTCATTCATTCATTCATTCATTCATTCATTCATTCATTCATTTATTCAAACATTAATCTTATTTCCGTGCACATAATGAAATCAATGTGCTTGTAATCAGATAAAGAAAAGTAAGCGATGTGATTATTAGAATCCCGGTATTTCAGATTTTGAGGTTTTTATTTTTTTCATAATATACTTTGTAATCAGTCAGATAGGCCTACTGTAAAAGATCCGCCGCGCGGTTTGGATCGTAATCCGGATCATTCCTAAAATGTAACGGATTGTTCCTCGGCCCGAGAC
Source organism: Flabesymbios commensalis (assembly GCA_964017125.1). Lineage (NCBI taxonomy): Eukaryota > Metazoa > Annelida > Polychaeta > Terebellida > Flabelligeridae > Flabesymbios > Flabesymbios commensalis. Next base: position 72,679,469 of record OZ024912.1, on the reverse strand, counting down.
ACACCTCTGGTAAAGGTTTCATGCAAATCCGTGCGGGATCGTAATCCTGATCCTGGAACTGGATCATAATCAGAATCATCTGCAAAATAAATGGATTGTTCCTTGGCCCGGGACACACCTCTGGTAAAAACTTCATGAAAATCGTATCATTACTTTGTAGGTAATCCCACGGACAGAAACACAAACAAACAACCCAACGCGACCGAGAGCATAACCTGGGGGTAATAATTATCTGAAATGTTATTTGAAATGCTTAAGGATATAAAAACACTTTTGTGTTATGGTTTTTGGGTCACCATTTCTTATGATGAAGTACTTGATACGCAAAATACACCACCAAGTCATGTACTATATACAAATCTACGTTGGATGTCAATACCAGATAGAATTAGCTATCATCGAGCTGTGCATCACATTAGAGGAATTTGTATTTAAGATGTATGGAAGTTGTCAACAATTAGTAATTTTATGCCGTTTTTAAATTTACCAGAAAAGTTTTAAGCTACATGATAATAAAAACCCATTATCAAAGTTAAAAGGATGTTAATCATTACTCTACTCTCCCAGTAAGGCTGTCCTTCTACAAAAAAAAGAACAAATTACTGTTTCCGTATATCGCGTAACTCGATAAACAAGAATAGGCTACTTGTTGGTGGAAATAAAATGGTTGGGAAGTGAAAATGAAAGATACTCCACATATTGTTTTTACGGGAGGCAGGGTCCTGAAATTTTGTCCGAGAGATTGACTAATCAAAATCTAGAATGTGAAGACGATGATGATGAAGTTTACAATTCTGATTCATATGAACCAGGCATTTATTACTGAAATGTGTGTGTTATATCCATATGAAGTATATTTTCAGTTTATTCGAGTGAATGTTATATTTGCTGCAATAAAAAAATCTAGAAGTACATATATGTAAAAACAAATTTTGTTTTCTATTCACCATGTTTATTGAAAGTTATTACTTCTAAAATAGTGGGGGTGAGGGATATTACATTATATTATGTCGCTAATTGCTTGGAATATTTTATTTGATCATATATTATTTTATATTATTGTTGTTGAAAGCGATTGGAAAAAAATTGATGAAATTAAAATAAATAAGTAAGTGTAAAGGTTATCATTTCCTAAGTTAAAGGAAAATTATAATATTCAGTCGGTTTTATTATATTTATGTGATTTTTTGTACATGATGGATTTTTTCTTGTAACCATATACAACATGGGAAGTCACTTATGGAATATTATGATGATGACAGTGAGAAAGAAATATATTAATTTATTTTGTGAAAAATTATGATATTCCTTTTTTTGTCGCGTAAACTAAATAGGCCTACTAACCGAGGGCATGGGTAATATTATAGCATCATATTCAGTCCGTTTTATTATATTTATATATTCTTTGGATATTATTCTCTTAATACCATATAGCCGAGAAGTCATTTTAAAGTACAATAGGACATTATTTTATGATTTTGTAACATTATTTTGAACATTTTTTAAAAAATATTTCAATTTCACTCATTTTTTCATGAAAATCTTCAGTGACAAAGATCACGTTTGTAGTGGCTGAGATACATTTTTTTGTGGTTGTAATCACTTCTTTAGTGGTCAAGATTACTTTTGTAGTGCTTTAGGTAATTTTTAAAGTGGCTGTCATCACTTCTTCAGTGACCAAGATTACTTTGTAGTGGCTTAGATAACTTTTTCAGTGGCTGACCCCATTTTGTTAGTAGCCAAAATCACCTTTGTAGTGGCTGAGATAATTTTTATGGTGGCTGTGATCACTTCTTTGGTGGTTAAGATCACTTTTATAGTGGCTTAATATTTTTTTAAGTGGCTGTGATCACTTCTTCAGTGGCCAAGATCACTTTGTAGTGGCTTAGATAACTTTTCCAGCGGCTGACACCAGTTTGTTAGTGGCCAAGATCACATTTGTAGAAGCTCTGATAACTTTTTGATCACTTGTTCAGTGGCCAAGATCAGTTGTATTAAGTCTAAACGTAATAACAAACATTTATACCATAAAAAGTTAACATGAGCGAGATGAAGTCCTGTTGATATTCATTAAAAACGTTGTAGATTGTTCAAATTGGGAGATAAAATACAAATTTAGCGTTTGTTGCACATTTCATATTTAGCAGGAATAAATAGTATATATCCACGTTAAAGCCCTGGATAGTGACCTTCAACGGCAATAAAAAATGTTGATAGATTTTTAAATTTGGATATTTATTGGGCAAAAAGGTGAAGCACGGGCGATTTTTCCAAGCCGAGAGAAAAGTGAGCAAATTTTAAGTCGAACCAAAAAAGTGTGTAATATGTTGAAATAGCTCCTTATTTTTATTCCATTTATTTAGAGCCAACAATAGTTCTAGAACATGTTTGAATCAAAACTAAACATTTATCACATACAAAATCAGCTGAGAGAAAAGTATTTTGATTTTGAAAAGTATTTTGAAAAAGTATGAAAAATAGATGAAATTAATACCAACATAAAGCTCTCTAGTGCATTTGGCAATTATCGGACACAAAATATATTACATCCATGTAAATGTAACTTTCCATTGATATCAAATATATTGATATATCTCAACATTTGACCACTCATTTGGCACAAATGTGACATATGGTCAATTTTCCCGAACCTGAAGAAAAGCGCGACAATTGTTACTACTATACATCTAACCAAAAAAATTTGTAATATTTTCACATAATTCTTTATTTTATTTCAAATGGGTTTATGTTAAGTCAACAATAGTTCTAGAACATGTTTTAATTAAAAATAAACATTTATACCATGCAAAAATCAGCTGAGAGAAAATATTTTGACTACATACAGAATAAGTATGAAAAATGGGTAAAATTAGGGGGTTAAACTACCAACTGAAAGCTTTTTGGCGTATGATCTGACACACAATATGGGGCATCCATGTAAACACATGTGTCAATAGCTTTGTATTGATATTAATTATATTGATATAGCTCAAAATTTGACTACTCAGTGGGCAAAAGTCTGTAATACGCTCGAATTCTCAAAATCGGACCAAAATCGCAAATAGGTCATGTACATTTTTGGCCATATTTCAGTAAAGCAGCGGCAGTTACATAATCAACAGGTTGATTCTGGCCCCTGAGTAGCCCAGCTATGTAAAAATAATAGTGGCTTAAATTCCCGTTCCGGGTGACACCTTACCCCAGCCACGTTTGGTCTAGTATGAAACCTAATTATTTTCAAGCATTTTGTTTTCCAAAATTGTCTTTTTTGTTCAACGATTGTGAAGAAATCAAATTATTTAAATAAAATAACATCAGGAGTAGCTGAATTGGCAATTACTATAACACATAGCGATATATCACGTGGTCAGAGCCCACGATTCCCGTCTTGGCATACATTGCAAATCGAAAGAGTATAATCTGTTCTATGGCTGTGCCAAATTTTGTAGCTTTGAAAGAATTTGCCTCAAAATATCCCTAACAGCCCCGACTAACGGTACGTTATTATTAATTACACCAACACCATTTCTATAATCGCCTTGTCGTGCTACCAACAGGTCTATTTATATATAAACTCATATTTTATGCGATGAGACGCATGTACAGTTGGAATAAAACAGGTTGAACGCCTTTTCGAACTATATAGTAACGCAACTCGATATTCTAAGAACATTATTACGACGTTTATTTAAAAAATAAGTTAGGCAGAATTCCTCACATTATATTATGTAACAGAGAGAGTGAAATCTGGGTGATTATTGTAAAAATTGTAATTATAAACGTAACACGAACACCTATGGTTGACCAGCGTAGTAGACAGTAGACCAGCATTGGCACAGCATTGTTCGATGTCTCATGTTTGCTGGATAGACGCCAGAATACTAAGCTTGTGTTCGCATGTCCTGGTGCTAAAACATATGTATTGTATAACAACTAAGCTTTCGTTTTTTTGGCTCTGTCGAAGAGTAATTTCACCTTGCGTGTGATTCAGTGGGTAAACCATCACGACGCAGGGAGGGGGGTGGGGGTCACACCGAACCAAACAGGGTGATATGAGAGATGGGGGCGGGGGGAGAAGGTCAGGTATTGTTACGCTTTAGTAAATAATTATTATATTGAAATGCATACGTATATACAAGCTCAAAATTAAAGGGACTAACTCAGGCTAAAATCATAAAAAAATCGGTGATTTTATTTTGGCTTATTAATATAAAACTTGTGCAGTTCTAATCTATGGACATGAGGAGGAGGCGTAAGCCACATTTTGGCTGTAAAAAGATGTTTTAGCTTCACTTTATTAAAAAAAAAGCATGAAAATGCAATATTTTCACCAATATTTTGAATAAGGAGGTGGGCGTACGCCGGGTACGCCCTATGCTGGAGCCGCCACTGTATTAAAAATAAAATCACCGATCCTTTTATGATTTTAGCCTGGGCATGGGCCTTTAAATGACATAAACCATATATAACCTGAACATGTCGGGCAAATTTGGCTTATCACGTGAAAAACATGAAATATCCACCCCGTTTTGTTTTAATGTTGGGCCAGCATCTTACACCATCTTACTTTGAGCAAGCGTTTCTCTCCAAAAATTACCTTATAAAATAAGTGATTTTACTTCTAAATTTAAATAAATGAAATCGATATCATTGCCTATTATATTGTTGATATATAATACCATAAATTACAGCAAATATTAACAAAAACTGATATTTGTATTTATCTGTTTAACGTATTCAACTTATTCTGTGACATGTTTTATTGCTTTGAGGTCGACATTGTCGATGCAATTCCCTGACATGAATGAAAATAATCTTAGTTTTAAAACTAACACTTTTGATTTGAGATCATCATATTTGCTGAATTCTAGTTATTTTTGTTGTTGTAAAAGCGGTTTGAACTCGGCTGCGCATTCAAATATTTTAATAACGGATGTTTAGCCAGTATTGTCTTAATGTTCTGTCAGCGTCGTAGACGATGTGCCAACATTAATACAACTTCGGCTACACGTCTCGTTGTGTCTCAGCAAACTCAAGACACTGATACAACGCTGGTTTAATGTTGGACCAGCGCCGTAGACGGTGGGCCAACATTTAGCCAGCATTGTGTTAGCTGGATATATGGGCGAGGTTTCTCCACATGGCGTTGTCGTCCGTGGCACCTTCACTTCATAATATTATGCAGGAATCAGCGCAGCATCCAGGCCTCCAAGTAAGGCATATCCCTTGATGTGTCCATGATCAAAAAATAATTTAACACGTAATTGCCTGGGAACTCAAGGCTGTTATATATAGACATCATATCCGTTCTACGTGTTTCGATAATTTTAAATGACGAAAAATGTAGAGTCAATAATATATAAGTGGTAAATAAATTTGTATCGTCCCTCTTCTGACGGGTAATTTACGGACATATAGGCGTTAACCATAATAACGATGCAACGTACATATAAATGATCGACATACGTATAAAACTGCTTAGGCATTTTGAGAAATTTCTACCGATTCATAATAAAACCAAAATTTAAACTTAATTTTAGACAAATAATAAAACGTACTAATATAACGGAGGATATGCATATGGTTATATATGTAAACCAGTACACAAATATAAATATAGGTGTATTATAAAATGAGATACTGTCTTTACAATATTCCCGTTGCTAGATAATAGATGAAAATATGTGAAGATGTGTGTTATATTTTGTTGTAGTGGTAAGGTAAGGTGATATTTTATTTGTATATTTGGTATCAGGCCCATCGTACATCAATTAAATACATCTCAATGTAATCATGATCATGGTAAAATTATATTTAACAATTGTTTTCTGAAAATAAATGCTTTGTATATATAACATGCAACGTCTTTTGTACAAATCGCTTCCTGACTTTGCAATAATTTGACAAAATTTTCATAAGCAGATAAAGAATCTGAGATATGTAGAGCTATGAATTTGTTAAACAAATCCGTATAATGCTGTACAGTTCATAAAAAAATGAAATTTGTCTTCGATGGAGTATAAATTGCATGAAATACATATTCTTTGAACTAATTCAGTATTTTTATGCCTCCCACTTTCAATCGTTAGATTGTGCCTTGAACATCTTAAACGACTAAACGCTACGAAATATTTCCTGATACATAATACATCCGAATACCTTTCAGGCTGTAATTGTTACTTATAAGTGGTATATACAGCTAATTTATTGGAATTCCTAGTGGCATCATACCCTTTTTTCTTGTAAAATTGTGAAGCCCTGTTTTTAAATACCTCTATAAATAAGTCAAAATCTTCGACTCCTTGTTGAGCACATACATTCCGAAAACCGAATTGTTCCAACATTACTTTTACATATGTAGCCCATGTGTTCTTGCTGATCTAGGTTGTATAGCATGGTATAACATGCCTTAGGATATCTACCTGACTGCATACTAAGAATTTTAAGCCAATACTTCACACATCGCAGAAGATAATGCGTGGCTAAAGGGTAGTGCCTTCATCTGTAGATAAAGTGTGGTGATGTGTGCTATATTTTGTTGTAGTGCCTTTATCTGGAGAGAATGTGTGATGATGTGTGTTACTGTAATATACTTTTATTTCGCGTGGAATTAATTTTCGTGCATTTCGCGCAAGGACCGTGAGCGCGAAATCATATTCCCGCCAAATATTGTTCACCACATTAGTATTTCGTGAACTTTGGGACTGGGTTTTAAAGGAAATGAAATGAAATGAATCGGGCTTTAGGCCACCTTTGTGCACACATAGGCTAAACTGGGCCAGGATAACTTCCTGAGAATGATGAGATGAATGAGATGGCACTGTCCTCAAGACACAGGATTCGAAATTCGAGCCCTGGAGGTCTGAGGCCGAGCACGCTACCTCTCGGTCACGGAGGCTCCCCACAATACTCAGTTTCACTTGTGGATGGGGAAGAAACATTTTGTTTCTTTCAAACCGCCGGGACCGGGAACCGAGCCCCGAACTGTAGCGTGAAAGGCAGCGGTGCTAACCACTACCCTAGGGCCCCCGCCCTGGGTTTTAAAGGGTGTGACTGACGCAGTGCAGTCAACCGTGGTTATGTAATCTAATCGTGTGATTCTCACGCTAACTTGCAAAAAATTATAAATCCTAGTAATTATATTTTTATTGTGACAAGAAACATAATACTAATATTTTTTATTTATTTTTGAACATGGGCAGTGGCAAGACCACATCATTGGTCTTGCTGGACCTGTCCGCAGCCTTTGACACCTTGGACCATAGCAGCATCATTGAGCTATTGTCCGGCTGATATGGTATTTCTGGAACAGCTCTAAATTGGGTCCGTTTCTACCTATCAAATAGAGTGCAAAGGGGTAAACTTCTGAATAAACTTAGGGAACCGTTCAAGACGGATTATGGTGTCCCCAGGGATCTGTCCTGGGACCACTTTTATTCCCTCTATATACAACGCCCCTAAGTAGTGTGATCAGTAGGCATAACATCTGCCACCATCTGTACGCTGATGACGCACATATTAATTTTTCTCTCTCCAAGACAGATACTGAGTTGTCACTGTCGCTTGTCCAGCAGTGCTTGCAAGACGTCTCCGACTGGATGATGAAATTTATACTAATCGGCAATAAATCACAACGAGACAAATGTAAGAAATATTTCCCTGCAAAATTACTTGATCAGGATGTAACACCAACTGATTCGGCACGAAATCGAGGGTTAGAATTCGCCAAGGATTTCAATTTTAAGAAATATATATCAAAATTCTGACAATCATGCTACAATCATATACGTGATTTGCGTCGCTTGTGGAGATGTAAACAGCGGCTGTGACTAAGCTAATAACAACTTCACTTGTGTCGAGCAAGCCGGACTATTGTAATTTTATCCTCTATAAAATCCCAAATCGCGAAATAAACAAGCTGCAGAGCGTTCAGAACTGCTTGGCCAAATGTTGATTGATAACAGAGTGCTCCACGATTCTGCAGTGTAATGTGTTACACCTTTGTTAAAATCTATACACTGGCTCTCTGTTCAATTCAGAATAAAATACAAAATATACACTCTCACATATAAAGTAATACATACATGTCAGCCGGTATATCTACATAATATGCTTTAACCTTTAATCAGAACCCGTATTCTCCGCTCCTCAGATGATAATAATAATAATAATAATAATAAACTTCTATAGCGCCTAAATCCTCGGTGATCCGAGCTCAGAGGCGTGACAAACACAATCGTAATCCGACTTATAGTTCCAAAAACTGTTTGCGTTTGTCGTCTGGGCCAACCGGACCACCGAGGATTTAGCCTCCAGAGAGACCCGCATGATCAACTGGTTGTTCCCAGAGTGAGTTCTAAGATGGGTGAAAGGGTTTTTTCGGTTGCGGTCCCCAACTCTGGAATTGCCTCCCTCTGGAAAGTAAAAAGGCCAAATCTACAGTCATTTCGGAAAAAATGAAAAACTTTATATTTTTGTTGAGCTTTTCCATCCTAAATCTTCTGTGTCCCGGCATGCTGGATCTACGAATTGGAACGGCGAACGGACACTGATAACGAGCCTGAATCGGATTTGCAGCGCCTCTGAGCTCGGGACACCGAGGATTTAGGCGCATTAGAAGTTTTTCATTTAATTTCATTTCATATTCCGATTGTATTTTAAACCTGCTTGTACAAAGCCATTAATAATACAGTCTTTCTGTGTGATTTATTCGATGGCTGCTATTAACCAGCGGGCGTGAATAGGTTTAATGATAGATGTCTTGCTGTCAACGTTGATTCTAACAGGAGTGCTGGCGTGATACTGGTCCAGCGTCGACGAAAGTGGGCTAGCATTGCACCAACGCTGGATCAACGCATTGTGTTCACTAGGGACAGACTCTGTGCAGTTAGGAGGGCTGTCGACGTGTTTCTTGGCATTTGCTTTTCTAAGGATTTCAGCCAAGTGACACTAGTTACCCTTAGATCTATGCAAACATTACATAAATATGTGCACATCACTAATATAGTTATTTTTAAATTCTCACAATCAAACAGATACGATGAGCTTTAAAAAAAAATAAAGCCAAAAATATATTGAACTATGTCACAGAAACAACACAGCAGGATAATAATTAATTAAATGTGCCCACCGTGTGTCAAGGGGATTAGCATCAATGGTCATCCCTCTCCAGTTAATTGGTGACCATGCCATTATGTTTACTTACGACAATGCGACATAGTGATTACTAGTCGGAAAGGTTGATGACAGTCGTTACGACAAGATAACAATTAGGCCTACACGTCTCCAGGCCACAAAAAAATCAACCCCAAAAAATAATTTTGCTTTAAAGACCGCAAAGTGTTCAAAAATCGGTCTTGCGCGAGAATTCATATCCGCCAAATTAAGGTATATTACAGTATATTTTGTTTTAGTGCCTTCATCTGGAGAGAATGTGTGATGATGTGTGTTATATTTTGTTGAAGTGCTTTCATCTGGAAAGAATGTGTGCGTGTTTGTTTTATATTTTGTTTTAGTGCCTTCATCTGGAAAGAATGTGTGCGTGTTTGTGTTATATTTTGTTGTAGTGCCTTCATCTGGAGAGAATGTGAGATGATGTGTGTTATATTTTGTTGAAGTGTTTTTCATCTGGAAGGAATGTGTGCGTGTTTGTGTTATATTTTGTTTTAGTGCCTTCATCTGGAGAGAATGCGTGAGGGTGTGTGGTATGTTTTGTTTTAGTGCATTCATCTGGAAAGAATGTGTGCGTGTTTGTGTTATATTTTGTTGTAGTGCCTTCATCTGGAGAGAATGTGTGATGATGTGTGTTATATTTTGTTGAAGTGTTTTCATCTGGAAAGAATGTGTGCGTGTTTGTGTTATATTTTGTCTTAGTGCCTTCAGCTGAAGAGAATGCGTGAGTGTGTGTTATATTTTGTTGTAGTGCCTTCATCCAGTGAGAATGTGTGATGATATGTGTTATATATCGCTGTAGTGCCTTCATCGGTAGAGAATGTGTGATGATGTGTGTGATATTTTGTTGTAGTGCCTTCATCTGTAGAGAATGTGTGAGGGTGTATGTTACATGTTGTTGTAGTTCTTTCATTTGGAGAGAATGCGTGAGGATGTGTGTTATATTTTGTTCTTATATTGTGTTGTAGTGTCTTGAACTGGAGAGATTGTGTGAGGATGCAGATTGTGGTACCTCTGAACCAGAAGTTCTCACCGTGGAGCAGTATGAGAGAACCAGTGTGGTGTTGCTCTACCACCTGCTCCAGCCCTCTGAGGCATGTTCCAACCACAGCGACTCCTCCAGGATGAAGCTAACATCGTATGACCAGTATGTCTACTGGTTTATGCCGAATGGTACCAACATCACGGACACGCTAGACTTGATGTTTGACAACCTGGTGGAGCTGACGGAAGATCATGACGATCACGACGAAGTCGAAGATCATGAAGATCATGACGATCACGATGAGGTTCAGCATGATGATAAGTGCATCAATGACAAAGCATTCGATCATTTGTTTGAGGACGTGGACATGGGTAATTTAACAGTTGAATACATCTCAGGAAGGGCAGTGCTACTCATCTTCCAAGGTATGTTTTAATTAACCCTTTCAGGCCTGAATTTACCATTGCTATCTTCATCCACTACAAGCCGCGAATTGCTGTCGCAATTCCCGACTTGTAGTGGATAAAGATGTTTGGATGAGGTTTAAAAATTAAAGGAAGTTGTCATGTAGGCACATTGGTAAACCAGTTACACGGAAATTTTTGTTCTAAAACCCTTGGAAAATTAGGTCTGTTTTCAAGAATGTAAAATGATGCTACTCATTTTCCAAGGTATGTTGTTATCAACCCTTTCATCGCTAATCACCACTATTATCATTTTTAATCTGTTTCATTAGAAATTTGAATGAAATGTGTGTTTAAATAACAAAATTTGCAAATGTTGTTTGGTCTCAGCTTAAGCAAATGTCAGTAATTTCTCCCTCTTGAAGTTATGGATCGCGGTAGCGAGACACCATTTCAAGTGGATGAACATTTAAAGTCGATAACTTAGTACCTTACGGTTATGTACATATGTGTATATAATATGTGTTATATTATTGCTCAGGCACTGATACCGAAAAAATATCTCTAGCTGCATTAGCTCTCTAGAGTAATCAATAAACGCACAATATAACCTTTTATCTTTACTTGCATACCACTTTGCAACATAACTGTACATCATTTATTTCCATTCACATATTGCATTGTTCCACGTATCACACAGTCACTTGAACGACCATCTCGGTGGAAAAGTGACGTTCAATAAATTTTGAGTTTAAAATATTGATTTTAGATCAGTTTCTAACAATTTAAATTCAAAATATTAATTTAAGAGCGATTTTTTTGACAATTTTGAAAACAAAGGGCGAGCGGATCCCCCTACCCCAACCCTCGTCTCTTTATCCGCCACTATATAAATACAAACAACTCTTTTTTTTTCAGGTTACAGATTTGCGCATATATGTGATAAGCATGACGTCACCCCGGACGCTATTTACGAGCATTTGCTGTCTTTACTGGGAATTGAGAATGAATTCGACAAAGAAAGTAAGTACTGAGAACTCAATAGCCAATGCAAAGCAATCATGAGGCGTTGGGCCAATGCTGTTTATCTGTTGACATAGCATTACAGACGGTGAGCCAACATATAAACAACATTGGCTCAATGCCTTGCATCTGCTGGTAAAGCGTTGTTGAGTAGTGGTAGTAAATTATTGCTTTACGTCATTTTCCACACTAATATTCATTTATATGACATTGTAATACGATAAGAGCAGTGCAGTTCATTAATGAGATGAATGATGTACATATTATGATGTGAGAGTGGGCCGATTGGTTATTGAGAGTTGTTTCCTTTACTCGCCCGTTAAGGGGTTCTGGGCATATCTAGGGGATCTACACACAGACATGTTCAGACGTCCATAGACACTCCGTCTGATAGTCGCGTGATGTATATACTGTAAATTGAGGATTTTTTTTTATCGGGTAGGCAGACACAGAACTCACAGTTGCAGCAAGTCAATGAGCAGAGAACAATAGGACACTGTGCTTTAATCGATGAAGCATAGGAGTTTACAATGTGTTCTATTCTGTGTCTCATTGGGGGGGGGGGGGGGAGGGGGTTAGTATCACACATTAATATTTTGAAGCACTCACCTTAGTGTTTTGTCTTCTGCCAGATGTAGTTTTACAGTATTGTGCTGCTGTAGTTTAACAAGCAAACTATCTGCAACACCCAAACAAAACTGATTCTCTTGGCGTCTGGCAATCACTCTATGGCCGACTGCCAGCTGTACTCCCAGGGACCTCTTAGTGCTAATACATTTACGGCTTCAAGACTTCTGATCGGGTGCATGGAGAGGTCCACAACCATGTAGCAGTATATATTTTAGCACTAATTCTTTAGAACTGACAATATTGTTCTGCGATATTTATTTTATTCTGCGCTCAGTAATTCGCACTTCATTCACATGTGTTTAGTAACTATAGGGGCATTTACTTAGTGATTAAGCTAATGAGCTAGAGTCATCATTTCCACCGAGTACTAAATTTTACCCAGTGGCAATTTTTTCATTTGCATATTTCCAAGATGGCCACCAATCGCTAGGCTTAAATCTACAAAATATATCTGGGCCTACTTGTTCAAATTTGATGATCTTGGAGTTGATTTCTATCAAACCAAATGCCATAAGTAAACTTTATAAAATTTTAAAATTATTTGGAAGTCAAGGTCAAAGGTCACGGGCATTTTATGGTTCTTATAAGGTTAAAAAAGACATCAAATTTGGCGCATGACCGAATTTCACCAAACCAAAACAAGATGTCTTTAACTCCTTCAGGTTTAACATGACGGGTGCAACCGTCATAGATTAGTGCAACCTGTGGACTAGCATGAGGGGTTTACCGTAATACTTTCAAAGTCATACTTGCAAAGTAGCCTGAACAAGGTAAGAGACCTACAATGCATAGTGGGGCAGCTATAAGTGGGTTTTTTCTGGGGAATCTTTCAAATCCGGATAAAAGCATCAAAATAGGCATGAATACTCCCTGTGGGTTACTTTTTCTGGAAAAAACTTTAGTCGAGCAAAAATTATGTCAAGATGGCCGTCATTTTTCAAGATGGCCGCCATTTTAGTATGAAACATACGTTTTCGAATAAAACCTCAGATAATTTGAATGATCTTGGTGTCAAATCATATATTTTTGCTATAAAGAATCTGAATTTTTATTTTGCGAGACCATGTATCCAAGATGGCGGCCATTTTTCAAGATGGCTGCCTTTTCCAGCATTAAGGCTGTGGGGTATAGTGATCACCAGAGGCGGGCGGGCGGGCGGACGGTCGGGCGGTCGAGCGGGCGGTCGGGCGGGCAGTCAGAAATTCAGCACTTACTAAAAAGTTAACTGATGAATGTTGTTTATTTTTTACAGGCATGACCTATGTGCCTGGGCAATTCATCCCATATATTTTTTTTGCACCAAGCCATAAGCGGCTATTTTCCAAGATGGCCGGCTAAATAGCTTGTGGGCACGATAACTTATGAACCGTTGGTTGGATTGCGTTCAAATTTGGTATGGTTGTTCTCTTGGTATTTCTGATAATCTGATTAACTTTTGGGATGAATCCATTTAAAACAAAATGGCTGCCGCAACCACCAAAAAAAATAGCCGCCTAAAAAGCTTGTGGGCACGATAACTTATGAACCGTTGGTTGGATTGCATTCAAATTTGGTATGGTTGTTCTCTAGGTATTGCGGATGATCTGATTAACTTTTGGGATGAATCCATTAAAAAAAAATGGCTGCCGCAGCCATTTAAATGAAAAATGGACATGGTGGTAATGGGGGGGCATTTTTTCTCACTATTTCTTGATATTGATGGACAGAGCCTACGGCTGAGGGGTCCTGCCATCAATTGATGGCCATTTTTAGAGTAGTTTTGCCACAACTCGCGGCAGTTGCAGAATAGGGCTGCATGTGTAGTGGATGTAGTGCCTGTGTTTTATGAGTCATCCACATATTCTGGATGGACTTCTGACACTGGTCCTTGCAATGGAACATGGTCCTTGTGCAATACAAGCTCTTGGTGATTGATTGAGTAAGCTCGACACAGGAGTAATGTCATGGCACGACCAGGGCACCCTGGTGACGTCACTGCTGTGGGACTCAGCATGGGGTTTAGCATCAGCTAGATGTTGTTAGATGTTGTTAGATGTCCGCGCCTGAATAGACAGGGTGTGACCGAGAGCAGAGCCTAGGAAAATGGGACTTTGTCCGTATCCCATACCTGAAGGTGTTAAAAGAATGACCTTGATTGAGCTGTCCATAAAGATGCCAAAAACTGCACCAGCGAAAACGTGTGGGCCTGCAGTCCACACTGAAGTGCTTCATTTTTCAAGAGGAGAAAAATAGAGATTTAATGCAGAGGCCTACCAATTCTCCTTTTACAAAGAAAATATGATTTAACAGACACAACCTCAGATAGCTCAGACGTTCTGAACTGAAATGTTATTGTGCATAAATCGAGCCGACAGTTCTCACCAATAATAATTATTTCCCAGGCTCTTGAGATGGTCACTGGTCCTGAAGTCAGATGCTTGATCACGCAGTATGAGACAGCTTGCATAACAAAAGAAGGTACTGAACATGCCATGCAGACATCATGAGCACCAAGTCACCATGGAGCTCAAAAACATTTGAAGAATATGCCACATTTGATGTTCTCTCCACAATACAATCACACTCTGCCAAGCACAATAGGACGGACATTGTGTTCAACGTATACAGGTCAAATAATGTGAAAATTGACGCCAAGTCAACTTAAGCGAAGACGTTAGTGAGATGAAGGGTGTCGAACAAGTGCAAAATTCCATCCAACTTGCACATTTTTTTTCAGAAATAGTGAGAGAATATGATCATTGATCAAAAGATGATCAAAAGAAAATTTCCCCAGCTGCCACATGATCGACCTAGATGAATTTTCCCTCTGTACTCACGAGGAGGCGGACACGATGATCTTTGTATATATCAAACATGCGACAAAAGGAGGAAACCTTGAAGGAGTTCTGATGGCAAAAGCTAGTGACACTGACATTATTTGCATAGCAGTCAGTCAGTATGATGTCAGCTCTCCGAGAAACTGGTCTACATCAGCTGTGAATTGCGTGTGGACAAGCCAGCACTGGAGATGGATTCCCGTCCACAACTGTGCATCTACAGAAGAGCAATAAGATTCACGCCTTCACCAATCACGGGATTTGATGTAGTGTCTACTTTCTGCGTCAAAGGAAAGAAGCTATGATGTATCTGATGAGATAACTGATGTCTTCCACAAATTGAGTCAGTTCCCATCAACAGTACTTGACGATGACATGGCGATATTATGTTGGTTTGCGTCCGTTTGCGTCGATGATTCAAGACTGGAGATGTTTGTAAGGAGCTGTCAACAGACGGGCATCATAAGGAGTCAACAGTAATCCAGCCAGACGTAGCGTGTTTTGCAGACTAGGTATGGACGAAGAAGACGATATTTGGTAGATCTTCTGGAGAGACTGCAAGGGCAACTATTGACGTTAGGGTTGACGTTGAGATCTTGTAATCTGACTGAAACTGTTATGTTCATTACTGCATTACCGGGTCAGATGCTGACCCCACAAGTATATTACTTCCAAGTATTTTTATTTCAAAGCATGTCTAGTCTATGCTGGTTCTGCCTTAGATCGAGACTATCGAGATTTCATGTAACCAATATGATGTACTTTAACTCTTTGTCGCATATTTTGTAAAATAAGCTTTTACTAAATTCCGGAGGTCGAAATTCAGATTCTGCATGGTAAAAAATGTATGATTTGATACCAAGATCATTAAAATCGCACAATGTGAGTGCGTAGTATTTTCTATGGTATCGTGCACTATAAAGAATCCTTGGAGCAACTCGACAAGTAGGGCACAGTCCCAACTTTGGGATTTCTATTGTCACAATATTGCCATGATTGAGCTGGAAATGACGTAAAGCAATATTTACTCACTCACATGCTATGTTACTTGTGTTTGCTGTACATGTTCTGTTACTTGTGTTTGCTGTACATGTTCTGTTACTTGTGTTTGCTGTACATGTTCTGTTACTTGTGTTTGCTGTACATGTTCTGTTACTTGTGTTTGCTGTGCATGTTCTGTTACTTGTGTTTGCTGTATATGTTCTGTTACCTGTGCTTGCTGTACATGTTCTGTTACTTGTGTTTGCTGTACAAGTTATGTTACTTGTGTTTGCTGTACATGTTCTGTTACCTGTGCTTGCTGTACATGTTCTGTTACTTGTGTTTGCTGTACATGTTCTGCTACTTGTGTTTGCTGTACATAATATGTTACTTGTGTTTGCTGTACATGTTCTGTTACTTGTGTTTGCTGTACATGTTCTGTTACTTGTGTTTGCTGTAAATGTTCTGTTACTTGTGCTTGCTGTACATGTTCTGTTACTTGTGTTTGCTGTACATGTTCTGTTACTTGTGTTTGCTGTATATGTTCTGTTACCTGTGCTTGCTGTACATGTTCTGTTACTTGTGTTTGCTGTACATGTTCTGTTACTTGTGTTTGCTATACATGTTCTGTTACCTGTGCTTGCTGTACATGTCCTGTTACTTGTGTTTGCTGTACATGTTCTGTTACTTGTGTTTGCTGTACATGTTCTGTTACCTGTGCTTGCTGTACATGTTCTGTTACTTGTGTTTGTTGTTCATGTTCTGCTACTTGTGTTTGCTGTACATGTTATGTTACTTGTGTTTGCTGTACATGTTCTGTTACTTGTGTTTGCTGTACATGTTCTGTTACTTGTGTTTGCTGTACATTTTCTGTTACTTGTGTTTGCTGTACATGTTCTGTTACTTGTGTTTGCTGTACATGTTCTGTTACTTGTGTTTGCTGTACATGTTCTGCTACTTGTGTTTGCTGTACATGTTCTGCTACTTGTGTACTGTACATGTTATGGTACTTGTGTTTGCTGTACATGTTCTGTTACTTGTGTTTGCTGTACATGTTCTGTTAATTGTGCTTGCTGTACATGTTCTGTTACTTGTGTTTGCTGTACATGTTCTGTTACTTGTGTTTACTGTACATGTTCTGTTTCTTGTGTTTGCTGTACATTATTTGCGTCAGGTCTTTGTGAGTTGATGGGTAGGCTGGGCATTGGTGGAGGCGAGTGTACAATGGATGATCATGACCATGACGATGATGATGACAATCAAGCTGATCATGATGATCACGATCACCGGAAGCGGAGAGAAGCTGGTCACCTGATTCAGAAAAGACAGGCCGACATGGCTACTATTGAGGTCAGTGTGCATGTTCACAGTCATAAAGAATCTACAACATACAGTCTCAATTAATTTAAAAAATAAGCATTAAGGAAGATTTTCTTTAATCAATTAATTTTTTCAAATGAAAAAAATAATATTCACAGTTCTAGACAATAATTCATGTTTTGTTAGTTTTTAAAACATTCGACATTTGATGTGTTGTTATTGTTTTATTGTTGCTGATGTTTCTGATGTTTACCATTGTTTAATATTTAATATTTATCGATGTTTTGTTATTCTTTGGTGTTGAGTCGCTGACGATGCTGTGTTAGGATTTCCAGTGTTTAACAGGAGTTGGTGTTTTTTGTGATGATTTTAAATGTGTCTCCTTGATAATGTTTAATTTAATTTTTCCGTTACTTGTTACTGCTTCCAGATTTAAACTATTGATGATGTTTATTTGTTCTAGTGTTCAACAGTTGATGATATTTTGCACATCCAGGAATAAATCTATTGATGATGTTTATTGATGTTTACAGTGCTTCACACTTGATGTTTTTAATGTTTAACAGTTGATGATGTTTATAGTTTCTAATGTTTAACAGTTGATGATGTTTATTGTTTCTAATGTTTAACAGTTGATGATGTTTATCGTTTCTAATGTTTAACAGTGGATGATGTTTATTTCTTCAAGTGTTCAGGCTACCAGTCGATGACGTTTATTATTTCTAGTGTTTACTACTTGATGATGTTTATTGTTTCTAGTGTTTAACAGTTGATGATGTTCATTGTCCACATTGTTTAGTTGATGATGTTTATTGTTTACAGTGTTTACCAGTTGATGATGTTTATTGTTTCTAGTGTTTAACAGTTGATGATGTTTATTGTCCAGATTGTTTACGAGTTGATGATATTTATTGTTTCTAGTGTTTAATATTTGATGATTGTATTGTTTCTAGGGTTTAACAGTTGATGATGGTTATTTTTACATTTTTTAACAGTTGATGATGTTTAATATTTCTAGTGTTTACCAGTTAATGATGTGTATTGTTTCTAGTGTTTAACAGCTGATGATGTTCTGAGCATCTATCAGATCACATCCCAAGGAATACCACCGCTCAATTAACAGTTATTATGGTTTGTTATTGTTTCAAGTGTTTAACTCTTTTTTCAAGATGCATTAAATGATTATTTTGCATCTCTGCCATGAGGAAAACCAATACAGCTATGTTTACAAAATATCACGCCAATGTTTGGCTAAAACACTCAAACAAACTAAAGCCGGGTCTCGGAGTACGGGAACTCTTTTTATGGTTGTTTCTATTATTTATCTGTTAATTATGATTTGTTATTGTTTCCAGTGTTTAACAGTTGATGATATTCTCAGCATCTATCAGATCACATCCCCGAGAATAACACAGAGTGATGTTGAGAGATTATGCCCTGCTTTACTTGAGCAACATCTGTCAGGTACCTGTGCTGCAGAAGAAGAAATGAAAAAGACAGAAGGACCTACAAGGGCAGAGAGTAAGTATATTCTTCCTCTCTAGTGTTGGTTCTATATCAGCAAAAACAAGACATTGACGCAATGCTGATTAAATGTTGGGCCAGTGTCGTAGACGGTTTTGAAATCTCAAGTCATATATCATCATGCCAATACCAGATGTAATGAAATTAAACGAATCCGGCTTTAAGCAGCTTTTGTGCACATACAGGCTAAATTAGGCCAGGAAAACCTCCTGGGGATGGTGAGATGAGTGAGATGACACTGCCATTCAGACACAGGATTCGAATTTCACACCCTGTCGGTCTAAGGCCGAGCACGCTACCTCTCGGTCAAGGAGGCTCCCCACAATATTGAGTTTTACAAGTGGATGGGGAAGAAACAATTGTTTCTTTCAAACCGCAGCGATCGGGAAACGAACCCTAAACTCGAGCGTGAAAGGCAATGGTGCTAACCACTACCCTAGCCAATATAAGCTACTTACTATATGACATATATTGGCATCAGCCTATATCACACTCTTGATCTAGTTTGAACCAAAACTATCTCTGCTATGTAATGTATGACTTGATAATGGGGAAAAATAAAATGTTGTTCTTTTTTTGTCCTCTGCATGGGAAATTACAGCATTCATCCAATGAATAATGTGTTCCCATATAGGCTCACACCTCATTAAACCTTTGAGTGTGGGGATCGACATTAGACGTCAGAATCTGATGTCTATGGTGTCTACAGACGTCACATTTTGACAACTAAAGTTGATCCCCGCACTGAAATAATAATAAAAAAGCACAATGGTGATAGACCAATAACATAGGTATCCAAATGAAGCAGAACGAGCTAAGTGAGACATTCACGGTGATTTCAAATTGAAAGAGCCATTGTCTTCATAGTTTATACAAAAATATATTTCACTAAGAGCAATAAACATACGTATTTCTCATACCACAGTCAAATGAACACCGTTTGTGTATCTGATCTCTGTTTCAGGGTATGGTTACAGCACCGTGGCTGTAGCATTCATCACACTTTGTGCCATCTTCGGGATTTTGCTAATTCTGTGCAAAAATCGTTCTGGCATAAAAGATAACCTCATGGCATGTTTGATCGCTCTGGCTGTAGGCACCCTGGCAACAGACGCCATCCTGCATCTAATACCTGCGGTAAGTTATCATGCAGCCCTCCACCAGAGGTAAGCTACCGTGTATCTCTATAGTACAGGGCATTATGGGTTGGCTGCTGCATCCTGACTGCAGATGTCATTCTCCATCTAATACAACAGGTAAGCTACCCATAAGGGCGTACACATAATTCCAGAGGTTAACTGTCATGCTTCCCGCCACTTGAGGCAAGCTCTATGGTTCAGGGCATCATGGTCTTATCTCTCTGGCTGTAGACACTCTACACGCTGCCACGCTGCATTCCTTCACCTGATGTATGCTCCATAGAAATGTATGTTCTGTGGTATGCTCCATGACACAAGGCATCAGTGTACAAGACATATCATAACATTTATGGTTGATCTGAACTCTCAAAGGTTATTAGTTACCCTTCGACCATTCAATGTATCATGTTTGATGTGGCAAGCTCAATATGGTACAAAACAGCATTGCTTGTCTGATCGCTCTATGGGCACCTCCACTGGAGATGTATAGGCCTCCATGTAATGCAGAGCTATACCGTGCTCTTACCAGTCTTTCTTACTCGTCTAAATCAAGGGAGCAATCATTTTTGTTTATGTACTGCCAATGTTGACTTAATATAGGGCCAGCATCAGATGAGTGTAGCATGTTGCTAGGTGTAAAGGGTTTGGTTAAAATGAGGATTTTAAATAAATCTGAAATGGCGGGACTCATAACATTTAGGGATACATTATTTTAACAAAAAGAAGTCATGCAATAAATTACTATATTACAATAAGTGCAATTCAAAGTATGTGACCCATTAGATTTTTTTTCTACAATTATATTATGGTATTTTTTAATCAAATCAATCCATATTAATCCTATTAATGACCCTCTACTACTTTTTGTATGTATTATAGGGTCACTAATAAGATCGCCTTTTGGTGTACTGCACTTTGAGCTTTTGAAGTAATCAATGAAACTTCGCCAAATTTACAGGGCAGTTGCCGTAATACCAGACGATGGTGCCTGCAAAATTACGTGGAAAACGGTTGAGAATTGACGTCTGAATTGACGTCTAAATGAATAACTTTTAAAAAAACTCAAGCAAATTTCACACTAATCTCATTAATAACTTTTAAAGTAATCAATGAAACTTTGCCACATTTACAGGGCAGTTGCCGTAATACCAGCCGATGATGCCTGCAAAATAACATGGAAAACGGTGGAGAATTAACGTCTGAATTGACGTCTAAATGAATAACTTTTGAAATACTCAATCAAATTTCACACTAATCTCTTTAATAACTTTTGAAGTAGTCTATGAAACGTTGCCAAATTCACAGGGCAGTTGCCGTAATACCAGCCGATGATGCCTGCAAAATTACATGAAAAACGGTTGAGAATTGACGTCTGAATTGACGTCTAAATGAATAACTGTTAAAAATACTCACGCAAATTTCACACTAATCTCATTAATAACTTTTTAAGTAATCAAAAAAACTGCACTTTGCACTTCAAGATTGCTACCATGATACTTGATGGTAGCAATGATCGATTATGGCTTTCACACCCATTACCCCCCCCCCCCCCCCACAATGTTCTTGTTCTTGTCATGTCATCTTGAAGTCTGTATCATCCAAATAACCAAATTTATTCATTTTTATATCTTAATATTAACAATCCTTTTTTATGTCAATCTATCTTTTCATATTTTTATAGCAGAAGCCATCAGCTAACATTTCAATTTTTTTTTTGTGTGATAATTTCATGGTATGGTTTTTCCATATATTGTACAACATCAGGTGCGTCTTTAAATTTTGGTGATAATGGCAGATATTGATATTGACTGATTTACTCCCCTCTGCCAGTAACCCTCTATAGGGACCCTCATTTTGACACAGAGAAAAATTTGCATTTTATGTCAAACTTCCGAGACTGTTAATATAAGACGGGCGCCAGTTTATCTGTACTAATGAATGACTCTAAAATTACATATGACATGATAATGCACTTACTCATGATAATTACACAAAATATGAAATTATCACTGGGTGATATCTCAATTTCTGGCCACAAAAAAATTGCAATAATAATGCTATATATAGTTTTGTCACAGGCTTATGATTTACACTCATTGAGTAATAATGATTGTCAAATAACAATGATTGTCAAAGGTTTATGGGAAGACAACCATAAAGTAATTAAGCTAAGCCCCCTAAATGTTTCTCAGGTGCCTATAGCTTACATGGTTTTCTCACAGGATTATGGCGTAAATTCATGAAGTAATAATTCTGTATGATTTGTTATATGTTTATGGTTTACATTCACAAAGTAATAATGAATAATGTTTTTCAACAAAAGTATTGTTTCATTCATGAATAATAATGCTTTTTGTTTTTCACAGGCCTATTGTCATGAAAAAATAATGCTGTATGTTTTTTTTCTCAGGCTTTTGGTTTACATTCACACGGGGCTCCGGGTGAAGACGATGGTCACGATCACGGTGATGACGGAATAAAACTCGGTGATTATGCTCAGAAAGGACTTCTTATACTGGCAGGTAAAATCTGACATGTTTTATTATAGCTACATTAACGAGTAAGTCAGCTTATCTTTTAAATGAACCAGCCACGCCCATAAAATGAAGGTTTAAGTGATGATTTATAGTAAATTAGTGTTAAAGCAGTTCGACAACTGAGTTAATGACTTTGATATTTTGACTTTGATACTTTGACTTTGATACAGATTGCATGTACCTGGGCAGGAGTATTGATAGGTGGCATTCATGTTTGTGTAGTTGTGGTGTTCCATGTTAAAACATTATTTTTTGTATACTGTAGATCTGATAATATTCGTGTGGTTTTGATTAGTCCTCCTCGCGAATCTCGCGATGAGCGGTACCTATCATCAAAATCAACAATTCGTGAATTCTAGACTTCGTCAAAAGTCCCAAAATCACAAATTCGCAAAAATCTAAACCCGCGAAAATTACCAGATCTCCAATATATAGTTTGAATTGAGATATTGTTCTCAGCTAACTTGTCATATTGCACTGTTTATTTAATGAAATCAAATGTATTCATATGTAGTGTGAAGGAAAAATAAATATATATTTATTTACATCAAATTAATATAATATATACCATCGACTATTACTTAAGTCATTTATTCTATGGCGGTAGTTATTGATAACATAGTAATTTAAACTGACATACTGACTTATTTGTCCAATCAACAACTGTCACAAAAGACAAACAACATTACAACATCCTAAGAAACTTGTTGTTTAAATATTTTATTATGTTAAAATATATGGATTCCCTAATACGTTTGCTCATGCATTACACACTCCCTCGCCAGCAAATTTAATTTGCACAAATTCATTAGCTGACACATTCTCTCACTCACTCACTGCTACTAACCATGACACGAACACAAACATCACCACACTCACTGATACATTCACTTACTAAGCCACATCTTCTGAGACACCCAGAGACTGACCCTAATACGTCCGCTAGCCCACTCATCCGCTCACTCACTCACCAGCTCACTCACTCATGCAATCACTTATTCAGTCCCTATCTTCCCTGTACAGCTTTCTACGCGATGTATCTTCTGGAGGTGGTGATGAAGAAGCTAGGTGACCCACAATTACGTGCTCACGTATGTTTTCACTGATCATTCACGATTTCTATTTATCAAGGGCATAGGCAAGTGTTCTCAAAGTGATGCCTATCTAGACCAATAACATATCTAAGACCTGTGTGCATCACTTTGGGAATACCTGCACGAAGCTCTAATGTTGCTATTCAACTGTCTCTTAGACTTTTTGAATTCATAGTAATCGCCACTTTGATCTGTTATTACTGTTCATCCAAATTGATAACATTGACGCCTACAACCATTTTTCATTCCGATAAACAATAGTCAATGAATGCACTTTATAGCATGTAGACAGTTGTGTACCGATTTGTCTAAGTTACTAGCACGAATGAGTTACTGTACTTGTATTAAAAATTATTTTAGAAGGTAATAAAATGAATTAATTTATCGTTACGTTATAGGCCTAATGCTTCCATTGTAACATACATATGATTTCCTAATTAAATTTATAGGATATAAGTAAGTTAAATTAGTTAGATATCCTAAATTGAGTTATTATGTAAATTTTAATATAATTATATTGCGTTTATGATTCTTTAACTGTATTGATGTGATATATTTTAGGCACGTCACAGTGACATAGAAGCATCAAAAATAAATGAAGATTCGTTCAACGAAACTAAGGTACTACCAGATTATAATAATTTATGAGGGCAGTGGGGTGTAAGATGCCACCCAGTACTTGTAGTGGCGGCCGTGACAAAGTTTTATATGCACTTCAATTATTGGATGTTAATTCGACTATATTAGCCTGACAATAATCGAGTTTACCAAGCAGACGCAAATAGCATAGAAATGACAGATATTTTTTAATTTATACTATAATAATGTCCTTATTACTATGTATTCTAATCAAGATGCTGCATAAATGAATTTCCTTTCTGCATAGCAGAATAACCGTGGCTCGCAATCCCTTGGCATGCCTTGTATCTAACACAAATTGCAATATAGTCTGATTTGCTGATTTTTAAATGTCCTATTATTATTTGCGCATAATTACTTTTGATGTGATGAGAACTGAAAATTCAAACGAAATCCAAAAATATTCTAGAAACTGATAAACATGGTCATTCTACATAATAGAAGTGTCACAGAAATGTTATTAAACCTTAGATTTTGTTACATATCGGAATATATTCTGTCAATATAAAAATATTTACATGCAGATGCATTGTCCTGAGAGTCCCCAATAAACGGCATCTATCGAATGCTTATGCCTCGTTACTCGTTACTTTCCTGATTTCGATATAATGGTATCAAAATGATATATATAGTATATAATCCCAAGCCTGTTGGAAATCGTCACATTTTCAAAAAAAGATCGTAACTCTCTTAGTATTGTTTTAATGATATGTGCGCTCGACTTTGTGTGATGCGACCTTATGACATATTTCACTTTGAAATTGTTCAGCATGTCATATGGACGATGCGTTATTATATCAACCCGTGCTATGTGTATCATTTCAGATGAATGATCACATAGATTCATCTACTGGCATCGAGGTGACTGAGAAGACGTCTGGCAATCAAACCTGTTGTGAGTCTTTTACCTCTTATAGCGCTGAGATATTGTGTATGAACTATGGGGATCCAGACAAGGGTTTTTCAATTTGAATTCATCACAAATGTCTTTGTTAGATCTTTCTGATTCATTTGAATTCCCATGTTGGTCTACGGCTATTACTAATATTTTATTGCGAGGACCCCCAGCAGACGCAAGCCGTTGAATCAACGTTGGTTTAACGTTGGTCCACCGTCTACGACGCTGGACCAACGCTAAACCAACATTGATTCAACGTTTTGCTGAGCCGTCTTTATACGTCAGAATCTGACTATCAATTGCTCAAATGCTCAATGGATGTAATCATAGAAAAATAGTGTAGCTGCTAGGCCTATCCATCTTCTGTAGTGACGGAACATTTTTCGAAGGTGGGGGAGGCGGTTGCGTGCATGGGACCTCTCTCCAACACCAGCGCGATTATTATTGATGACAACAACATCACTCCATCTCCCTCAGCTCGCAACCTTGGTGCCATTTTTGATAAACATTCGACTATGGAGGTGCATGTTAAAAGTGTTTGCCCCTCTTCTTTCTTCTGCCGGCACAACATCAGCAGCATCCGAAGAGTGCTGGATATGAAGACAGCTGTCATCATTGTCCCTAGTCATTTCCTGACTTGACTACTGCAACTCTCTGCTATGTGGACTTCCATGAAGAGGTTGCAGAGGGGGGGGGGGCAAAATGCAGCAGCTAGAGTGATAGCTAAAGCCGACAGAAAGGACCATATCTTATCAATTCTCTTCATCGGCTACCAGTCAAATTTCGCACAAATTATAAGGTCATGCTACTGATATATTGTGCTGTACATGACCTTGCCCTGGCCTACATCACCGAGCTGCTATTGCCTTATACACCACCTAGAACACTGCGCTTTTGGAGCCTGGTCTCTTTTAGAAGGTCGTTAAAAACTCACCTGTTTTGGCAAACGTTTGGTGACCTCATACAATAATTTACTTTTTTCGAATGTTCACCCATCTGAACAGCTTCCAGCTGGATACATGCGCTATATATAAGTTTCCATTCATTCATTCATTCATTCATTCATTCATTCATTCATTCATTCATTCATTCATTCATTCATTCATGGAAGACTTTTGATTAGCAGACTATTTGTTACCATATCAGAAAATATATCTTTGAAACATTGTTTTTTTATATTTTATACATTCCATGTATCTAACATTGTGATTTATATATGATATATATATATATATATATATATATATATATATATATATATATATATATATATCTATATACTTAGCAAAAAAAGGAACGCAACACAACTTTATTGATGTAGGCCTACTGTTCAAAATATTTGATATGATTCAAGAAACTGAAATATACCCCTCATTACTTGGTTATTGAAGAGGAGTATTTGCCAGTTTTTTTTTACGTGGGTCACCTACAGTGGTGCGTATGACCCATATTTCTGCATTTTGCACTGCCAAAGAGTGCTGACCTATGCAGTCATCCATTGACTGATGTCACCCACTTGTTGCCGCTTGGCCCCAATGCTTAACGTAACGGGTCCAGTCGTTTATAAACATTATTTGTCCTTATCTTTCCTGCCGTGGCCTATCAGAGGAAATCTGGTGTTAAATCTCAGTATTGCTACCCTGTTTCTGGCAATTTGAGACGTTGCCAGACCAACTTACGCCACTACATGAAAAAACGGGCTCAGGCTTTCATCAACCCATCATTTTTAGCCCGCCTTTTAATTTTAATTGAAAAAGGTGGGATATTGCAATTGAAGTTCGGCGTCGTCGGCGTCGGCGTCGGCGTTAACATTTACTTGTGGGCGCGATAACTTGAAAAGTTTTTCATGTTTCCTTCCCAAATTTGTTTTGCATGTTACTAATGACCACTTCTCGGACAAGTTCAATAATGGCTAAAAAAAATTCAAAATGGCCGACTTATTGCGATTTTTCACCTTTTACGTCAATAATTTGACCTTGTGGGCGCGATAACTTGAAAAGTTTTTCATGTATCCTTTTCAAATTTGTTATGCATGTTACTAATGACCAGTTCTCGGACGAGTTCAATAATGGCCGAAAAAAAAAAAAAATGGCCGATTTATTGCGATTTTTCACATTTTACGTCAATAATTTGACCTTGTGGGCGCGATAACTTGAAAAGTTTTTTACATATCCTCTTCAAATTGGTTATGCATGTTACTAATAAGTAGTTCTTGGACAAGATCAATAATGGCCGAAAAAAAAAAAAATGGCCGATTTATTGTGATTTTTCTCATTTTACGTCAATAATTTGACCTTGTGGGCGCGATAACTTGAAAAGTTTTTCACATATCCTCTTCAAATTTGTTATGCATGTTACTAATAAGTAGTTCTTGGACAAGCTCAATAATGGCTGAAAAAAATTTAAAATGGCCGATTTATTGCGATTTTTCTCATTTTACGTCAATAATTTGACCTTGTAGGCACGATAACTTCAACATTTTCACAAGTTTTAGTATCCTCTTCAAGTTTGTTATGCATGTTACTAATAAGCAGTTCTTGGACAAGCTCAATAATGGCCGGTAAAAAAATCAAAATGGTCGACTTATTGCGATTTTTCACATTTATTTTACGTCCATAATTTGACCTTGTGAGCGCGATAACTTGAAAAGCGGCTGGTTTAACATACCATTTATATCTTGGGTTGTTATTTACGTGATGACATTAGTCTTTACTTTCTTTATCATAATTCGGTGGCGGGCTATTATCGAGTGTGCTCTTGTTTATCAAATGAAATTTAAACGTTATCTGAAAAAAATTGCTCCTCCACCCCAATCCTAATAATTACTCAATTTAAAATGACCCGCATATTGGGATCATAGTCAGCTGGCCCATGACCTTGAAAGTTGACTTTCCTCAATTTAAAGGTCATTTGTCCGTTATTGAGGTCAAAACACAAAATTCGGGTAGGGACTATACACACCAACATTCTTTAAGTCAATCGAATGGTTTTAACTAAATTACACGAAATCACTTCATTTTAATTTGTTGCGTTTCTTTTTGTGCCAGGTATATATATTCAGTGGTAATATAAATGCACATATAAATCTAGCTTCAATTATTTTACTTTTATAATGTTTTTAGTTTTGCCGTGGGACATTATTGCGCGGATGTGTGTGATGTTTTGCAGTTTTCTGTTGTTTTCATTTCAACTTGTGTATATTTTCAGCTTCTCTTCGAAACATAAAGCCTGTAGCATGGATGGTGTTGCTTGGTGATGGTGTACATAACTTTGCTGATGGTCTGGCTATTGGTGGGGCGTTCTCTGTCAGTGTAACCAGCGGAGTGTCCACATCTCTAGCAATCTTTTGTCATGAGCTGCCACACGAGCTCGGTACGTTACAATAATATCTTGTTGTCCATGGCTATTAATATTATGTTTCAACGAAAGGTGCTGTGCCATTTGGAAACCCATTTAGCGCCATTACTATTTCAGCACATCCTTTAATAAAACATGAATATTAAGTACGTTTCACGACAAAATGTACCTATTTAGTTCCCCTTTATTAACAAATTAGCCCTTAATGCTGCCCCAAATGTCAGACGAACGGTTTTTTTCTGGAACCATGTTCTGGAACGATCCTAAAAGTTTAGCTGATAGTTAAGTCTGTCTTAACCAGTAGGTCTTACACATTGATGTAGTGAATTAGCAGCTCAGCTGAAATAACTTCACTTCCTTTTCGTCACCCCTAGTGGATAACAAAAATCATTGCATTGGGTCGTTCACACCAGTGTCTATTGCTGCTTATAATAAGTAACCCGATCAATTACGGTATGCTATACTCGTTCCCGCAGATTTTGTATCTCTTGCATAATAAATCAGCTTAAATCAAATCCTCGCTTGATACAAGCAAAGTTATACTACAATACAAGGATATAAATAATTCTGGAATATAGATAATAGCGATTTTCATCATTTTTTTCACGTACGGCACATATTAGGGTCCACTTGCTTTTATTGATTTTTTTCATGTATGTTTATTTACCATACCTTTGTTTTGTCATAATGCAGGGGATTTCGCGATTCTGCTCAATTCTGGTTTCAAGCCGCTTGCTGCGCTATTTCTGAATTTTCTGTCGGCTCTCACAGCCTTTATGGGGCTGTATGTGGGTCTCTCCCTCGCCTCAGACGAGACAGCCAGAGAGTGGATCTTCACCTTGGCCGCTGGCTTGTTCCTCTACATATCACTGGCAGATATGGTGGGTACTTTAATTGGAGCAAGGAGGCTATATTTGCATGGAGGCATATCTGCAAAATAAGTCTTTCAAGTCTGAAAATACCATTGTGATCTTCATCCAGTACAAGCCGCGAATTGCTGTCGCAATTCTCGACTTTGACTGGATGAAGAGGAATTGAAGTGGTTTAAAAGTTAACATGTATTGGTAAACCAGTTTCATGAAAATATTCGTTCTAAAACCCTTGGTTGTAGGAAAATTAGGTATGTTTTCAGGGATGTAAAATTATGCTTCAATGCATCGTGAGGATTTCACCCTTACAGCGCAAGGATCTACTTTAATCGTCAGAATCTGACGTCTTATTTTGACGTCTAAACTCGATCCCCGCGTAGTAAGAGTACAAATATTTCTATTGGCCGCAACCCCATAACATAGGTATTGAAATAAATCGGAAAGAGCGAAGTAAGACACTTATGATGATCTCAAATTAAAAAACCTTTTGGATGTCATGGTTTAATGACAAATATTCTGCGCTTTTAGGGTTAATAGAATAAAAAGTGTTATAAATCCCTCACAATAGGGTCTTTCAGAGCTTCCATTTGAGATATTATACTTGAGTATTTTTTCAAAATCAAGACATTTTTTTTGGTTTTCACTATGACACGTATATCGGTCTAGCCCATATCACACTTTGTGCTATGGTTTTCACTATGACACGTATATCGGTCTAGCCCATTTCACACTTTGTGCAGTGGTTTTCACTATGACACGTATATCGATATAGCACATATCACACTTTGTGCAGTGGTTTTCACTAGACATGTGTATCGGTATAGCCCATATCATACTTTGTGCAGTGGTTTTCACTATGACACGTATATCGGTATAGCCCATATCACACTTTGTGCAGTGGTTTTCACTATGACACGTATATCGGTATAGCCCATATCACACTTTGTGCAGTGGTTTTCACTATGACACGTATATCGATATAGCACATATCACACTTTGTGCAGTGGTCTTCACTATGACACGTGTATCGGTCCAGCCCATTTCACACTTTGTGCAGTGGTTTTCACTATGATACGTATAGCGATATAGCCCATTTCACACTTTGTGCAGTGGTTTTCACTATGACACGTGTATCGGTCTAGCCCATATCACACATTGTGCAGTGGTTTTCACTATGACACGTGTATCGGTCTAGCCCATTTCACACTTTGTGCAGTGGTTTTCATGATGATACGTATATCGGTCTAGCCCATTTCACACTTTGTGCAGTGGTTTTCCCTATGACACGTATATCGTTATAGCCCATATCACACTTTGTGCAGTGGTTTTTACTATGACACGTATATCGGCATAGCTCATATCACACTTTGTGCAGTGGTTTTCACTATGACACGTATATCGGTATCAACACCCAAAACCATTGAAATAGCAAACGCTTTTATACAGCATTTATTTTTTGCCGATAAATATCTTCAAAAGTAAAATACATAATAAATACATAATATATGACTAGATTAAAGCAATAAACAAAAATATGAAATAATTTCTATTCAATGTCAGTTTAAATTTAACAACTACATTGCCACCTGTTGAGTGGATTTTAACTAATCTTTTAAACACGACAGCACAGTCATACGAATGTCACGGAATATTTATCAAATTGTGACACAAACATTTATTTAATAGATATTTAAGTCTGACGGTAATTCGCTTAAATATGAAAGGAATATAACGACATAAGACCTGCATTTACATTACATTATACAAGGTAAGAATCATTACAGAATTAATTTACTTCACGCTTCAGTGAAAATGCGCCTGTTGTACTGCTCTGTAGTCTTAACCAGCATATATAACAAAACCGTATTGAGAGGTTTTGACAGCTGAATGAAGCTTGAAATGTACCTACTTTGAACTCGCTAAATAATAACAGTGATTATCCTATTTAATAATCCATGTTAAAATAAACAAGTTTTTTAAACTAATTAAATGTAGACCTATTTTATAGAATACACTTGATAAATGAAGAACTTTGTAGCTTTAAATTAAACCGAAACAGTATAAAACTAATGTTAAATAATTATAAACCAACCGCTTGCTTTCTTGAGTCTTGTGAATTAGATGTTGATCCCTTGACTTCTTGACTAAAAGTGACTGAGACAAACGGATTTCAAACCGACACTTTGACCCCAAGTGGAGGACATTGACCCTCACCCCCCGATTGTGCCACATCACGAATCCCATGATGCTAACGACACATAATGACTTAACTGATATTTATTTAATAACTTAACTAATACGTGTTTACAATCGGTATAGCTCATATCACACTTTGTGCAGTGGTTTTCACTATGTCACGTATATCGGTCTAGCCCATATCACACTTTGTGCAATGGTTTTCACTATGACACGTGTATCGGTCTAGCCCATTTCACACTATGTGCAGTGGTTTTCATTATGATATGTATATCGGTCTAGGCCATTTCACACTTTGTGCAGTGGTTTTCATTATGATACGTATATCGGTATAGCCCACTTCACACTGTGTGCAGAGGTTTTCACTATGACACGTATATCTGTATAGCCCATAGCACACTTTGTGCAGTGGTTTTCACCATGACACGTATATATCGGCATAGTCAAATGAACACCGTTTGCATATATAATACATACGGACATGCATAACATATATAGGTAGCGACACTTAGACATGACTTTTGGATACCTACACATGGAAATTATTATTGCATTTTTAAGTTGTGATGTAGAATTGAATAGTTGAATGGTTAGTATTTTTCTTCTAAATATAGAATTGCTAACACCATTTCCGACTGCTAATGACGAAAATGTGTTTCAATAAATCTTCATTGAGATAATATATGCAGCTATACTTTGTTTTTTACACACTGATGTAAGTAAAACAAAAGGATAAAATAGTCTTTAAATTCCGAGCATTTATTTCATCATCTGAACTTTTTCCAACAAACTATTTATTAACCACTGGAAAATTACATTGTTTATTTTGTTGTTGGATTATTTTATTTTCATCTTTAATAACTCGGGACCCGTAAGAGTACCCAGCAAACACGAAACATCGCCCCAATGTTGTACCAATGCTGGTCCATCGTCTACGACGCTGGCCCAACATTGGTACAACATTGGGTTGATGTCTCGTATTTGCTGGGTATGGACCCGAATAAACATAGAGAATAAAAAGTATTTTAATGTACTGTTATTACAACAAACTAATAATACAATTGGCGTGGCAAACATACTATAATCTGTTCTGCGTTTGTATTCTATTTTCAGTTACCAGAGCTGTTCTGCATGCTGCAAAAAGGACCACTTTGGAGTATCTTTATAATGGAGAACATCGGCTTACTGCTGGGCTGCCTGATTCTGGTTCTTCTGAATCTATACGAGGACCACATACAAGTATAAGAGGAAGGCTGGAACGTGGATCATTATCTCATTCTTCCGAGATATACCAGCTATCGTGCTCTGTCGGCTGGTGCTGTGATGTGTGGGGTTTGACCAATGACATAAAACATTTTATTATTAGAATACAGGAAAAATACGAGCAGTTGACTTATATATCCCGGAGTAGGCACTCAAATATTTGGGGGTACTGGGGATGTGCCGCTGAACAGGGTGCTTTTTGGATCTTCCACCTCTGACACAGGGTGTTTTTTGTAATTTTAAGCTTCCAGAATTGGCACAAGATGCTTTTTTGAGGCTCTAGCTTTGGTAACCGCTTTGGCATGTTTTT
This sequence comes from Flabesymbios commensalis, assembly GCA_964017125.1. NCBI lineage: Eukaryota > Metazoa > Annelida > Polychaeta > Terebellida > Flabelligeridae > Flabesymbios > Flabesymbios commensalis. The sequence continues at coordinate 72,646,313 of OZ024912.1, read as the reverse complement.
TTCTGATTTCTCATGCTATTATCATCCGAGTTCCATCAGTATTTTCTAGCCTCAACAGCAGATAGCCGCAAAATTTATTAAACAATTGAAGGGCTCCATGCAATAACCTGTTGAACGCCATCAACAGGTTCTTGTTGATAACGACGGATGTGAGGTGCTGAGGTAGGGAAGATTATTGTGTAAAAAAATCTTAGCTCTACAACCGTTATAAAGCTCACTTAACATGTTCTTGCAAATAATAGAATCACAAATCAGAAATGCTAAGCACCCTTACACACTTACACAAACTTACTTTACCAATTTTATTGATAAACTTATTTTACGCGGAAGCTCCTCAAGGAAAAAAAAATATATATAGCCTCAACTTTAAAGCCGTTTTTCTCAAACTATAAAACATCCACTTAACAGGTTCTTGCACGTAGCCATTCAATTATTAAAGAGCTTAAAAAAACCATTAAAACATGAAGTAATTACACCATAAAGCAATAAATTAAATCCAGTGTACATTTCGAAAATTGGGACAGAGTGTCTTCTTTAAACTATGAGGAAAATTGCGACAGGGTCAGGTTTTGACAATTCTGGAGGCACACCCCTACCCAGAGTAGATTCTGTTGTCTAAAGTCGATCCCCGCACTGTAAGATTAAAAATATTTCTAATAGCCGTAGACCCATAACATAGGTATTCAAATGAATCAAAAAGAGCTAACTAATACAGTTATGATGATTTCAAAATTGATCTAAATCCTTCAGTTGCAATGTTTTTTACAAACTAATTCAGCGCTTTAAGGGTCAAGAGTATTAAGCCCCCGTATATTAGCTGAGTGAATTGTTCACTGACTTTGTGAAACAAATCCCGACCTCATAGTGAGCAAAATATACTTGACTTGACAATTAAATAATAAAGTATCCAATATTAATCCTTACAACGCAGAAATATGTTTGTATAAACCATGGAGACCAAAGGGTTATGTTCAATTTAAAAATATTATAAATATCTTAGTCAGCTCTTTCCACTTCATTTGAATACCTATGTTATGGGTCTATGGTCGTGAGAATTATTTTATTTCTTTGAGTGCGTGGGCCGTCTTTATGCGTCAGAAACGTGTAACCGTAGCCCTATAAGGCGAGTTATTATTGTTAGGACATTCACACCCAGCTGTGTTCGTACAGGTGGTTGAAAACCTCGAATGTACAAACAAAAATGTTAAAGGTCTTGAAAGTGTTTGACAAATTGGATATGTTTCAAAGAGTACAGTACTGATTTTTAAAAATGGGACAGATTTTTCATCAGTGGCTGGCCTGCGTTAACGCTGGCCAGCCCGTCATTAGCCCGGGCGCAAGCCCGGCGAGAGAGGTGCAGAATTGGTTGCGCCCAGCACATGAAATGGGCTCGAGCCCCCACACGATTCGGGCCAGGAAAATATACCCGCCCAAATCCTACTTGGGCTTGCGCCCCAGTATACTGTGTGACGGCTGACATGGATGCTGTGAACCATGTGTCATCTCACCGGGCTGGCCAGGCTCGCTCTGGGTAAGACAGGGCGCGCTCAGTTTGACCACATTCAGCATCATCTGAACAGCTCTGAGTTTATCTCAACAAGCAATAATTCAGTGTATCCCATGTACACCTGTTGCAGTCCTCATCTATTTCTGCTTAGCCATTTAGCCTTTAGCATTTAGACATTATTTTAGTATCGGACAAACAGTTCAATGTATAAATTCAGAAAATGGGTGGTTTTTTGAAACTACGGTCACTGGAATAGGCCTAACTGAAGATGAAAAAGCAGGCACCTGGCAAGTCAGGCTCGTCAGGCGCACCGGTCAAGCTTGAAACCGGACCAGACGGACCGGTGCTCTAGATTTGCTTGAGCCCCGGCGATATGAGCGCGGCTTCATTTATATGAACTTATACCAAAACGCACATTGCGGCCCGGCTAAAGGATTTCATAAGTATAGGCGCATACAGACGAGCCCCGAATGGGGTGGGGAGAGAACATGGGGCTAACCCAGGGCTAGCCTGCGTTAGCCGGGGCTAGCCCCACTGAAAAAGCTTGTCCCATTTTGCTAAATCAGTACTGTACTTGACAATCGTTTATTTTTAACAAATGATTTACATTGGAATGTACCCCATTGATTTGTATTATTAGATATTATATTATACATGTTAGGAAGCTTTTTGTGACATCATTTTTGTTACAAACAGCTGCCTATTATATTTGTGATCTTTTAAGATCACTGCTGTTTTAAATTTATGTGATGATTTAGCGAATGTATCTATTTCCAATACTATTTGTTTTAATGCTGGGCCAGCGCCTACGACGCTGGCCCAACAATAAAACAACATTGGTTTTACTATCACGTATTTGCTGGGTGGACGCGGAGGATAGATCCATCTAGCACCATGCATTGAATCAACGTGAGTCTAATGTTGGGCCAGCGGGCCGAGTTTTCGACACTCAAAATGTATTAGTGTAATATCTCAAGTTTAGCCAATTTAGAGTACCCCCCCCCCCCATGTAATAACTGAGAAAACTAAAACAAATCATTAATTAAACCCCCCCTTTCAAAAATTCTGGATCTGCCTCTTTCCTCAATTGAAACGTGAATTGTTCACTGACTTTGCGAAATCAAATCCCGACCTCCAGAGAGTGAGCAAAATAGACTTGACTTAACAATTAAATAAAGTAATAAAGTATACAATATAAACCCTTACAACGCAGAAAATGTTTGTATTAACTATGGAGACCGAAGGGTTAAGTTCAATTTAAAATCATTATACATGTCTTAGTAAGCTCTTTCCACTTTATTTGAATACCCATATTATGGGTCTACGGTCGTGAAAAATATTTTAGTGCTTTCATCGTCTTTATACGTCAGAATCTTACGTCTAAATAAGGTAATAAAGTTTACAATATTAGTGGATGCTTGATCATTATATCGTATACATTATCCAAGTTTATTTAAACAGAAACGTGTAACCCTATAGCCCTGTACGGTAAGTTATTATTGTAAAGACATTCACACCCAGTGGAATGTGCCTAAATTCTTCAAAAAAATATATATTAAAGCTATTGAAAGTGTTTGACTATTTGGATATGTTTCAAAGAGTACTTGACAATCGTTTAATTTTGACAAATGATTAACATTGGAATGTACCACAGTATATGTGATATTATGTGATATTAGATATATGTGATATAAGATATTATTTTATACATGTTAGCGGGCTTTTTGTGATATCATTTTTGTTACAAGCAGCTGCCTATAACATTTGTGATTTTTTTTAAATTGCTACCGTTTTTTTAATTTATGTGAATGATTTGACTAATGTATCTATTTCCAATACTAATAATGACGATACAAATACATGTGTTAATGTTAAAGAAATTGGTGCTTTGATGGTTAATATGAACAATGAGCTAGACAAAAATGTATCTTGATTGGTTATCAGTTAACACAAACCCACTATATTGTATTTACTTTGAAAAATGAAATTAAATTAATTTGTAATGATGTTTATATAAATGGAATATCTGTAACCAAAGTGGAAGTAACTAAATTTCGTGGAGTTTGTGTTGATTCTAAGTTAAGATGATCATCACATTTAAAAAAATTATAAACACATCTTTCTAAAGGGTATTGTGATTATTTGTAACGCGAAGCGTCAGTTAAACATTAGGCCTACCACATTACGCAAATTTTTGTATATCCATATTTTTCCAATTGGATTGAAATTTGGGGTGCAGCTGCTGATGTACATTTAGCCTACAGCAGATTATCAAGTTACACAAACGCAAGAATAATAAATTGTTCAAATACATCAGAAATTTTACTCCAAATTTTCAAAAAAAATAACCCATTCGAGTAGCTGTTTTCGCGTCGATGTTTTTTACGTTTTGTTATATCTTACTCGATTGGCTGTTTGATTTTTTTCCGTCGTCGACGAAACGAGACGGACAAATTCACCGTCAATTTTTTGCTGAATGACCTTTGACCTCTGACCTTTTTGACGGAAAAACGTCGACGACGAAAACAGCCACACGAATGGGCCTATATTTATAAAGAATAGTGAAATAACCATGCACAATACTAGATAATAAAATTACTTTTGCAAACCATATGTATTATTATCGTTAATTCAAAACAACAAGACAATATATGGGAGCTACCATATGTAATGATATATATTCTAAATTTAATACAAATGTTGCCATTATTAAATTTAAATCATCTTTAAAACTATGTTGCTTGTGATGTTAAATGTGTAATTTGTATGTGGTTGTATATCCAAGCAAATAAATGTGTGTATCAATAGGAATTAGTAAAATTAAAGGGACATGCCCAGGTCTAAAATCATAAAAAAAATCTGTGATTTTATTTTGGCTTCTTAATATGACCATATGATGTAAACATGTCCATAAACTAGAACTGCGAAAGTTTTTCAATTTTTGTGCTGCGCACTTACCAGTTAGGCTAGATATAGAGACGAAATTCCTGTATTTCTTATTTTTGACATGGTTGTCAATAATTAGAAATTGTTATCATGTTATGTTATAAATCACTCTATGCGCATACTAGTCAGCTAATGTTGCTTTCGCCATTTTATTTGGATCATAAAAATTTTAGTATCTGACCCATGGACTAGGCTACATCAAGAGAATCTGGTACGGATACTAGAAAGGCCTAAGTTGGGACATGAGTGGCTTTACTAGCAGATTCAAATCCACCCTATGTAGGTTGATCGAAAAATATTAGTTTGTAAAACAGAGTTACCTTTAGTGGACGAAACAGAGTATCTGCCTGAGGTATCGGATCTCTAGTTGGCCAGTACCACACATTATTTCTGACTACACACATCTGATACAGGTATATCTATGGGAATATGGGGTAGTCCCTCGCGCCGGTGATACCTGTGAGTGACCGTTAGGGTCTCTAGTATGGGCTTGTAAGGGTGAACGAGAGAAACTGCCCAACATTCTCCATTATAACGTAAACTTCCTCTTCCCGACGAATCGACGGTTCTAAGTAAATCACAAAACTCTTCCTCCACTTGTCATGTTTATTCGTCTAGACATCTAGTAACTACAACGTACAACCCCGCGCAGGACACGTCCAACTTGACTCAGAGAGAGCGACCTGCGGCACGTCCGCAGTCGCTGAGCGTAAAATCTGAAGTGCGGGAAAAGTACCAAGGCCGCATGGGCTCCGGCCCTCTGCGCCCGGCACCAAAGTACCGAAACGAGGCAGTCGTCCACAGATTCTCACGTCCGGGAAACCGGGGATAACTGCCACATTAAAATAACGAAGTAGGGATCCTACATTACCCCCGGGTTAGTGATAACGTAGGACCCAACTGACGTGTAGGAGACTGCTTCGTGCAAGTAGCGGGTGTTGTATAAATATGTAACCTCTTATAACTAAGCATAGTTTAAAAAATTATAGCGTGTGTGGTTACAGCGTGGGTGGTTGACGTCTCAGCATTATAAATGAAAATTGTTCCATCCTCTTAACACCAACTGTCCTGTATGTACGTATTTATATGCTGCCAGCTGCGACCAACCGATTCATTTACTTAACATAAATTTCCATTATAATATAGCAATTAACTTGCTGAAAAATGTATTTACATTTTACATATTTTACACAATGTTGCCAGGCTTATTCATTTACAATTTAAAAACATTATTAATACGGTGCATGCGGTTGGGCACGCCATAGATGTCGTTAGGGGCCACTATGGCGTGAACCATCTGCACGAACCGGGCGGGAGTCTGGATTATTTGTCCGACTCTAGTTTTTCGCACCGTTGTGTCTGTCGAAATTTTGTCGCGATTAGCGATATTCGAACGATTGATTTTATTCAAGTCGATTACGGCGTCAGCAGCACCCGGGGTTTTACCCCGTAGATGTAAAGGTATGCGGGAATACGTTCGTAAACCACCGCCATTCCCAATAGCGCGGGATACGGCGGGGGCTCGCGAATGCGGCGCTATATAAGTTTTGTGTTTGTTAGACAATTTGACTTTAGCATCTAGTTGCTGTGGGACCGTGGCCAATTTGCTACTGCTTCTGACTGCCGTCGACTTTTTCGTTTTAACACTCGTCCTGGTGGACGTCTGAGTGTCCGCACTACCAGGTCTAGGTGGACCCTGTGGATTCCTATTAGAGATCCTGGTAGTCTTCGAGCTCTGTGGTTTGTTTGGCGTAGTACGCTGTATGTTCGTACCTGTCGTAGGCTCGCACTCGAGATGTGCGGGTTTAACGCGATCTAAAGAGACTGTCTCAACCTTGCCTTTCACTAGGATTTTCATGACTCTGCCACTCCTCTCGACGACCTTGTATGGTCCGTGGTAAGGGGCGGTCAGAGGCGGCGCAATTGCGATTCGGCGCAAGAATACATGTGTGCATGTAGCTATTTCCTTGAATTGGAAAATGTTATGTTGTTGTGTGTCACGTGGCGGACATAGACGGAGACGCGACATGGCCACGCGTAGCTTGTCTGAATAGTTCTCCAAATCAGTGTTAGCGTCAACGGTGTACTGTTTCGTAAACTCTCCTGGGAGTCTAAGGGTTGTCCCGTATATCATCTCGGCAGCCGACCTGCCTAATCTCTAATTTAACTGCGGAACGAACTCCTAAGAGTACAGCGGGTAACGTAATAGTCCACGGGTTCGGTGACTCGTGCGCCATAATGGCGGCTTTCAATTGACGGTGTAAACGTTCGACCATGCCGTTCGACTGGGGGTGATAACTCGTGGTACGATTCCGTATAATCCCGAATTGATTACATAAATTATCCCACAATTTGGACTCGAATTGAGCGCCCCTATCAGTGGTGATAGTGGCTGGAGTACCATAACGTGCTATCCACCCGCTGAAGAAAGCATCGGCGACCGTTTCGGCCCGAATATCTACAATAGGTATGGCTTCCGGCCAACGTGAAAAACGATCGACGCAAGTCAGTAGATATCTAAAGCCATTAGCATAGGGTAAAGGTCCGACTATATCGATGTGGACATGATCAAATCGCTCGGTAGGTTCAGTGAACTTTCCGTAAACTGGTGTGTTATGACGTGGAACTTTGGCAGTCTGGCAACCCTTACAGGTACGACACCATCTAGCAATGTCGATATTCATGCCATGCCAGACAAATCGGGTATTAATCAAAGGTTTTGTAGCTCTATGCGATGGGTGGCCTAAACCGTGTAAGCTTGAAAAAACTTTTTGGCGAAATTTCGCAGTAAGGTACGGCCGGTTGTGTACCGTGGACACATGACACCAGATCAATTGATTATCGAACGATTTGAGTAGTTTGAAATTCATAGTGGATGTAGTCGAGTGTCTCAATCTCGTGAATTCCGCGTCTTTAGCTTGGTCGAGACTTAACCCTTTATAGTTTATCACTGGTCCATCATTTATCGCGGACACTGATGGTCGTGACAGCGCATCAGCGACGAAATTTGTCTCGCCTTTTACATATCTAATATCGGTGGTGAATTCAGCGATGAAAGCTAAATGTCGTGTTTGTCGTAGGGACGCGCGTTCAGTCACGGATGACATTACAAATGTCAACGGTTTATGATCGGTATTAACGAAGAAATTTCGTCCTTCTAAATTGTGTCTTAAGTGTTTAATTGTGGCATATACCGCCAAAAGCTCACGATCGAACGCGCTGTAACGTGTCTCTGCTGGGTTCAGCTTCTTGCTGAAAAACGAAAGTGGCTGCCACATACCATTCAAAAACTGCTGCAACACGCCACCAACGGCGACATCACTAGCGTCGCACGTGATGTTTATCTGAGCCGTAGAATCTAGATGTACCAGAAGAGTAGCGTTTGCCAATATTTGTTTTGACTCAGAAAATGCTGACTCTGCATTTTTATCCCACTTCAAGTCGAAATTTGACTTCGGTGACAGTCTTGTATGTCCTTCGCTGGCAGCTGTCAGTAAATTATTTAGTGGTGTCAACTTCGCAGCGCAATGCGGTATGAAACGATGGTAATAATTTACCATTCCCTAATATCAACGCAGTGCTCTTTTCTTTTCGGGCTTTACGAAATTTACAATCGCGTCAACGGCGCTGGGTAACGGCGAAATTCCTTCGGCACAAACGTGATGGCCTAGAAAACTTAATTCAGTTGTACCGAACTCACACTTTTCAGGACCAATTATTATTCCGTATTCGGCTAGTCGGGCAAAAAGAATTCGTAGATGTTTCTTATGCGTTTTATGATCTGGGCTGGTTACCAGTAGGTCATCCTAATATACAAAAACAAAATCAAGTCCGCGTGTAACGTGGTCTATAAAATGCTGAAACGTTTGACCGGAATTTCGTAGACCAAACGGTGTTCTAGTGAAATTAAATAAGCCAGAAGGTGTAGTAATGGCAGTCTTATGTACATCAGACGGTTCCACAGGAATTTGGTAATAAGCTCTGACCAAATCGATCTTTGAAAAAATCTTCGAGCCGGCTAAACGCTGCGTGAAATCTTGTATATGTGGAATCGGATAACGGTCGGGTACAGTCTGTGCGTTTAAACTGCGGTAGTCCCCACAAGGTCTCCAATCGCCATTTTTCTTTGGCACCATGTGAAGCGCTGAGGACCACTCGCTGTCGCTAGGTTCAATGACCCCTAATTTTATTATTTTATTGAACTCGCGTTTTGCGGTAACAAGCTTATCGGGTGCCAATCGTCGTGGGCGCGCAAACACTGCGTGTCCTTTGGTGACTATTTTATGCATTATACCGTGTTTAACAGTCTCACCCTTTGCCGTAGGGCGAGTCAGTTCCGGGAACTGACCGAGAAGTTTAGTATACTCATTCTGAACAGTGTCTACTCTGTTCAACGACAGTGGTGTAATCAATGACAGTGAAGCGGCAATAGCTAGACCTGTTCTCATGTCCCGGAGACATTGGCTTCTCAAGTCTACAAGCAAATTATAGTGAATTAAAAAATCAGCCCCGATTATGGGTTGCTGCACATCTGCTACTATAAACGTCCACGGATATTCGCGCTTTAAGCCGACATCGACGACGCGTTTACAGTTGCCGTACGTATTTATAGTACTGTTATTCGCTGCCACCAGGGGGGGACTATCTGCGTCCGACATCCCGTTAGCGCAAGATTTCGGCAAAACACTGACAGCTGCGCCTGTGTCAATCAAGTACTTACATTTATGTCTTTTGTCTGCGACATACAATAATTTAGAGTGTGATAACGCAATATTCGCTACTTCACGCTGACCTAATGTGCTATAGTACGAACAGGGTTCACTGCACAAGCGCGCCTTTTCACCGTAAGTTTGGTGGTAGTAGCAAACCTGTGCAGTGGCTGTGTCGGGCGATTGTGCGACATTATTTTGCGGAGTTTGCGGCGGCGGAACAAAAGGGCGAGCATTTTGCTGTACATTCGGCGGCGGAACGAAAGGGCGAGCATTTTGCTGTACATTGCTACAATTACCAGGTTGGTTATGAACAAAACCTGAGGCCTGTACATTGGGAGCAAATGTAGGCGTAGTGGTATAATTGTTGTTTACACGTCCATGTCCTTTATTTCTCTTCTTCTCGGATGTAGTCGCGGAACTTTTTCAGTCGCTTTGACAAGTCCTCAAGCAAACCAACTAACTTAGTGGTTTCGTCTACCTTTATTTCCGCAACCCTCGGCTTACCCTCTTCGACGTCTGCTTCAGAGGCCAGTGCCCGGTCGGCCAACACGGCCAAACTTTCTAGTGTGGCACTGTCTGGTTGAGTTGCCAAATGAGCTCTACAAGTCGCGGAACTTTTTCAGTCGCTTTGACAAGTCCTCAAGCAAACCAACTAACTTAGTGGTTTCGTCTACCTTTATTTCCGCAACCCTCGGCTTACCCTCTTCGACGTCTGCTTCAGAGGCCAGTGCCCGGTCGGCCAACACGGCCAAACTTTCTAGTGTGGCACTGTCTGGTTGAGTTGCCAAATGAGCTCTGATTGAAGCGGGCATCCGCCGGATGAACGCTTGGCGTATGACTGCCTTTCCCACAACGGCTTTCGTGCCAAAGGCTGCTGTCTTTTGTAGACGCCGTAGGAAGCATGAGAGAATGTCTGTACCCATCCTTTCACCTGAGATTACTTTATTAAACCGTTCGGGTGTAGTCAAACCACGTCGCTCAATCAAAATCGCTTTCAGGCTTTCGCATTTATGGGATCTGAAAGGCTGAAGTAGAACGTCCCTCACGTCTGATGCGACCTCGCCCGAAAGTGCTGCGCAGGTTAAGCTATATCTTTCGTCATCGTCGTTGATCTGGGGAAGTTCAACGTCCGTAGCATAAAACGTAGCGATTTTGAACTTGAGCAAGTTCGTTGAACGTCTCTGAGGCTGCCTTCTTAGTGGTGAAGGGCTCTTTGATGAATCGCTCCTAGAATGAGGACTCGTTCGTCTAGCTCGGGCAATTCGAGCGAAATCTGCTTTAAGACGTTGATACTCTTCGTCTGCCTCTCGGAATCGAACCTCATTGTCCTCACTGTCCTGATAATAGTTATCTTTGTGTCGAGCACCCGCACCTTCTAGGGGCGTAGACATGAAGCCTTTACTATCGTGTTGTGTCGACATCATGAAATGTTGTTTTTAAATTATTTACCTATTGAAGCATTTGAGATAGCTGGCCTATTGGCTCTATGCCTATCTCAAACGTGTTTAAAATGGTATGTCGTGTTAACACATACCAACTATTTTTGACGTGCCGTGCGCGGATTGGTTGTACGTTGCCGTCTAGACCAGATGAAAAAATGTCTGTATATGTTGAATGTTAGAAATGTAGACTGTAGAAAATGTTCATGCTATGTCGCATGTTGCGAGAAACAGGGGTTGCAGATATAGTTGAAAATGCGTTGCTGAGATTGCACATATTTTCTTTGCACTAGTTCACACACGTATATATTTATTTTAGCGAAAACTGTAGGTCTATATTTGACATAAAATGTTTTCACTTATTCACACACATACATAATGGTATAGTGAAAACTGTAGGTCGAAATTGTACATAAAAATGCCAGATACAATTATGACATGCTATGCTAAGCTAAGATAATAGTATATTGTAAATCGACCTGGGTGAAAAAAAAAAAAATTCACACAAGTCGAAAAAAACACATGCAAATATTGGCAATGTTTCGCGATAGCGCAACTGTCAAATCGAATATTTCTGTATTTATACAAATTTAATCTTCAGAAATCAACTATCATGAGAAAATTTCGTTCTCGAACTGATAGGCTAAATGTGACTGCGAATAAAAACAGCTACATTTATTTTAGAAAAATATTTAAAACGTGGCTGACAGTAGTCTATGCGGATTGATGATATAGTATATCATTTCGCTGAAAAATGATTTCTGTGATGAACATTCCACTTTTTTTTTTATATGGCACGTTCATCACTGAGTCATTCTTATTAACGTCCGAATCAATCGCTCGCTTCGATTCATTGACTGAGGTATAAATCGGCTGTCCTTGTAGCGGTTGCGTTTATTTCGTCTGTGGTGGGTGTGTGTATGGTGTATTATCTTTACTGCTAACATGTGCGGCAGACAGCTTGTGGCTGCGTGCCTGTGTCAGCATGCGTGTAACGGTGTGTACATATAAAAGTGAACAGCAGCCGCGTCTCGCCTCACATTAGCATATTCATTACCTACTCCATGCCCAAATAAGGCGCTAAAAGTAGGCTAGAGCAACGACAACCACCAGGGGGCGTTTCAACGTGAAAAAATTATACTATGACTTTATTAAAATCTCGCACAATTTCTGTATTTATACAAATTTAATCTTCAGAAATCAACTATCATGAGAAAATTTCGTTCTCGAACTGATAGGCTAAATGTGACTGCGAATAAAAACAGCTACATTTATTTTAGAAAAATATTTAAAACGTGACTGACAGTAGTCTATGCGAATTGATGATATAGTATATCATTTCGCTGAAAAATGATTTCTGTGATGAACATTCCACTTTTTTTTTTTTTATATGGCACGTTCATCACTGAGTCATTCTTATTAACGTCCGAATCAATCGCTCGCTTCAATTCATTGAATGAGGTATAAATCGGCTGTCGTTGTAGCGGTTGCGTTTATTTCGTCTGTGGTGGGTGTGTGTATGGTGTATTATCGGTACTGCTAACATGTGCGGCAGACAGCTTGTGGCTGCGTGCCTGTGTCAGCATGCGTGTAACGGTGTGTACATATAAAAGTGAACAGCAGCCGCGTCTCGCCTCACATTAGCATATTCATTACCTACTCCGTGCCCAAATAAGGCGCTAAAAGTAGGCTAGAGCAACGACAAACACCAGGGGGCGTTTCAACGTGAAATAATTATACTATGACTTTATTAAAATCTCGCACAATTTCTGTATTTATACAAATTTAATCTTCAGAAATCAACTATCATGAGAAAATTTCGTTCTCGAACTGATAGGCTAAATGTGACTGCGAATAAAAACAGCTACATTTATTTTAGAAAAATATTTAAAACGTGACTGACAGTAGTCTATGCGGATTGATGATATAGTATATCATTTCGCTGAAAAATGATTTCTGTGATGAACATTCCACTTTTTTTTTTTTATATGGCACGTTCATCACTGAGTCATTCTTATTAACGTCCGAATCAATTGCTCGCTTCAATTCATTGAATGAGGTATAAATCGGCTGTCGTTGTAGCGGTTGCGTTTATTTCGTCTGTGGTGGGTGTGTGTATGGTGTATTATCGGTACTGCTAACATGTGCGGCAGACAGCTTGTGGCTGCGTGCCTGTGTCAGCATGCGTGTAAGGGTGTGTACATATAAAAGTGAACAGCAGCCGCGTCTCGCCTCACATTAGCATATTCATTACCTACTCCGTGCCCAAATAAGGCGCTAAAAGTAGGCTAGAGCAACCAGGGGGCGTTTCAACGTGAAAAAATTATACTATGACTTTATTAAAATCTCGCACAATTAGTGCTATAATTTCGTTTCCGAAAATGCTTATTTATATTTCCTCTCTTTCAACCGTTTTAAAAAAAAAAATTATAAATAATAAAAAAAAAATTATTTAAAACTAGGCCGTGTATAATTTTGAACACGTGAATAATCTGCTCCACCAAATCAAAATGGCGGCCTAATTTATGCTAATGTGATGTGGCGACACAGGTCCACTATCCAAATGCAAGCCGGTTATGGCGGGACACGTGTTTGCCCACGGCGGGCGATCAGCTAATCAAGGGGAACCGGCGTCCAAAATGGCACTCACTTACCAAATACATTTACAACAATCAGCATTCTCTGAAATAACATATTATAATAGTAATAAAATATTGACCTACGGTCCTGGGAATATATTTAACAGACCAAATAGGACCGTTTATTGACATTCATTAGGGAAACAATTTTATTTGGCCCTAATGCCTATTAAAGGTTACCCGATTTGAAGTGATATTTTATAATTTCTTGTCGATTTTACTGAAAAATCGAAAAAAATGACGAGGCTTCGTCTATATACTTTAAAATCGAGTCACCCAATTATGGCAATCAACGATAAAAAATGAGTTTCCGAAAACACCCACTTCCTATTCGCCTACAGTGGCATTAATAGGATGAAAGCATTTAAAAAACTCTTACTATGAAAACATGATAGTCTATGAGAAAAATTTTCAGGATTCTTTTAGAGAAACCGACATGGTTGCCATCTTGAAAAAGCGCCAAACACGTGGAATTTCGTCCAAAAATAAGAAAATTACGCCGTTTTCGACGTAAAAAACGTGCTTCTCCTCTGATAACTCTTTCTGACTAATTTAAAACTGGCATATTAAAAATGACCTACAGCTTTCACGTACCTTGATGAAAAAAATGCTATTGATTTTTTTCAAAAAAATCCGTTAACATTTAAATAAAACTATCCTTGAAAACAGCAGTTTTCAATTGGCGTCTTGGTGAAAACACTGTTGCGTTGTCTATCAGTCGTCAGGAGTCACCAGTATGGGAATATGGGGTAGTTCCTCGCGCCGGAGATACCTGTGAGTGACCGTTAGGGTCTCTAGTATGGGCTTGTAAGGGTGAACGAGAGAAACTGCCCAACATTCACCATTATAACGTAAACTTCCTCTCCCCGTCGAATCGACGGTTCTTAGTAAATCACAAAACTCTTCCTCCACTTGTCATGTTTATTCGTCTAGACATCTGGTAACTACAACGTACAACCCCGCGCACGACACGTCCAACTTGACTCAGAGAGAGCGACCTGCGGCACGTCCGCAGTCGCTGAGAGTAAAATCTGAAGTGCTGGAAAAGTACCAAGGCCACATAGGCTCCGGCCCTCTGCGCCCTGCACCAAAGTACCGAAACGAGGCAGTCGTCCACAGATTCTCGCGTCCGGGAAACCTGGGATAACTGCCACATTAAAATAATGAAATAGGGATCCTACATATCTTTGAACTTCACACCCACCATATTTGTGCGCCTCTGTTTTGAGGAGAAGTACAGTATTCACTGTCCCAAGAAACCTGAAATAGACAATTATCTCCCGCTGGGGATATACACTTTGCATGTAGCTACTACCGTAACTTGTCAGGTACAGGGCAAAGTTTCTCTCAGTAGTCCAGTAGAATTAAACATTAAATACGTAAATTTATCCCTTTCCTTCTGTAAATAGGCCTACCCTAAATTTACCTCTTCCTGATGAGCTTGTAAGACAGCAACTGGAACAACCGGAGTGGGAACATCTAACTGTTACTCGCAATAACTGATAGAACTAATTGCAGTCGGGTGTGTGTGTAGTGCCCTAGTAGGATATTCCAGGTTTGTATCCAACATGGTTGCACTAAAAAATGCATGTGGTAGGCCTATGCAGGAAAATGAGTTGCTCGGGGACGAGCAGATATTTGAGAGGGAAGTATGTAGCCGGGTGTGTGTGTGTGTGGCGGATTAGAATGATTACTACTCAGGCCAATGAGCCGACTCTTTGCCTAGATTCGTAGCGCTCAGGCATCACGATGCCAGGGTCAGTGGCTCGATCCCCGGGCTGGGCAGTTTCAACACTGTTACATATTCAAAAACTGGGGTATTGAGAAAGCTAAGTAATACTCTATCGTGCAAGCAAGATGATACAAGCCCAAAGAGCTGCAATCATTAGGCCCACTTGGATGGCCATCATTAATTCTGACTCTAAATCTCCAGGGTGCATCACAGAGTCCTCTAACTGAGCGTGGTTAAACTGTTATTATACAAGTTGTATGAAGTGGCATACTATGGTTGACACACAATCACGACCTGTTTTATTAGGCCCTATTACCCGGGGGGGGGGGGCAAGGCCCATTTTCGGGGACAAGTAAGCATAGCGTGTGGTAAAAGACTAGGAGCACAACCTAGGTGGACGACCTCGCGAACAAGCTACTGGAAACTTGTGAGAAGCAAAATTCTACATGGCCGCCAGTGACCCATTCTGAATCTGATTATTTTCTAACTTTTGAAATAAAAGTCCGATCTTGGACATGCTGATTCAAACACGTACTACTTGTATCCATTGCGACACATGTTGGTACTAGTAAGTATCAACAAGCAATACGTGAAATTAAGCCAGACCGTTGGACAGAATAGATATTCTTTACAGAATCATAGACACTGGTCATGACATGGTGGTAGGCTAAATGAAAGTTACTATCATACTCTCTGCATGCATAGCTTCAAATCCACAACCTCCTACAGGTAAATCAACTAATCAGCCATTGTATGATAATTCTTTTGATCAGTTGGTTGATGAATTTGGGACCACATTATTCCATGATAAAAGCGGCTTTCTTGAGAGACAGCGAAATATTTAGAGAATTCAATGTAACAGCAGCCCAGGCAAAGCTCAATAACATTAAGGTGACTAACATTGTGTGTAAGCTGAGACCATCGACTGATGTCTGTAAAACAGATGGAGAAACTGATTATATATATATACGTCACTCTGATTATAGATGACAGAGGTCAACATAGCTCCAACAAAGGTCCGCCGAGCGTGTGTCAGTTATTAATTAGAGCTGTGGAGCAGGGTTCGCTGCCATCCTTCTTCTTCATAATGATCCACAACAATTTGTGCTGGTTGATCAAGCAACCAGAGAAATGTACTGCTGGTCTCACAGCAACTCCAACATTTATTTCGATACAGACACCATCAGGTAAAAATACTTCGATAACATCGATAACAAGACGCGTATCAAGTCACTAATAAATCACAATGAACAATAGGTTTGGCAGGGGAGTTAGTTACAACGTTAACTTTTTTAACTTCAAGTTTATCCGAGAGAAAGGGTGGAAACGAAAGTGAAAACTGGTGGTGGTAAAATATTTTCAGCAGCTTCAAATGAGATTTCTAATACTTACATAATTTGACAGGGTTCCCACAGATATCTAGAAATGAAAATCCATCACTTTTCCATGACTTTCCATGATCATTTTTTAGGAATTCCACGACTTCGTAACCGAATAAAAAATGCACATTTAAAACTCTACAGCCTGTATAGCCTCCATCACCCCAGCGATCTGATATATATCCACTTTATTAAGCAGAACCGTACCCGGATGGTGTCGGGGAGGTCGGACAACTCCCACCACACCACCTCTTACTTTTTACTAGTTTCTAGCTAGGTGGACTATCGGTGTCATTATGTCAAAAGTGTATGTAATCAACAATTTTTCCTAATAAGAAATGGGAGGAACATTTGTGAAAGTTCAAAATTCCATGACTTTTCCATGACTTTTTACCAAATTTTCTTTTCCCATGACTTTTCCAGGCCTGGATTTTATTTTTTCATTTTCCATGGTTCTCCATAATCGTGGGAACCCTGTTTGATATAATCCTGTTCTCAGTTATTTAGCTGCATGTTGTAAAATGGTCATCCACGTGGGGTTGTACTTCAAATAGCTTTATTATTCCGAGAGCGTCACGAATGGTTATGGACACCGAATATATAGCCCTTATCTCCAGGTTTGAATGAGGATCGACTTAAAAACGCTATTTTATTGTTATTGAGCGATATGTCGCGGCTGTTTTTACACTGAATTCGCTTATTATTTCGCTGTATTGATCTCTCCGAAAATGTCAAGAAAGCTGTCTCCGGTTCATCAACCAGCTAATCAAAAGCAATAGCATGTTGATCCACCTGAAGGGGGTAGTGGCTTTGAAGCTATTCATGTACCGGTAGGAAATATGATAGCAAATGTCATTTTCCACAATGTCATGGCCTGTGCTAATCAGTCTGTACAGATATATCTTCTGCCCAACTGACAAGCCTTGTCACGTATTGCTTGTTGGCAGCTTTGTGTTGATAATTTGCCAGTTGGATTTATAACCCGGTACCAACATCTGTTGCAGTGGACATAAGTAGTTTTTCAATCAAATATCCCTATATATGTTGTCTAGCTGCAATCGGTGACTCGATCGATAATGGGGTGTTTGGGCGTTGATCAGCAGTACCTACAACCGTTTTCTTTCCCAGTGTGGGGGTTTTCACACCTTTTTCGAGAATATCCGAGATTCGGCATTTAGGATGCTGTTTTATCTGCAATCCAATCAAAGCTATTTATCCCCTTTTTAACTCTATTGTACATTGGATCTTGTACACAAAACATAGTTTTAGCATGTTTAGTAAAGGTGCGAGTTTAATGTTCATTAGACCTTTCTCAGGTATACATGTAACTTGGCAAATGCCACATTTGATATAGTCTGCAACGTCCTTCCTCTTCGGCTGATCTAATGTTGAAAGTCCTGCTACATTTGCTTTTCAATGCAATTTTTTCAGATACCTGAAATGAGAGTTCCTTCACATGTTTTCATAGTATCTCAACACCATAAAATACATTTCTACCCTACATGTATAATTCCATATTGTTGGAAAAATATCCTGCAACCGGTCACTTTCCATGTTAACAGTACAAAGAAAAACAAATGACAAATAAATATTTTTGTATAAATCACTTCATCCAACAAGCCACTGTCACCTGGTCACTAGAAATATCATATAATTTTTTTTGCAAACACAAGTTTGTTTGGATTGATAGAACACTAATAATCTAACACATCGTGAAGCTGCGAAATTTTCGGTCATTTTCAGCTGCATTTCCACAAAGTAGCCCCCTAGCTTGTGTTCCTGAACACCTGTAGATATTAATTCCTTTTACAGCAGTGTATATTGGTCAAAAAGGGGGTGTTACATAAGAAAATATATTAAGAATATAGTTAAGAATAAAAAAAAGCGAAAGAAGGTGGCCATTTTGGATTAGACCCTTAGATGACCTTGAAACGTAAAAATAACAATCTTAACGAATTTGTCGTCATTGATTCGGTCGAAAGTGAGGTTTGCATAATAAGATCGAATTTTTATTTCAAAAGTTAGAGAATATTCAGATTCAGTTCACATCATGTTCCTCAAGGTTCATGCAGCTATTTTAAAGTAGAATTTAATACCTTTTAAAGACATTTTAAGATCTACATTAGGGCTACTTTTGTACACCCAGAAGGCAGCTGAAGCTTTGGTCACTGATATATTGTGAGCTTCAGAATCATTTTCAAAACCCTAAGACAAATCTGAACATCTACTTACGACTTTTACACACACTTTAAGCACATAAGGACACAAACAAATCTTAGTGATTGTCATTTTTCGATATCTGAAAATTTAACACATTTTAGGACAACCAATTCTAAAAAGTCCTAATATCAAGACGCTTGAGGAATTAAAAACAGAGACGTCAAAATAAGACATTTCAAATATCGTGCATTGACTCTGGTTCCCGGAGCTGTAATTCATAATTAAAATGTGTGGCGGTGCTGAGCGAAATATTTTGTTGGACTTGGCTCCTGGACTTATGTGGTAAAGTATGAATCACATGTCTATTGAACGCTATAAAGATGTAGTAAAAGCACAGAAATAAATCACACCTGTGGATGTTGCAGTTGTTGACCCCACAAAAATATTGCGGTCGTATTACTATTTCACAATGTAAGACTCGTCCAGCGCATATTAACAACATTAAAAGTATCCGATGGTGTATGTTTATTTACAGTTAAATTATATATACAACAGTTTTACAAAACATTACAACAATAAAATAATATTGTATTGTTTACTCTTAAAGAGTCAAACGTACTTACAGCTGTGTGTTCACAAATTTATCATCACTTCAAATAACCAATTACAGCAGAGATTATATTTTCAATCCAGGAGAATGACAATGTGCCTGTTGCAAGTAATATAACCCAATATAAGTTGTTGACAGCAAAAAAAACTGAGAATTTATAATCCACAATTAACCTCTTTAAGGGGTAAATTAACAAGTTTGACAATACAGTAGAACCTGCTGTGAGCAGCCACCCTTGCAACACAGGAAAAGTGGCCTTTAAGCGCAGGTGGATGCTCATAGGAGGTTCCTTTGTATACAAAATGCCATTTTGGGGGAAGGCCAAGTGGCCTCCCATTGAAGTTGGCTGCTCATAAGAGTGGCTGCTCATAGCAAGTTCTACTCTAATGACATCAGTTTGTACATCAATGAAACAATTTGAAAAACATGATGTTGTATTATTTGTTTAATACATGTACAATGAATCTCAAGTTTCCCATTTGTGTTCCCATTAATAATTTCATGCATTTTTAGTGGTAGAGATCCATATAGCTCACACCTTCCATATAATTAAAGTTGTGTCATATTAAAATTTATCTTTCATCACATTTTTTCCTGGATGTGGAGTCTCTTATTGGTACATTGTATGATACAGCTCATGTGCAGATCCAGAATTTAGGGGAAGAAGGGGTGATATTTAACACCTAATAATAACACCTAACCCCCCTCTCTAAATCCGTCGGTGCAACTGATTATTTATGACATATATTTTGCATTTACAGAAGTTGGCAGGAAGGTTTTTATGTAAACATATTTTATTCAGGAAACATAATCACAAAATGTAACCTCAAAGGTTTTGTGGCAGGAAGGTTTTGTGTCTTGTAAATAATAATACACAAAGAGAATCTAAGTTGTGTCATCCTCCACCCTCATTAAAGAGCTAGTTTAAATTGCAAATGTGACGTGGTAAATTGTCCCAAAAAATTGCAAAAATAGAACAATGAACCAGAAGCACTCAATTATTTCTGCCGTTCAAGAAATGTATCTAAGAATGTTAATATAATATGTTAAGACTAGAACATAATTATCCCAAACTTATATCATATTATCATTATTAATGTAACTATCAACATAATGTGTACAAAATGTACATGCATTATCTGTTTGGAATGAAACATAAATCTGCTTGAACTGCCAATGTACTCTCATATAAAGTATCGCCTCATATTCAGTGCAGATCATTTAAAAGAATTCTAACAATATTAAAAATGAACATATATTCATCTCTTTTATCCTTATTCATAATCATGATAATCAATTTGGTAACTCATATGTTTTTGTTTGAAGCTGGATATAGCGCCAGCACTACCAGATAAAGGGGGAACTGGATAAACAGTTGTATAATGATATTTTATTGATAATCATTTAAATAATTGTATGAAAATGATGATACCCATAAGATCACATAATTTAACAAGTAGAGTTGTGAAGGACATCATTTGCTATAACAGAAATCTAAGTTGATTTAACAGTCTGTTAATGACCATTTGTTGTAAATTCATTATTTTCAGACATATTGAATATATGCCAAAATTGATGTCAGTCACTCAAACGGTCAGTGAATACTCCTAACATGTCAAAACCTGCCATAAATAAGCCACAAAAGCTAGCTGGTCACGTGACACATTTCACATGGAATCAGCTTTTCCGGAGAATGATGCTTATAAAACAAAATCATTCAATTCATATTTTACATGCAATTCACATTGGTACAATCAACTTGCTTCTTCTCAAATAATAAATTAATTATTCTACATTATTTTGTACCAGAGTGCTGAACAAATCTTTATGAGTATAAGAAGTCTGCCTCAGCAATAGCAAAATTGGACAATGGTTTGAATCACAAATTTATTAAAGATGCCAAATTCCGGATTTTAATAAATTAACCCTTAAAGGGCCAAATCAAATAATTTTAATATTGACCAACTTGAAGTTGTGTCTCACTACTGTGACCCAGAACTTACAAGTGAGTGAAAATTACCTTTAGCAATTAACATTTGCAAATATTGGCGTTTAAATACTCATTTTATTCCCATCAACAGTGATTTAAAACAAATTTAAAATGACAGTAGTTGTGCATGAGTCGAATGTTTACATATCCATATAATAAGGCTGCATTGAGCAGCTAGAAATACACTTAAAAACATAATCTAAGCACAACTGTTCACGTGATTTCTTAATCTCAGTCAATACTATATCACAACGTGATTCCTACATTTATTTAGGAAAATGTCAAGCAAATGACAATTAGACAAGAGAGACTTGAAAAATAAATATATTAATATATTGCACTTAGAAAATCAGAAGCAATTTGATAATTTTGTAGTTTCACCTATAAAAATTGGCGACAAGTTGGTAATCAGCATAAAAACTGTTATGTCAAGAAAAAAACAATGTCATTGAAAAAAAAAATGTTTCAATTTGTGAAAAGACCAATAATGCTGATTATGTTTTGCATTTTGTCATTAGCTGATTCAAAAATATATGTAATTAGAGAGCTCATATGATGTGAATTTAGAAAAACAGTAGCTCTGTGGCTCGAGGTCCTCTCAATTTCCTAACAATTAATTTACTGATTAAACATATAGCTAGCTCTGTGGCGATCTAAAAATACAGATTTAAAAGGAAAATGCCTCATAATTAATTATCTTCCATATGAAGTGGCTTGGTAAGCAGAAACAATTAAAAGCCAAGTGGAAATCTTTTTTGACAACTTTTGTCTGATTGAGTACAATAGAGCCTGCTTGGGGCGGTAACCTTAGTAGCACAAGACCTTTACACATGCCTTCAGATTTAAAACATTGTTTGCGAGTGAAAAAAAGCTAACCTAAAAGTGGCGAGGTGAGCAGGGCCTGACATCCTACTAACCCTTTGCCTGCTGAGCACGACTATAGTTGTATTTAATCTGTTTTATTAGCTGATCAAATCACTGATTTTGGGAAAAAAATTGGTGTTAAAAAATCAAATTCTGCAAGTGTTTCGTCTCAAATTAAACAAAGACGAGTGATTTTCACAACTTCAAGTGGATGAAAATTTGAATAAATTACATAGCAGGATAAGGGCTAAGGTTTACCACAATGAGCCACAGGGTCTGTAATATTGTTTTCCAGAGAACAGATACATTCTCAAAATGTGGCTGGCTGTTAGATTTTCTAAATTGAAGTACACACCAAAACAGTGCAGCAAACACAAGATTTTGACCGATGCTTGTTTAATGTCGTGCCAGCATCACATATGGTGGCCCATCATTAAAACAGCATTGACATGTTGCGTGCAGCATTTTGGTATTAGCACTAAGAAAATCCATACGCAAAAGTTTCACATACAACTGACAGTATATCCGCTAACAAACTATACTGTTAAATAACAATTTTCACTCCTTTTTGACAATACAATGGATCTAATTTTCAATGCTATTATTGAATTCAAGTCCATCTATCAGTGTTGAGCTTGTGGCATCAGTGGAATGAGGGGAGCAAAATGTAGATTCTAATGTAGACTGAATTCTGATTCAGGACGGGTGGATTTCACAAACATTTGTGAGGTTTTTGTTGTGAATGAATTATGCCCAGCTTGTCATTCCTTGTGCCCTGTGCAAGGCACTTCATATGTTGAAATAAACCTGGGCATAAATTGCAAAAATATTGAATCTCGTTCCAGGTTTCCCTTGTGCCCATATTTTGGATCAATTGCAAGGGAAATCTGTTGAAAAAGTAGTTTGGTGACAGGTTCTACAGTATTAAGGCTCATCACATCCAGGTGGAGGCCAATGAGAGGCTCTACTGTACTGCAGTGCAAAGGCAGTATCTGCTTATTTTACTGCCTTTTGTATTTGCAGAGCAGTATACCAAGGTTCACCACATCAAGCCACAGAGTCTGTAATAAGGTGTCGAAGTTTTGTTTCACAGCGAACGAACACATTCTCAAGATGTGGCTCTCCATACAATCATCCATGCTCAGGGTTCAATCCCACATCCTGGTGTTCTGATGACAAGCACATTAGCTTGGGCTTCCCCTCCTGCCACATGGGGTGTGGGAGTGGAAGAGGTGACAGCGGCAGGGCCCAGCACAGAAGGGTGATCAGGCTGTGTGATAACTGATAGAAATAATCTTGGATGTCGCGATTGGAATAAAGTAGGGCTTCGACTGAAAATGCATTGGGGCATTGGAGTGTTTTGTGAGTGTTTATTTACATTAGCGTTTCCTATAATATCACACAGCACTGATTGGTTTTCTTAGCCTGCAAAATAAAAATACATCATAAAAACCAAGCATTATTGAGACATATATAGCAAAATTAATAATTTTTAAACTCAAATTTGATATAGATCTGTATTACACTTGGAGTAGGCCCCTAATCTAAGGTGGAAATTACCATTTTAATAAAGACATTGGTATCCAAAGGGCTAACAGATTTATTAAGTTGTATTTCTATCATTACACATTTTATTAGAAGTTTAAGATTCTGTTCTGTGAAATTCATATGAAATCAGTGATATGTTACAAATAACTTTACATAATGTAGGGTCTGTACACATTGGAAATAATTGACTTTTACGATGCTGAAATATTTTTGTTTAAAGTTTTTTTCCATTTGAAATCATCATAAATGTTAGCTGTTTCCACTTCATTTGAAAATCTATATTGTGGTTTTAAGGCTATTATAAATATTCAATTTTGTAATGTTCATGTTAGCGATGATAACCTGAGCTCTGTCATAACAATTTTCTTCCACGATAAACAGGGTCAGAGTACAGTGAAACTCGGTCCCAGCGGTCACCACTATGGCCGGCCAACCGCAATTAACGGTCACAAAACCATTTTCCCGATCACATTTTCACTGTTAAGGCTCTTCTATGACCGGTCACTCGATGGAGCGGCCACAGGCCAGTATTTTCAGGTAAAAAATCCATTTTTGCCCTGGCATAACGGCCGGATAGAGAATTTTAAAATGGAGTGGCTGCTCAACCAAAGTTTTAATGACTATACTGAATGATAGTCAAAACCGGTCTAGTAACGTTAGCGTTTGCATTTTAGTGGGTTTTTTTACATTTTTAACTAGACCTAACTTTCTGTTGACATGGTTGAGATTACTTCCGTTCTGACAGCGGTCAATCTAATTCACAGACTTACACGCTTCAGATTCTTACTATAACGCCACCTGATGAATACATAATACTTTATGCAGCATCTCTGCTGGCGATATGCTGACATGTATTGCACTCGGCATACATGTAGCAGAGCGGCCACTTATGATTAGGCCTTATAGTAATAACAATAGAATAGGCATACCATAGATAAAACATCACTGCTATATTATATAAATTAACAAAATCAGATAATTCTACTGTGTAGTCTAGAGTAGGGCTACTTAATAGTTAGAACTTAAGAGTAGAGGGTGTAATATTTTGAACAGAGCATGAAGAAGGGTAATTCGGATCTTGATTTAAAAGTCATGCCCACTTTGACCAAGAACTCAAAAATGGCGAAATAACATTATCTCAGAGATAAAGGTTCCGTTTGTAATCCCCTTTTCATCCGCATTACTTTAATAGAAATCAATGCATACATTTTTTTTTCCTGTATCAATGCATACAAATAAATAATGTTATTTGATTAATTTAGTGTTTTGTGAACAATAAATAGTTATATCTTTTGACATTATGGCAGATGAAAAAGACCCCTGACCTTTAATTAATTAATTTATTTTTTTCAACTCCCCTCCCCCCTTTCTCTAATTTCCTATGAGTTGAATAAGTTGGAAAAAAATGGCTGACAGTACCACAGTATTCTGGGTTAGGGTATTGTGGATTATATACGCTGGTTATATGCACACTTATTGTAGATATATGTAAGAGATCCGTTGTGGAGTACTCAGACAATTCAGACAGGCTGGACACCTTCATTTTAACAAGTCAACAACACTGATATTAACCCTCACAAGGCCGAAATATTTTTGTACAAACCATGAAGACCAAAGGAATGTTTGCAATTTGAAATCATGACAAATGTCTCAGTTAGCTCTTTCCGCTTTATTTAGATACATGTACCTATGTTTACGGCAATTATATTTATAAGTTCTTTCAGTGCGGGGATTGACTTTATTCGTTAGATTCTGACCTCTAAATACAGTTTCTAAGCATAAAATTTCAACAATTATGATGTAAAAAAACTGACCGTTTTGTAAAATGCTTTAGACTGCATACTCAAACCCTCAGATTTTTCCACCAAATCATCTAGCTTTTCTCCTCGATCTAATACTGCGTCTATTGTGTTATGCTGAAGAAGTGAAAATGTTATAGCAGTGATATCAACATTGATGATAAATGTTAGTATAGTAAGACTGATAAGCCTGAATTGCAGTATGATTTTGTTAGTTCATATATTATGTTTTGAATTGTGTCATCTGTCACTATGATAAATAGACATAAATTAACATACCCACAAATTGCAAGTTATGTTGGCCCTGAAAATTAAGTGTTGGCTCAAGATTTTATCCACTTGAATGTAATAATGATTTTAAATTATTCTTATTTGATTTATATGAAAGTAAGAATTATAATGTTGATAGTCACCAAGATAATTTTAGTTTCATCCAAATCTGTCTGTATTTTTGTCATTGCATCAGCTTCTTTGGGATTCTGCAAAAAAAAGAAACAATGGCAAAGAGCTGTTTTTGAGCTGAAAAGGGTAGAGCTTTTCATAAAATCTCAACAATTATGCTATTAAAAAACTGACCATTTCAAGCATCCCCCTAACATTTTTGGAATTTTTTGTGTGAAACCAATCTATCTATACCAGGGATGGGGTAGAACACTAATTTGCCGTTAAAAAGGCCAATGTTGTGTATTTGTATTTTACTTTTTCAGAGGCATGTGTTTGTAGATGTATTTGACCCTTGTGTTTATGTATCAAATACATCCCAAATGTTTCATAATGTGACAATCATGTTTTGCCATAAAGAAAAAAGCTCTAAGTTATCTCCTCTAAATATTTATCCAATTAAAGTTGTGTCTCACTGGCGTGGGTAAAATTACCTACACGTACATTAAGAAATTATGTACCAATTGAATCAAAAGATTGAGCAAATTTAAAGCTCTTTATTTAGGACTCGACCCATTTGATGGTGTACTAAAAAATCACTTAATTTCTGTGTGTATGTTTTATTGTACCAGGTGTACAAATAAAAGTGAAAAGGGAGTACTGTATTCTTATTTTATTTTCTCATTTGAAGCTGTGAATTGTGTGTCTTCAAGTTGAAGAAAAAGGCCTACCTTGTACGTCACAAAATGTTGTTGTTTTGATTGTACACAATAACTGTGTTTGATTTAATAAAAAATTCTGATTCTGAAATACATCTGTAAACAGTCGTTAACAGGTAAAGTAAAAAATCAGAAAATCTAACTGCCTACCTGGTACTTCACTAGATATTGTTCACCTTCTGGAAACTTTACATCACTGAAACAAAAAATGTACAGTTGAGATCCGGTATTGAATCTTAGGGATCAGCACTTGAGGGACTCACTAACAGGACCAGCTCTGGTGGAATTGACTAACGGGACCAGATCATGCTAGATCTACTAAGCCCTGGCTGCACCAAGTGAAGTGGTGGACTCACCAAATAGTGATCAGCTGTGGCTTGATCCTATGAGAGATCAGTGGTCAGAAGTTAAATCACACATTTAACTATTGTCTTGCTTTAACTTAGAGTATTTTATTTAATGCAAGGAAGAATAGATTATAATCAGTCAAGGGACTGTAATTTACAAAGGGTTAGCCACGACTGATTACTTTCTCATTCACAGTGCTCTCTGAATGATCACCCTTAAAAAGAATATTTTCATAGAACAAATCTAAAATTCTTCGATTGCTTTCTTTTTCTATTTTCTTTTATTATGTATATTCTGTTAAGTATGTAAATTTTTAGGCCTACAACTAATATATCATTTTTTAAACGGCTTAATTTATTCAATTGAGATGAAATTTAAAGGTTATATTTAGCTTAATTCGAGGCCCTTTTTATTTAACAAAAATGTTATTTCACATTGTGTTATTTATTTTATTTTATACAGTTGTCATAACAATCATACAAGTCATACAAAATATTCATTGTTTATTTTACCAAATTTTGTAGCATAAGAATGGTGTGACAAATATAAGTCCATGGTAGAGCAGAATGTTTCATTTAGGCCTAAAAAAATTAATTGAATGTTTCCGGTAACAGACTTTTTAGAAATAGGGTAGGTGGGGCGGATTTTTTTTTTTGCTTTTTTTTTGCTACACCCTATTAGGTGATGCACATGTTGGTTATTTTTGTCAAAGCAAAATAAACAAAATTCTGCATAAACAATACCATTTTTCATACTGTGCGACGATCAGAATGCTGAAAAAAAAGTTTAGCTCTTGTTATTTATTGATAGAAAGAATTAGGGTCGGCAGATCTTGAAAAAACAAGAGGACTGAAGTCCTATATCATCCCCTGCCATAAATTAGGCCTAACTTTTTGCGGTCACAAATATTTAAAAAATCAATTTGTGGTGGTCATTTTTAATTTCAGTAAAATTACATGCACATTTCCAGATGGTGGGTAATGTGATTGTACAATGTGAATTATTACTGATTTAAATTTTTCAGTTTTTGTGCCACAAAAAAATATGAAGTTGATCTGTGGCGGCCATTTTGAATATCAGTAAAACCTTAAAAAAGTCACCTGCACATCTCCATATCGTGTGGAATGTGATAGTAAAATTTAAATAATTTCTGACTTCAAGTTTTTGCGCCCACAAAAATTTTTAGAGTTGACCTCTGGCGGCCATTTTGAAATTTGGTAGCATCTTTATAAAATCAGTTGCACATTCCCATGTTGCTAGGAGTGTGATGTTAAAATTTGAAAAAAAATTGACCAAACAAATTTTTTGAGTTTTTACGCCCCCCCAAAAAAATTAAAGTTGATCTGTGGCGGCCATTTTGAATTTCAGTAAAACCTTGAAAAAGTCACCTGCACATTTCCATATCATGGGGAATGTGATAGTGAAATTTGAATTATTTCTGACCCTAAGTTTTAGAGTTTTTGCGCCCACAAAATTTTTCAGTGTTGACCTCTGGTGGCCATTTTGAATTTTGAAATGCACACCATTGACTTCAAATAGTACATTATTATAAAATACACTGAGCATATTTCACATGCTGTTTTTGAAATTTTGTGAAAGTAAATAATGTTGTTAACAAAATATCACTTGTCGAGTAAATGTTAAAATATTCAAAATTCCTCATTTGGAGGTGACAGTTTTTTAATGAAATGTATTTTTTGTGGTTCTACCTCACTATTGGACTAGCTCAAGCAATCTGATGTCTTGGTCCATAAAAATAGTATACAAATTTTTTGTTGTTTTTTTTTAAATGAAAGAGAATATTAAAATACCATTATTTTATGAAATGTTATAAAAGTAAACCCTGCCCTTTTTAAATTTGTTATCTACTTGATTAACTCCCAATAGTACATGTAGGCCTACATTAATAACTAAGTACATGTAGCCTACTACAATTGAGTTAATATAAAAATTGTCAACAAAAAGTCTATCATTTTTACTCAGAGGACATTTTTTTCAAATGCCTAAAAAAAGAGAACATTTATAGCAATCACAATTCTGCTACATGTACAACCTGTGGTGCATATGTATAGATAAACCAAATAATGCTTTAACGAACAAAAGTAATGTATATTTGCTTATCCTGAGACGACAATTTTTGCCAGAATCTCACATGGACAGAAACATTGATAAAACCATGAAGAATATTCACTTAACTATTGTTTAATAAACAAAGATGATAAACTCACTGTGTATCCTATGTATTAGAAACCAATGTACACAGAGACTCGTTATTCAGAGAGGATATTTTTGGACGGGAAGCCAACAGATAAAAAACACATCAAACGAGCTCTATCTGATTTGGTTAATTTTGTAGAGTATTACATTGATTGAACTAATTGATTTTATTTCAGTAATGTTCTCCTACGCTAGACCCAATCGGCAGTGTGTAAAAAATCTTTGCATTTTTAAAGTTTATCCAAGGCAACAGACTGAAAATCAAAAGCATCCCTGATCATTGATATACAGTAGCACTAGTCACCAAAATGTTGTTATAAAAAATTATAAAAGATGTGATAACTTTGGAAATATAAACTAATATAAATTTGTTGTTTAATCTTGGTGAGATGTGCATTCCCACTAACATGACTAAGCTGTAGTAATTGGCTCACTCTAGCTGTGCATAGCGGAGAGCAGTGAAATAGCTGAATAAATGGAAGGGATACAATCACGATAAAACAATAGTATTGTAAATTTTACAATATGATGTTACATGAAACAACAGAATTGTAAAACAATTTAAATGTGATGTAGAAAATGTAACACAGGATACCACAATAACCCTACAAGTGCTGAGTTATAGAATTAAAATTTCTACCAACTTGACAACTTTAAGTGTAGAAATTACAAATCAGCGCATTTACCAGTCTAACAAGTTTCAGATACATTTTGCCTTCAAATTTTCTTGTTTGAAGGACACATTATAAATACTGAGAACAAAAGGACTGAAGTCCTATATCATCCCCCGCCATAAATTAGGTTAGATTTTTGCGGTCACAAATATTTAACTAGGGCCAAAGGCCTCATGTGTTTGGGGCAAAGAGAGGATTCTGAAATACTACAAATTATTCAATTAATAGGGTGTGTCATTCTGATTGATCAGAATGGCATACTCGCTCATGACGGCATGCCCTTATATGCGTATCAAATCTGTGATTTTGATAAAATTGTGATGTTTTACTGATGATCGCAACACACGCCTTACAACGGCGACAACAGAAACTGAACGAGGAATGTTGTGTGCTTATTTTATCTATATTAAGACTGATAACAATGAATAATTAAATGCTGATCATCCTCTTGTCACAGCTTCACCTTGACTGAGGCTGTATATGTGCCAATTTTATGTTAGTCATGCCGGACAGGCAACAACTTAAATTTGGCTATTTAGCCACCATAGGGTAGGCCTATTGCATCTGATATGAATGTCCAAACCAGCACAGGTCGACGACTGTTACACAGTATGTGTTTTAGGCCCAACTTTATTGCCTAGGTAGGGGCTAAGTAGGCCTACATCACATCAAAATTAGATTTGTCCACTATGCATATCATTTTTAAATGAATGGCTAGACTACAATAAGCGGAAAATTATACCCCACAGTTATCAAGTAGCATGGCAAGGGGTGGCATGTCTTGAACATCAATTTTGCAGATATGGGATATTTTACTATGAAATTATGTTATCATTCATACATATCACTATATTACCCATAAAAATAATTATATGAACACGTTACTAAAAGATATTTAGCAGTCTGCATTAAACTTGAATTTTAATTCTCAGTTGCAACTTCCATGGTGACACTGTCAGGTCTTGTATTGACAGAAAAATAGCCATCAATTGATGGCAGGACCCGTAGTCGTAGTCTCTATCAATCAACATCAAGAATTAAAAATTTATGCACATGTGGCCCTAAGTCAAGGCGATGTGAAATTACCACGCTTACAAGACTTAGTCTTTTTGTTTTCCATAACCTGGTGACCACGAAATTAGTTCAAGGTCACTAAAAGTCGAACTTGACCTTCAGATTAGTGTCATGCATATGAGGTAAAAGGTGAAGGCTTTTAACAGGTTAATAGATGAAAAACTAACATGACATATGTATGAGGCCAACACTTTTCAAGCAAATAACGTGTCATCTTTGCATAACATTATTTGCATGCACGACGTGTTAATTTCAGTTAGCACTTCAATGCACGCAGTTAATTTAAAGAAAACATTGTTCCTTGCAGTTGACAAGAGTTCGCACGCAAGTGATACAATTCTAGTTCCCATCTGATAGAAAGTCTATGCTAAATGTATATTTCATCAATTACTATTGCAACCATACATGCTAACTTGAAATAATTATATAACAGATCAAAAACCGAATAGGACTTAGCCTACAGGTTAAATTGACTTAGCATGTTCTTGCTTGGATACCTTCAATTGTGGTCTATTGTGACTGGGTTGAAACTTTTAAAAACCTGATTAGTGGCCATTAGCATGATTAGCCTATTCTGCGTATTAGCAACCCTTAGTATGTATACATGATGTAGGCAAGCTAAGTATTACCATGATTACCACCCTGACTTAATATACATGATGTAGACAACCCCATTGGTGTGAAGATGTATACCTGGCAACTTCCCCTGAGACAATCATCGTGTTATATATATAAAGTTACCGGCAGATGACGTTTTCTTGTAATATCCTTCATCACTGATCAGTGCTGATGCCTGATGCCCCTTGTCAATCCTACATCAATCCCTGTGTTATGTCAACGCTGGTCCAGCATCTACAACGCTGGCCCAGCATTGATGTGTTGTGTTTTCTCAGTAGGCGACAGCATGTATATCAGTTGTGATCCCAGAAAACAACACACGTTGACCCAATGCTGGATTAATGTTGGGCCACCATCTCAGACGTTGGGCCAGCATTAATCCAACGGGTCAACGTGTCGTGTTTGCTGGGATGCGTGTATGCCCAGCAGTCTGGCGAATGAGAGTAGGCTATCAGCATGTTGTGCATACATTACAGGCCCACTGCAACTGCCTTGTAAAGACAAAAGGCAGCATCTGCTTACTTTACAAGTGAGCAGGTACAACCTTTTTGCTTTGCAAAGCGTGCTATGATTAGGCACATGTGTATAGGCCATATACTCTGGTGGGACCACGTGGGAGTGTTTAAATACAAACACAGGAGACAGAGAAGACCAAATTATGTGTAGCGGGATTTTACACAGTTGACGAGACTACTCCCAGTCTCAAAGCCTTGTAGGCCAAACAACTTGGGGTCAACGCATAGTGGTTGTCTGTACTGGGATATATTTACCTCTTGTTTTTGTATCCTACAGTAACCCAGCAAAAAATTCTTTGATGTTGGTTAAATGTTGGCCCATTGTCTGCGATGCTAGCACATCATTGAACCAACTTTTGGGTGAACATCTGCTGGGGATGAGTTAATACAGACTTGTAAGCTAACCTCATTTTCCACACCTATGATAAATATTCATGATCTGTCTGTCAGCGTAACGCCAAATATGGCCATAAAGCACAACGTGATCACTATGTGTGTAGGAAAGACAACAGGGACCGTCTACCAAAATCTCTTAAGGAGATGTGAAACCACGTGAAGAAGCTAGCTATAGCGTCTGGGTTATTGTATATGCTCCACGAATCTAAGGGGAGGAGGTCGATTTATCAATGAAATGCTCCTGTCTACAGGTTTTATGAATGGACTGACCTCACTTTTTGTCCCAAATATTTCTCTGGACCACGATAATAACCTGGGTGGGCCGATGGCCCCACCCACAAAAAGTTGATTTGTGGTGGCCATTTTAAATTTCAGTAAAATCACATGCACATTTCCAGATGGTGGGTGATGTGATTGTACAATGTGAATTATTACTGATTTCAGTATATGAAGTTTATCCATGGCGGCCATTTTGTATTGCAGTAAAAGCTTAAAAAAATCACTTGCACATCTCCATTTCGTGGGAAATGTGATAGTAAAATTTGCATAATTTTTGACTTAAGTTTTTGCGCCCACAAAAAAATTTGGAGTTGACCTCTGGCGGCCATTTTGAATTTTGGTAGCATCTTTAAAAAATCACTTGCACATCCCCATGTTGCTAGGAATGTGATGTTAAAATTTAAAAAAAAATTGACCAAACAAATTTTTTGAGTTTTTACACCCCCCAAAAAATTAAAGTTGATCTGTGGCGGCCATTTTGAATTTCGGTAAAACCTTGAAAAAGTCACCTGCACATCTTTATATCATTGGGAATGTGATAGTAAAATTTGAATAATTTCTGACTTTAAGTTTTAGAGTTTTTGCACCCACAAAAAATTTAGAGTTGACCTCTTGCGGCCATTTTGAATTTCGGTAGCATCTCTAAAAAATCACTTGCACATCCCCATGTTGCTAGCAATGTCATGTTAAAATTTCAAAAGGATTTGACCAGTAGTTTTTGTGCCCACAAGAAAACGTGACGCGGGACAGAAGATGGCGCGACTAAAATCCCCCTTCCCCTACAGGCGGGGGATAACAATGATAGATTCAAGGGTTAACCTTTTAACCGCCGAATTATTTAATTGTGATTTCCACCCACTTGAAATTGTATCTTGCTTACGCGATCCACAACTTCAAGTCACTGAAAATTATTTAGATTTGACAAAATGGAGGTTATTGCTGATTGAGGTCACGTTTTATCTTTAACATGTTTAACCCTTCACGCACAGACATATTTTTGCATAAACCATGGAGACAAAGGGAGTTTTTACAATTTGAAATCATCATAAATGTCTTAGTTAGCTCTTTCTGATTCATTACGTCAAAATTCTACTGCCATTATCATGATTATAAATATTTTTATTCTTACAGTGTGGGGATCGACTTCAGGCGTCAGAATCTAACGTATACAGATGGCAGATTCTGTCGACTAAAGTTGATCGCTGCGCTGTAAGGGTTAAAAGGTGATACTGAATGTGCTAATAAACAGATAAAAAAAAGAACAGAATCAGGACCGGCGGTCAAAGGGTTAAGAAGAATTAACATTCACAGTCTTACCTTTCAGAGTTACTTGACCATGTGTGAGGCGGGTATTTCAATGCAAATTCATCGAGCACCTTTCAGCAAAAAAAAGTTTTAATTTCTTTTTATTACAAATTAAAAAGGATAGTACAGAATTTCTAATAAAACAAATTCCGACAGATCTAAAAGATTTTACATGTGTTTGTAAACAATAAAATTCGTAAAGACCTAAAATGCTTTACATGTGTTTTTAAGCAATGAAAGCCGCAAATCTAAAAAAAACAGTGTGGCCTAATTACTATGGCCCTATGGGTTAGTATTAAAAAAAAAACATTTCGTTAAAAAGAAGTAATTAAGAAATTTCTCTATTTTTTTATGCAATGCTTGTTGATAAACTTACAACGTAATGTCAGTAACAAGTTCTGTACATCCATAACATTTCAGATGTACACATTAACTCTAAATTCTCATAGACATTTGCAAAAAATCTTATTTCTTAATATACTTTATCAAAATTATAAATTGATTCTGTGTTTATTTAAGAATTTGAAAAGTTGTTTTGAAAATGAAATACAATCTGTGAAGCCTTCAGTTATTTAGCACCCAAATGTCCACTGTTCTATGGATATGCGCCACATCGGTCACACAGATAAAGGTTGATTCTAGGTCCATTAAAAAAACCACCAAAACATGATTTTGTCACCACTTTTTTTAATGGATACATCCCCCCAAAAAAAGTTCCAAATCAGGCTAAAATTATCATAACATCAGTATTTTCATTTTGGTTTCTTATTATGTCCATAAGATGTGAACATATCCACAGACTGGAATTGTGTAGGGGGCCTAAGTTTTTAAAATTGTGTGTTGCGCATTTAACAGTAATAGGCTAGGCATAAGGACCAAATTTAATTTCAGACATTCCTGTCCGAAATAAGATATACAGGATTACCTAATTTCAGACATACATGTCCAAAATAAGGAATACCTGCTAAACATGGCCTTCGGCACACTTGCTATATTGCACAGCAACTCAAAATGTAAAAGACTTCCGCAATTCTAGTCTAAGGACATGTTCACATCTTATGGACATATTAAAAAGTCAAAATAAAAATACTGATTTTTGTTTCCCCAATCTTTTTAATATGGAGTGACTACTCCAATAAGTGGAAGCTAAATTGATTAGCGGATATTCTTAGGTGGCGCCGACAAAAAATGCTAAACAATTACATGTAAGCTTAATCCATGAATTACGCTGAGGCAACAGCAGAAAATGTCAAACGATTTATGAAAATCCCCAAAGATCTGGAATGTTTAATTGTGAGTACCTTATTAAGTAATGTGAAGCTGACCCTCTGTGGATATTCATGATCAGAGATGAGCACGCCTGCCAGGGAGTCACTCCTCACGAACACATGACACATATATTCTAAAAAAAAAAATAAAAAAAAATAAAAACTACTCTTGGAAAAAACATGATAAAGTCATTATTCTGTATTTATAGTGAAAACAGTAACAGTGGCTGCTTTATAATAACATGATATCAAATGAGAGTGTTGCCAATATGCTGTTAAGTGTTCTGGGGAAAACAGCACTAGAACATATACAAGAATCAAAGCACTCAGAGAAAAGATAAATTTATTTTTAGAAATTTTTGAAGACACAAGAAGGTACTTTTTTCAAAATTTACCATGTTTACTATGTGCACTTTTTTAGATGCTAGCAATTTCTAAAATGCAGGCCTAAAATGAGACAAACTAGTTAATTAACCCTTTCAGGCTTGAATTTACCATTGTCATCTTCATCCACTACAAGCCGCGAATTGCAGTCGCAATTCTCGCCTTGTAGTGAATGAAGATGCTTTGATGTGGTTTTAAAATTGAAGAAGATTGCCATGTATTGGTAAACCAGTTTCATGGAAATTATCCTTATAAAACCCTTGGTTGTTGGAAAATTAGGTCTGTTTCCAGAGATGTAAAATGATGCTTTAATGCATCGTGAGGGCTTAACGGGTTAAGAGCAACAAACAGCATTCACTGTATTAACAGATCTTTCAAATTCCCCTAAAGTTGAGTTGGGAGGCTAACCTTGTTCTTTGACAGATGCTCTCTGTGATGTATTTGTTCGCTCAACAATGATCTTCGTAGTGAAATCCATAAATTCTCTCACGCTAAACATATATATATTTCTATATAAAACT
Organism: Flabesymbios commensalis; assembly: GCA_964017125.1. Taxonomy (NCBI): domain Eukaryota; kingdom Metazoa; phylum Annelida; class Polychaeta; order Terebellida; family Flabelligeridae; genus Flabesymbios; species Flabesymbios commensalis. Next base: position 72,610,289 of record OZ024912.1, on the reverse strand, counting down.
CATTATGTTTCTAACAATATTTAATGATATTTGTTAGGATAGATTTATATGATTATTGCATAATCACATAGTAGTAACAGATAAAGTGGTAGTAATAAACGTGGCTCAAATTACCCGGTACTAGTCTGGTTGTCCGATCCCTAGTTAAATTGCCAGAGACTAGTAATCTTCATAGCCTGGTTAACTAGTGAAAAAATGGTGATTTTAACCAATAAACATTTTTTAGATAACAAAATTTGAATCATCAACTTACGATACTGCGGCAAGGGATGACCCATCACTGTATTCACAGACACAAGTGGCCTCACATTGGAGGTTAATGGGCATTTAGGAGAGAAAATACGGTATGTGGAATTGAATAAAAATTCCAACCTCAAATTTCATGTTTGAATGACAAAATTTTTAGAACAGCAAAATTTAGGGCTATAGAAGTTTTTAGCACTGTAATGGTTAAACAGCTTACCTGGAGCGCTGAAAATAGCCAAATGAATCTAGAGAATAAGCTGTACTGAGCTTGTTGATTTTATCCGCCCCTTTATACACCACCGCTAGCGAGAAAAGTTTCATTGTGTCTGTCTATGGGTATCAAACTGAAAAAGAACGAAAAAATGTCTCCAACTGCATCACTTTATCACAAGTAGACCAATCACAGCCAACAGAGAAGAGTCAAAAACAAAATCGTGCCTGTCAGCGACACATATAAATTGTGGACAGAAATTCGGGACATACTAGATGATGCCAAACATTGGTCTGGAAAAATTCGACAATTTTCGGAGAAAAAGTCTATTGTCCTTTTGTAGTGGTTGGTGATGGTAAATATATGTGTGGAATAAGACCCAGTATGGTCTCATGTTCAAAGGGTGCTTGGTTATATAAAGGAAGGGCACTACAGCAGGAGCTTGAATGCATGGAATATCAGTACTGGCCATTATGAGCTCCTGAACGGGGAAGTGAAACTATGATCAGCACAAACACCATTAAGATAAGTGATTATGTATGCTCATACCTAGCAAAAACAAGACTTTTACTCAATGTCAATACAAATTAAACCCTTCGACTGCGAGACCGGCCCAACATTGTAGTACTAACAACACTCTAAGTCTTACCGTCATTTAATTTAAAAAGTCTGAACCGACATCATACAAGTAAGTGATTCTGTAGGCTCATACACATTTAGAAAATTGTACACTTATACAATCACAACCGTCATTAAGTTATCAAACTCTTAGCAATCAAGATGCATGGAAGAAATTATTTAAAAAAAAATTTGCTGACGAGATAAAAAATGTCAGATTTTGAAAACCAATGGACCTTCCATTCTTTATTTCTTTATTTCAAACTCAAACTCAACTACCAGTGGGGATGTGTGAGATAAATGGAAATGTAAAAAATGTCGCACCCCTTGCGTGTTACGACACAGATGGATGTCACATCAACCAAAATTCGGGAGATCAAGAAAGTTCATGTCTCAGAAAATACACCAAATTTTAACTATTCACTCACCTGGTACACGTTTTCCAAAAAAACTAAGCAATTTCATAAAAATAGTGGCTGTAATGCTCCATTGTATACATCAGAGGGGAGAGGTAGATCCCGATACGCGCGGAAATTACAGTTGTTTTTCAGGTCTGTTTTTAGATGCTCCTGGATCATAGAATAATGCAGCTAGAAGTCTGAAAATTTCTGTGTTGAGAGATATTCTGCATTGGATTGAAAGTGCAAAACCACAGACTTATTGGAGGAAGACAAACTACCCGCCCAGGGCTAAGAAAATAGGCAGATGTGTTGCTGCTCAATAGCTCGGAGCTACTTCAGAAGCATATAAAATGCTGACAGTGGTACATAGAGGTTTAAAATTCCTACTATCTATACCTTTGGTCACTGACACCGGGTATTCAGTATGTTAGGCAGATCTCTGAAGAATAGTTTCTGAATAATTCTGCCTTAAAATTCATTTATTTTAATAATTTTCTTAGAAACTTTTTGGGCCAAAATCTAAATGTTGCACAGAATTTAGGTAAGGATCACCATTTTTCTTCTGTGTATAGATCCATATCTTGTCAATTACTTGTAAAAAAAATCAGAGTGGTGTTTTGGCTTGTTTAAGTTTTATCCAAGACAGAAAATAACTGTTTTATGGTTATTCTTGCTTATAAATCTAAAATCAAATTAATTACATGTAGGCCTACATTATTCATCTACATAAAGTAAACAGCTATTGAGCTAAGACATGTTCAATATGAACATGGCTGTTAAAATCCTAACAGGGGTAAAAATTTAGAAAAATTATATTGAATATTTCAAAAGTTCAGACCATTTGATGTGTAATAAAATTCTAGAATTAGTTTAATTGGTTTATAGAGGGACGTCATAATTTCAATTTATTACATGTCAAATGGTCTAACTTTTGGAATATGATATGGAGCAAAGTGCCCTAAGTTCGTGTACCTAAGCAGTTTATTGAATTTATCCAGACATCTACATCTTAAAATAATTTTGTGGCCGGCTGTGTTAATAAAACATATAAATGTGGTACCAAAAAAACCCAAAATTATGAAAAAGTGCATAGGACGACCAGAGAGGAATCAATTTTTCACATTGGGAATCAAGTGGCAAAGTTCGAGTGGCCCTGGGGTGTGCCTAAGTTCGATCAAGGACCAGGGCCCTTAAAAAGACGAAAAATTGACCAGGCGATGCCATATTTCCAGGCTATACATAGTTTAGTTAATTTATTCACTTTGATTCAGTAACAATTAGGCAGTAAGATTGAAAATTTAGGAAATCAATATATTTTCATTATTGCAGCTGTTTACCAACTATAAATTTTAGTAAGGCCAAAACAAAAAAAATGTTTGTTTCCGGTAACCGACTGACCCTATTTGTAGGTGTCAACCCTAGTTTTTTTTTCCAAGATCTGCCGACCCTAATTTTTTTTATTAATAAATAACAGAGCCAAACTTATTATTTTACAGCATTTTGATCGGCGCACAGTATGAAATACGGTACTGTTTATGCAGAATTGTTTCTTTTTGCTTTGCTGCACAAAAATTTCTAAAATGTGCATCACCTGATAAAAAAATCCGACCTACCTACCCTATTTACCGGAAACATACAATTAATTTTTTTAGGCTTAATATGTATGTAAAACCATTTTTAAAACCTTTCCCCTGAAATATAATCGCCTCGAAGCTATTAAAACATGGAGATTGGACATCGTAAAGTGTTTTCCTGAAAGAGACATAAGCTAGAAATATTTTAAACAAAAATAAGTAGAGATAATGACAATTAAATATTTTCTAGATAAAGTTATTTTGAACAAAGATCGAACTTAGTCACAGGTGATTAAAATCGTTCCTAATTTTGAGCACCCCCACTAGCGCTTAGAGCTTGGATGCTTATTTCTGATGTTATAAATGTTATGGAAAACAAGAAAAACAAAAAGAAACGTATTTTCATAATATTATTTATGATAATAAAGTAAAATAAAATTTCTCTTTACTTTGCTGATGTTTTTTTTATTCCAAACAAGTGCTATGTTTTTTTGTTTTTTTTATTTAATAGGCTCTATATAGACAAATATATACAATAATCGTACAAATATGCAATTGTAAAAAAAATTGTGTACATCAGGATGGCGAATACAGGTGACCAGCACCCTAACTAAGTTCGACATCCAAGATAAAATTTATATACATGGTAATTACATTCAAAATTACACTTAAAAGTAAAATTAAATATAAATATATTATACATATTTTTTGTTTCCCGCACTAAAACCAGAGATAAAATAACTACATATTAGTATAAAAGTAGCAAAAAAAACCCCTCTGGAAAGCGTAGAGACTTATAAAACAACAACAAGAAGAGCAAGTTTTAATGCATGCAACTTTGTACATGGTAATTCCACTTCAAAGTAAACTTAAATAAAAATATATTATACATAATTTTTGTTTCGCGCGCTAAAACGGTTAACCAGAGATAAAATAACTACATACCGTAATCGCGGCGTATAGTACGCTACTTTTTTTTAACTTTTTTGAGCCCGTTTTTGGCCTGGTGCGTATTATCCATATATTGATTTTGCTGAGATTTGTCACTCAAAATTTTGATAAATAGGCAGTCTCACGTTTCCCGAGTGAACTGCGATCTCCTAACTCCTTGTATTTTCGCCAAAAAATGGCAAATTACTTCAGCAGCTGTAATGAAACCGTTTGTTTCTAATACACTTAAGATGTCTAGTGAAATAACATTCCATAACAACCTAGCATTTAGGCTACTTGTCTTTCAAATATCTGATAAAGTCATTTATTAATGTTATTTAAATAATAATCTACTCGTCAGACATCCCTAGGTCTACTTCATCATGTGTATTGCTTTGATTGCGTGACCACTGTGAAGCTTCTATTCCATTTACCAGATGTCGCTGTCGGCGGCGACGTGACGTGCCTATCTCATACACTGTATAAGGCTTGATTAATAGCAGGTTTTATTATTATAGGCCTACATATTTCACTGCAATATATATTCAAGTCAATGGTATTCTAAAATACAGACGAAATGTACCCTGGTAGAAAGTTTAAATATTATTAGAACGCTAATACCGATAGGTTTCACGGCAAAAAGAATAATATAATAATAAATAATAATAATTATGCTCTTGATATAATTGCCACATTCCTGAATCCATAGGCCTACATATACATGATAGACCTAAATTGTATGCTTATAATAAATCACCTTGACAGTGCTGTCACGAATACATACATGTGCCATTTCATTTTTGTTACTCTTAATAAAAAAATTGTACATTGTTATACAAAAATGGTTTTTTTATTCGTTGTATCTCAATAAAAATAAGCTAGATTTTATCGCCGTTTCAGCCGTCATAAACGGTAGGCATTGCATTGAAGACTAGACTGTAAACCTATTCACCAGATGGCGCTTTTCCTGTCATTTACCTGACTATAACTGCTTTCACCAGGTGGCGCTGATATGTTATATCGTGATCATTTGTGGTCAAATCAACACTAAAACACCGGTGCGTACTATCCGTGTTTTTTGGTACAAATATTGGTACCTGCGTACTATACATAGGGGCATACTATACCCCGCGAAATACAGTAATAGTATGAAAGTAGCCAAAAAAAACCTTCTGGAAAGAGTAGAAACTTATAAAACAACTACAAGGAGCAATTTTTAAAAGCATGCAACATTATAACATATATGTTATTTCCCATTCACGTTTTTTCGGTACCTATGTAGTAGTCAACATTGTCAACCGGTCCCGCCCCCAGTTGACAAGCTGCCTACTGAAAAAACAGGCGAGGCACCAGTGTGATGTCTGCACACCCTCATCTGACTGTCTAGTGGTGTACAATCAATTTGTGACGCTGAAAAAGTGTATGGCCGCCACTGTTAATAAGTTTTTAAGTCGCGTCAGGAAAATATGAACAATTAAAAATTCGCATTGAGCTGGTATGAACAGTATAAACGGCGGTCATTTTGTTTGTATTTCTGAAGTCTTTTAACAACATCCAGCTCCCCGTCTGGAAACAAAGTGCCAGACAGGTGCCCCGTCTAGATATGTTGAATTTCCAGGTAAATCTCGTGCAGTGGAAGTTTACTGGCCTCAAAAATCAAATTATGATTGAACTTAGGATCTAATCGAACTCAGGGCACCTTGCTGTAAAGTCTGTCCGATGGAGGGGAATTGTCCAAAATGAAAGTTAGCTTTTTTCCCCACATTTAGTCAATATTACATTATAAATTACAAAAATGGTATTGGTGTATTAAAAATCCCATTTGGCATTAATTTTTTTTAAAAAACTGCCAATACTCGCGCATTTAATTTATTAATCAGCCTTTATAATCTCGCCTCTTTACCGACATAAGCGCCGATGGTAAACTACGCATTTTATCGCTCACCATCTGGACGAGCTCACTTCGGAAAACCGGAGTGTTCAGTGTAGTTGCAATTAGCCCCAATGGTCGGCTGTTTTTGTGGCTAATTTTCGTCCATAATAATAGCGCTATATCGGCATCGGAGCTCACAAAGAACGTGCCTAGCTTGTACTGCAAGAGTCAAGCGCGCAAGAGTCATGTCAGCTAGTGCTTGGTGAATTAAAAGCACCCCTCCAAAAAATTTAGAATGATTCGTTCAGGAAGGTTGCTATAGACACGCTTCCATGGTTCAAGGTATCACATTTAAAATGGCAGCCGTGACAGTTGAAAGCTGTCGGCAAAAAGTTTAAAAGGAGGATTAAAACAGTAGGCCTAGTATGTTGGGTAATATTAATTTAATGGATAATTTAAATGCCAGATGGAACATAGAACAGGTAAATATCATTTTTGATAGGTTTCATGTGGTATTTTTGAACTGGATACCAAAAAGCTGACTTTCATTTTGGACCATTCTTCACTGTCGGACAGACTCTGGTCTATAAATATAATTCTACGAAATTTTCAGGTACAGGCCCTATTAGGATTCTGTTGAAATATGAGTGTTACCAAATTTCATGAAAATCGGTTGACAATTGAATTGTGAATTGACCGAAAAATCAACAAAAAACATGCGATCTTGGTTGATCACTTTTAATGTGACTTTGCCTTTGTCAGTTTGAAAGTTTGTGCTTTGAGTGACTTTGTTGAGGTTTGTCTTGCCCTTGGACAGGCTTGGTTGGGATTAAGGTATACTAGGCCTATGTCTATAGTCACCAAATATTTTTAAATTTAAATGGCAAAAAACGTGGTTCGCGATATTGGGCGTAGATCTACGACCTATGTCCTATTGCCTAGGCTGCCCTGCCCCTGGGACAGTGTCAACGGTCAGTTACAGTGCCACAGCCACAGGCCGCCAGTGGCAGTGGCCGAGTGAGAGACTGGCCGGGCGAGCTAGCCTCAAGCCAAGCCTAGCCCTAGGGCTAGGTTCAAGCTCAGCGAGACAGCCGTCAGCGCAGTCTCACTTTACTCGCCGTCAAATTAAAAATGATTAACCAGGATCGCATGATTTTCGGCGATTGCTCCGTCAATTTTGAACCGATTTCCTTGAAATTTTGCAGAGGCCATTTTCTATTAAAATCCTAACAGTAACAAGGGTAAAATTTTCGCAAAATAATATTCAATATTTCAAAAGTTAGACCATTTGCAATGTAATAAAATTCTAAAAATAGTTTCATGGGGTTAGGCCCTAAAGACGTCTTAATTTCAATTCATTACATGTCAAATGGTCTAACTTTTGAAATATGCTATATAATTTTACGAAATTTTCAGGGCTGTTAGGATTTGAATAGAAAATGGCCTTTGCAAAATTTGATGAAAATCGGTTTAGAATTGACGGAGAAATCGCCGAAAATCATGCGATCCTGGTAAATTTGACGGCGAGTATAACTACTATACTCGCCGTCAAATTAACCAGGATCGCATGATTTTCGGCGATTTCTCCGTCAATTCTCAACCGATTTTCTTGAAATTTTGCAAAGGCCATTTTCTATTCAAATCCTAACAACGGTGAAAATTTCTCAAAATTATATTTATTATTTCAAAAGTTAAACCATTTGACATGTAATAAAATTCTAGAATTAGTCTAATGGGTTTATAGAGGGACGTCGTAAATTCAATTTATTACATGTCCAATGGTCTAACTTTTGAAATACGATATATAATTTCACGAAATTTTCAGGGATATTAGGATTCTGTTGAAATATGATCGTTACAAAATTTCATGAAAATCGGTTGACAATTGACCGAGAAATCAGCGAAAAACATGCGATCCTGGTTGATCACTTTTAATGTGAATTTGGGTATAACTAGTCTAGTAACTGTCACTGACTCATGACTGTGAATTATTGTGTAAGTCAATCACAGTCTCATTAACATTGACGTGAAGATTACAGAATAAATCATGTCACCGAATAACAATAAAAGCTGTTACTTGTCTTTTTAACTCGTTTTTTTTAGCAGATTGACGCCGTGTTTTGGGAATCACCTGATCGATATGTCAGACTCGTTCTGGTTCAGGCAAAATGATGTCACCAGTAGAGCTAGACTTGCATTTGTAATTGAGTGTAGCGTCCGTTCCAAGATAACAATTATTCAATTATTAACTACCTCATGTCATTTTTATGACGTTTACTGGGCGGAACAGTATATTTAAAATGCATATATTTAAAAACCAATTGAAAATATTATTGCTAAGAACGGATGATCTGTCCGTTCAATTTATTTGAGAAAGCTAGCCCTGGAAGCAGACTGCCCGGGCCTTTGGATAAAACGGCTGGGGCCTCATTCTCGAACATCTGTCGTTACGAATTTATCATCGATTAATCTAACAAGTAAACAAGCCACCATTTTTTCGGAATCTGTGGCCCATCCCACCAAGAAAACTTAAATTAATATTATCTTACTCACACCACTAATCGTGACTGTATATTGTAGCCCCCAATAGTGTTTTTTCAATATAATAGTAAACAAAAATTCCTGCAGGCCGACCGGCTAGTCACAGAGAACTGGTTCTATGTGGCGGATCAACAGACTACAGATCCACTTCGTAGAAAAAATCACCCACTTGAAGTTTGAACTCGCTACCCGACCCAGAACTGTCAGAACCTCAAGTGGGTGAAAATATTACTCATAATATTTGTTTAATTTGAGACCAAACATTTGAAAATGTTGATGTTTAAACACACATTTCTTCCCCATGCAATAACAATAATTAAAACGATTTTATTGCAACCTTTGCTTTTGCTGACAAGCAGGAAAATATAGACCAGTCAGACTGGTGCAATGTGTGCAAAGTTATGGCATCGATTGTTAGAGATAGCATTATGCATCATTTGGAACAGAACCACTTGCTTTGTGATCAACAATACGGCTTCATATCTGGGCTATCTAAGGGCTACAGCTCGGCCTATTTAATGTCATGGACGAGTGGACAAAAGTCCCAGCAGAAGGAGGGCAGATATATGTTGTGTATGAACACCCAGAAGGCATTTGACACTGTGCCCCATGCCTATGGGACACACTAGGTGAATTTGAGAGCTATCGCCTACAATGTAAGATAAAGAGATGACCGGATTTGCCCTACCTGGGAGGCAGACGTTGAAGAGTGCTGGTAAATAAAATGACATTAAAATGCAACAAGGTTTCAAGGCTTCAAGGTTTATTATAACTCCGGCCATGGAGTACATAGAAATACATATAGATAAAGCTATACAAAGCATGGTGATACAATAACAGTGTAAAAAATATAGTGAAAGTTCTAGATATATACACATTCGTAGATAGGTTTAGAAGTGGTATATTAATGTGATGATTAGGTAAATAATTATTAATATTATATGTATAGATGAAGGTGGTTGAATCCACCTTTAATAAATTTAAACAATTTGATAATTACTTTTCCATCTTGTGAGCTCATTAACTGTTGGTATTTATACATGTTAGGGTTCTTTTTAAAAAAGTGTGGCAAAAATTCATTTCTCATTTCCTGTAACTCAGGGCATTCTAATAGAAAATGGTATTCATCGCCAACACGTTGCATATTACAGTTATCACAATATCGGGTATACCTTGGGAGGTTAGCATATCGGCCTGATTCTACTGGGAGTTTATGATTACATGTTCTAAATTCACATACTATTCTTCGAACTGTAGGTGACGGGTGCTTTAGGTAGGATTCTAGGATATGGTCAGGTTTAAATAATCGGTACAAGTCACATTAACATGAAATAGACACAATATTATTCCAGTCTTGTCTATACTGATCCTGCAATGAACGCTGTACAATAAGTGAGAATTTATCGATATTTACAACTTGTTGTAACCACATATATCTGTAACCGCAGTTATCCAAAGTTTGTTTTGTACTAGTTAGAATACATGCTTAGAATACAGAATTCTATACATAGCAACAGACAATTTATTTTTCTCACATAATATTAATTTTGACCAAAATGAGTTTTAATCGTAATATTTACAGGGAATCTGCCGGTTTCACCAAGTACCATACATGTTGGGGTTGACATTTTCACTCCTAGAATATATTTTAAATATTTAAGATGTAATTTTTCTATGATATTTAAATTTTCAAAACCCCACACTTCGCAGCCGTATGTGAGAATTGGCATGATTAGTTTGTCAAACAATTCTAGCTGGATATCTAGAGGTAGATCAAGCTGTCTACTGCGTCTTAACAGACTAAACATGGCCCTTTGAGCCTGCTCATACACGTGTTTTCTGTTTATAACAAATGATCCGTTGTAATTGAATATTACACCTAAATATTTTAATTCTTGTACATTTTCTAAATCCTTTCCTTCATATTGAAGTATAAAATTACCTTTCCATTGGGTTTTCGAAAATACCATTATTTTTGTTTTGTCAATGTTTATAGTCAATTTCCATTTTTGGCAGTATTCTGATAGGTGAGTTAAACTTGTTTGTAGGGATTCAGCATTGTTAGCAATAATTATAGTGTCATCTGCATACAAAAGTAAAAATATCTTGAGGTATGGGCCTGTTATTTCGTCAGTTACAGCAACGGGGTTTACATTTTTATGCACTAAAAAGTTTTCAAGGTCATTAATGTATAGGGAAAATAACAAAGGTGAAAGGTTCTCTCCTTGTCTCACTCCTGTATATGACATAAAATAGTCTGATTTGTTGCCATTCATGGAAACACATGATTTAACACACTGGTAAATATTTCTAATCACATTAAAAACTTTTCCTGATATACCACTTGCAATGAGCTTGGACCATAATCCAGACCGTCAGATTGTGTCGAACGCCTTCTGGTAATCAATGAAGGCACAAAATAACTTTTTCTTTTTAGAAATAAACATATCAATAAGACATTTCATACTAAATACATGATCAACAGTGGAATATGTTTTCCTAAACCCTGTTTGGTTTTCATTTAAAATATTATGCGTTTCCAGACATTGTTCAAGTCTCTGGTTTAGGAGGCTTGTAAAAAAATTCCCAAAACAGCTTGAAATTGTAATACCTCTATAATTACCAGGGGAATTTACATCCCCTTTGTTTTTGTAGATAGGCAAAGTTTCGCCAATAACCCAATTAACCCAAGTTTCCACTTTGTAATATATAATCAAAAAGTCTAATGTAAATAGGTAAAAATATGTCAACAGTTGAAATAATAAATTCATTTAACACAGCATCACTTCCACAGGCTTTGTTACATTTCAAGCTCTTTATAACTTTGCGAATTTCGCCTTCTGATAATGTATAATCAAGCTCTGGATTATCTTCTACATTAATAATATTATCATGTAAATTGTCAGTACGATCTGATGTGCTAGCTTCGTTTAGTGTTTTTTTGAAATGATCTACCATTTCGTGCATCGATACTTGGATTGTGTTACGTTTTAATGATTTATTATTCAGCATTTTCCAATATTTGCGGGGATCAGTTCTCAGATCATGTTCAAATTGTCTACGTGCTTTCAATTTGGCGGCTGATATGGATTTCTTGTATATTTTACTAGATCGAATCAGGTTAGTTTTATTTACATACAATTTATTTCTGCGGAAAGCATCTTTGTTTCGCAAATACAAAATGCGTGACGTGTTACATGTCTCATTAAACCATTTATTATAAACAGGTTTTCTGATGGAAATATTTTCTGAAGAAAGAATCGCTCTACGTTTATTAAAATTTTTACCAGCACTATCTTGCCATATGTGATTGATACTTAACACAATTTCATTTATGTCAATCTCCTGGGAGTCTTCGTTGCAATTATCTAAAAGTGAAATAATGGCTTGAACTTTAGTCAGGTTGATATTTTCGATAAAAGGTTGGCGGTTAGCTTGTGACCATATATATACTGGATTTTGTTTCATCTGAATATCGGCTGAATTAACATCTATATGAGTTTGTTTTGCTTCTTTATGTGTTAATATGGCTTGTTTAAGGCTAAATTCAATGGCACAGTGAATATCTGAGAACATCAGGTCAAATAGAGCTATTTTGAAACCATCTATTATGGACAAAATGAAGGGAGAGCGTATGACATAATCTATAATGCTATTTTTTGTAGTTGTGAAGTTGCCAGCATATCTGTCAGTTCCAACCCTGCCATTAAATATATACATAGTATTTGCTTTACAAAATTCAATTAAACGCATACCCTAATTGTTTGAATTATTTACATGAGTGATAACCGTTTTGTAGGAATTCCTAAACAATCAAGTGTCTGCTTATCCTCAAGAATATCACATATTGCATTATCTAAATTGATATCATTAAGTAGTTCAATATCTATAGAAATAAAATCATTCATTGTTCTTGTTCTAGAAATAAAATCGCCCATTAGTACAACATGATGTTGACTGTTAGTGTTCAGATACATAAGTTCATTTTCCAGTTCATCAAATAAACCAATGTCGCTATAGCGACTGCTCTCTGGTGGTAAATATAAAGCTCCACATAAAATGTTTTTATCAATATTGAAAACACTTTTATCAATTGTGAACCACAGGCAAGCTTTACAGTCTGTTGGGTTTTCTGTACAGTAATTGTGCAAGTTATTTTTTATAGCAACCAATATACCGCCTGAGCGGTGCGTTGTAGGTCTAAATCTGTTTTTGAAAAACAAAGTAAAACCTAATTTTGAGAAAAATGTTTCAAGTAAGTCTGTATCTGTATCATCGACTATAGTTTCTGTCAGAACAATAATGTCTTTAGTTGTGAGCTCATCGATAAAATCAGGACGGCGCTCGCTCATCGATATCTGCTCAATCACTGAAGTTAAGCGACGTCGCGCCCGGTTCATAAGTGGATGGGTGACCGCCTGGGACTGCCAGGTGCCGTATACACTATCGTGGGGCTCGGAGAACCACGTAAATCAGATGGCTCGTCTGACTGACTTTGAGTAGGACGTAAAAGAACCTCAATGGACGTAGGCGCAGTTTCCATTCGGCGAGACCCCAAAAAATCCACAATATGGAGTACTTGGCACATATATAAGGCCATGAATGATATCATGAATGATAACAGGCCTTTCTAAGTTACTCCCGTGGCGCGATAGCACAATAGTGCGTACTGCCACGTAATATACAGATACAGATACAGACAGTTTAGCTTATTCTTTATGCCACAAACATTCAGAACGTACCATTTCAGGCTAGAGTGTTTTTGTGCACTAAGGCATCTGAAGCTACCAACCCTAATGCTTCGAAGAATACGTGGAGACATGAGATTTAAAAAAAAATGTCTATGATCCAAAGGTAGCAACTCTTATATTATATTATTATTATTATTGTTATTTGAGATTCTTCTATAGCGCTAAATCCCAATAAATGGATCTTAGCACTTTACAACTAAAAATCATTTGAAACATGTAAAAACAACATTTCTTTAAAATCAGTGTCTTTGAATAAAAATATGCATAATAAAATAGTGTCTTTGAATAATAAACATTATATAGAGTAGTGTTTTGTGAATAAAAATGTCTTAATTTGACTCTTACAATTTGTGAGTGATAGTGCATTCCACATAGGCATTCCACACTCTGGGACCTGTTAACTGAACGTTTGCTGTCAGACACTCTTCTTTGCTACAAGCTGACAGAACTGAAGAGTGTCTACTTGGCGGAGACGACTGTCGCGTTGATGTATGGTTAGTAACTCTACCAAGTAAGAAGGGGCCAAATCATGCAGACATTTTAATACTGTCACTGCTATATTGTATGTAATGCGCGAGTCCACGGGCAGCCTACGCAGATGTTTAAGCACTTGGATGATGTGGCTGCTCCGTGTAGTTCTTGACACTAGCCTAGCAGCCTTATTCTGTATACGTTCACGGGTGTAGTTGTGCTACCTGGGCTGCTGGCATACCAGCTAGAAGAGCGTTGCAGTAGTCCAGGCGAGATGTGATGAGTGCCTGGACTGCACTTCTAGTGGCATCTGTGGTCAAGAACTGGCGTATTGAAGCCTGTAAAGATGGTAGTTATAGGTGCCGCACACTGATGTTAGTTGTTGTACCTTGCTTGTTGTGCCTTGTCTTTGACTGCAAGCTCAGCATCCATGATGTCAAGTAGCCGATTCTGATCTATGGTGTCAAAGGCTGCAGACAAGTCGAGGATTACAAACACTGCTGCCTTGTTGCTGTCAAACGCCCGTGTGATGTCATTATGGACATGGAATAGTGCTGTTTCAGTGCTGTGTAGTGATTTATAAGCAGACTGGTGTTTTTCGTGAAGTTCATTTTGATCTAGATGGTCCACCAGTCTTTTCACTGCCACCTTCTCTAATGATTTACTCTGGAAAGGAATGTTTGACACTGGTCTGTATTTTTTTAGTACGTCAGTATCCATGCCATCCTTTTGAAGCAGTGGTTTGACAAGAGCAGTTTTCATATTTCTGGAAATTGTTCATTCCCAAAAGTAGTACTGACTATGTTAACCAAGTATGGTAGATGGACAGTTATAGTCTTTTGAAGAAGGGAAGTTGGCAGAGGATCAAGAGAGCATGTATAGTTTTGGCACTGTGTTCTTCTTCATCAGTAAATCTTAGCTCTGACAAGTGAGAATGATTCGAGGGCAAATCAGAGTTCAGAGGGGCGTCTAGAACAGACTGCACAGCACTTATCTTGTCCCTTATAAGCATGATCTTTTTTGAAAAGAATGATGCAAAATCATTAGAAGTTCTCTATGCGGTTGGTAATTTTTTTGCTAATAGTTTTAAAAGACTGTTCAAAATGGTGAAACAGGTCTTTGGATCACCACTTGTTATCTTGTCATATTAACATTTTCTCTTAGCTTCTGTGATCATCATGTTGACTTGTGACCTGTGCTGTACATATATCTGCCTATGTATCTCCAGCCCTGTCGCACTCCAGCGCCTCTTATTTGCCTTCCTCAACTGTCTAGCATGGTGGATGTCATCAGTAAACCATGGCTGCCTTTCTCTATTCCTCCTCACCCGAGTTTTTACTGGTACATGCGTGTTCATGATGTAATTGACTGCATCCGTATAGTAGCTGTGAATAGTGTTTACGTCATGTTGAAGATTGATTTCAGCAAGTTTTTCTACAATATCTCTTTCAAAAAAATGTTGATCAATATGACGTATGTCTCTCAGCTGTTCTCTTTGCTACATATGATTCGTTGTTGCTGTTGATCAATTAAAAGTTACGCTGAAGTGGTCAGAGATAGAGCTTTTAATCACATCAGTGTCGAAAACAAGATAACTCCTATTACGAGTGATGACCAAGTGCAGCATGTGGCCAGCCCTGTGGGTTGGTTTAGTCACATGTTGAGCAAAGTTGTTTTCTGCAAGAATGCGACAAAAGTCTTTTACACCAGCAGCATTTGGTAACTCAAGATGGAAATTAAAGTCACCAGTATTGAGCAAGTTTTTTAATGAAACAGTGAATTCGCTAAAGTATGATGTAATTTCTGTGAGGAAAAAGTGAAGACATGACGATCGAGGATAGTAAATGATGACAATCATTAGAGATGCTGATGGAAATATACAATTAAATAAAACTAAGAGCACTAGAGGACACCCGATCAAAATCAAGAGATCATGTCAGCAGGCACATACGGCGAAGCATGCAACAAAAATGTGGAATAATCTCCAGGAGGCTGTGGTAACAGCAAAAACAACGAACACATTTAAAAATAGACTTGATAAGTACTGGGAAAACAATCCACTAAGGTGGGGATACGCTGCAGACCATGACTACACTGTTTAAACAGAACATATATAATAGGCAAATAGAACATAACAACAAACCAGAACCAGAACAGGGGTTCCAAAAATCGCTGGTTATTGATGCAAGAGCCTGCGACCGGAAAAAATCAAAAGGTATCCTAAGGTAAGGTATGAATCATAACTTTTGTTTTTACTTTTGATCTTTTCGTGAAAATTATTCTTGAATATGTACAATAAAGTAATATCACAATTTTTTTCGCGAAGTTACAACAACTATTATAGGTGTCATATATTTACAAGCAGACGAAAAGTGGTTACATCAGAGATTATTTGTATATAAGGAGCCAGGTATCAGTACACATAAAGTTGAGCTTTTTGTTGAGATATTTAGCTGTATTTTTATGGCTCTTGTCACCTGCGTTTCAAATAGGTATATGTCAGAATAAACTATTTCGGGCATGTCATTGAAGTAGATGACTAACGTGATTGCTCCAAAAATATCGCCCTATCGGATACCGTTAGTTACTTCTAACCATTCAATTGTTGTATTATTGATGACAACTCATTGTTTTATGTGTATAATGCTTTAATTCACTTCAATTGTTCTCTATCAATTCAATAACTCTTCAATTTCGTAACCATCTGTTTGTGCAGGACAGCATCAAAAGCCTTCTGGTAGTCTATATATAGTCTACTGAAAATCCTTGCTCCATAGTTTCAGGACAATAAGTAATCCCAAAAAAACAACATTAAAAAAAATCATTTAGAGGCTATTATGGTAGAGGCCTACTATTTTATCACTATTAGGCCTATGTAGGTATATATAGTAGGTTTTCATTTTATTATTGCTCAAAATAGGCCTAATATTATATTTTACGTAAATAAAAGCTATAGGTCTAAGTTTATGCTTCAACATCAATCGACAACGCAGTCCATCCCCACCCATTCATTCATTCATTCATTCATTCATTCATTCATTCATTCATTCATTCATTCATTCATTCATTCATTCATTCATTCATTCATTCATTCATTCATTCATTCATTCATTCATTCATTCATATATTCATTCATTCATTCATTCATTCATTCATTCATTCATTCATTCATTCATTCATTCATTCATTCATTCTGGATATATTCATCATATCATTAGACATTGCCCGCTAATAATGATAATAATGATAATAACGATAAAAAGGGATGCTAATCCGCGGCCTACCCCAGTAAACACAAAACTTTTGTATAACAGGTATAAAATGTTGGCCCAACGTCGAAGACGGGCCGACGTTGTATACATACTATGCACATATGTTTTGTGTTTGCTGGGACGTTGATAGTGCTGCAAGGTCGATCGTGCGTACCGGTACAGTGGGATATTTAGTGAACATTTGTCAAACATTCACACTAGAGTGGTTGGCCTAGGCCTATTGCTCTTACCAAGTCTTACTTGATGATTAGGGTACCATAAGTGTTTTGTGTTGCTTAGATATTCAAGTTTTTTCTACGGATGGTAGGCATGCCTGCATATAGGCCCTATAGTAGAATTATTTAGGCCATATCTGATGTGGCCGCGGGTATGCTGTTACACACAGTACGCTTACGCGTCAAATTAACCAGGATCGCATGATTTTCGGCGATTTCTCCGTCAATTCTGAACCAATTTTCTTGAAATTTTAAAAGGCCATTTTTCATTCAAATCCCAACAGCGGTGGAAATTTCGCAAAATTATATTGTATATTTCTAAAGTTAGACCATTTGACATGTAATAAAATTCTAGAATTAGTGTATTGGGTTTATAGAGGGACGTCGTAATTTCAATTTATTACATGTCAAATGGTCTAACTTTTGAAATACGATATATAATTTTACAAAATTTTCAGTGATATAATACCTTTATAATCATATTTCAACAGAATCCTAATATGATATTAGGATTCTGTTGAAACATGATTGTAAAGGTGCAGGTTTATAGTCTGATATCAAGTCTGAGGACCTATCATCCGACTTTACATCTTGCCCCCTGGTCACTGCCCAGCAAACAAACACACATCGGAACAACGCTGGGCCAATGTCTAAATATATGTTGGCCCACTGTAGGAAAACAAAGTTGGCGCAATGTAGTTTTGCTAATTGGTTCTACTTAGGCCCAACGAATTATGAGGGCCAACGTTGGCTCAACATAAAGTGAGGTCAGTAGGTTCTACATTGGCTCAACTATACCAAATACGCTGGGCCAATCTTGGGCCAGCAGCCAATTATTTTTGGGCAGTCTCATAAAAGATGGGCCAACGTCTGCCCAGAATCCAAGAATGTGTCGGTTTTACATTGGGCCAATTATATTTATCTGATGCAAATACATTGGCTAAACTTTGGCCATACAATGTTGGCGCATAGTAATTTTTCTAGATGGCTCTACGCAGGCCCAACGAATTATGCGGGCCAACATTGGCCCACCAATCAATAATATGCCGAGTTTACGTTGGCCCAACTAAATCCATCCAATCTGTACATTGGGCCAATGTTGGCACAAACAGACGGTTCTACGTAGACCCAGTGAATTATGAGGTCCAACATTGGCCCAACACCAAGTAATACGTCTAGCTTACATTGGTCCAACTACATATCTTGCAGGTCAGAGGGCCAACAACTGTTTTGTTCGAAAGGTGTTTGACACCATGATTGATGAGCAGAGCCCCAACAAACACATGTATGCAAGATATACTCTTCTAAAATAGAATCCACCGGAACCATTTATTGTTGTAGGGGATGCTGTATCAGAAGAGTAGCCTAAAAGATTAAGAATGCTAACAACACATAGATATACCAGATATAGCTGTAACCGCGGCATAAATCTAACTCAAAATACAAAGTAAAAGAAAAAAGAGTCATTTTTTAGCATTTTTATTTATTTATTCATGCAACAAAAATAAATAAGAAAAAAAACTGGTAAATAAATATTTGGCATCACTGCTAATACTTAGTGTATCTGTCCACAGCAAACAGCTTTGCAGCAGTCTCTACTTGATCACCAGTGGCCTTTTTGCTCATAGATTAGCTTCTACTCATGATCCATTGGAGTTTCTATATGTAGGCCTACTGCTCCAGCTGTAACATTATAAAACATCATTTGAAGCTAAGAGTTTATGCCAATGTCAAACAACAAATTAAGTGATCAGTCGATCTCCACAGAATCAGAGAGTATGTGAAAATAAGTATCATCTCAAGCATCACTTGCATAGACTCTTAATACCTAATATTTTTTTTGTGTGTGTGATTTAAACAATATGGTTATTTAACCTATCTGGAGAAATTATAATATATATAACACTAACATAAACATGGATAATAATAACCTATTTACTATTATATCCTGACCCAGCACTGGGCCCATGTTGGGCCAACGTTTCGTGGGATAATATTATATTGATCAAGAAAACGGCGATAATCACCTAATCAAGGCTAACGCAATTAATATGAATCCGACTATAGTTCTAAGAATCGCCTTATCACCCAGATTTAAAACATTACCAACAGCTGTTAAGTTCCGCTCACTCGCGTCTGAGCGATAATAGGTCATTTAGAATGTTAGCACCACAGATATATTGCAATAAACTGACTAAAAACTGATTTTATAAATAAAGCTGACAAAACAATAACAGGTAATATATGGTAGCCCACAAGGCAAAAACGCATATGGATGCCGCACTGAAACTTAGATTATAAAAGGAAAATGCAGGGTAAACAAATTCAACCAGCAGACATGTAAAAACTAAGTCAGCAGAACCACGTGGAAAAACACAATTCGCTAGAGGATACTATAAAAATACCAAAGCCTATCAACCTCCGTTGGCCCAACGTAGTAAAAAATATTTAATTCTCAAATAATATTACAATCCATCATTTAGCAAGATTGGTCCAACTATAGATATATGCGTTTTCATTATTTTAGCCTAGCGTTGGGTCAAATGCAATATAGAGCTACCAATGATTTTGCAACGTTGACCCAACATCGACCCGGCGTCTCCAAAAATAAGCCATCAGGCCCATCGCCCTACAATGGTCCAGTGTAGTAAAAAGTATGTATTACCAACATATGCCACCCGACGTTGGGCCAACATAAATAGCCCAACCCACCATTTAGCAAAGTTGGCCCGACATAGCTAATTTTATACATTGCCAATATGTTTTATTTTGACGTTAGCCCAACGTTGGACCTTATGCAATAGTCCAACCAACCGTTTCGCAACGTTGACCAAACAGAGCCATGTTTACTCGCCAGAGGGCGCTTCAAAAATAATCCATAAACCTGCGATGGCCCATCGTAGTAAAAAGTACGGCCCATCGTAGTAAAAAATATCGATTGCACACATAATGCAAATATGTCATCCCAACGTTGGGCCTTCTTAGATAGCCCAACCCACCATTTAACAATGTTGGCCCAAAATAGCCAAAATTATGCTTTGCCAACTTGCTTTATTTTGATGTTGACCCAACGTTGGGCCAACTGAGATATAGCCCAACCAACCATTTTGCAACGTTGGTCCAACAGATCCATGTTTGCTGGGTGCAGGACCTGTTCATTCGTATACCATTTCAACACCACTGAGAGCATACAGTCCTGCAGCCGTTTCGGCGCTTTAAACTTATCATGCACACTGCCATCTCTGTCCTACCAGGTACTTATTTTCACCTGAGTCAAGTACCTTGCCCAAGGACACAGCATCCTAACAATGTCGCCGCAAGATTGATAGGGGAGAAACATGATATTTCTCTGAAAATTCTGCACCAAGCGGGATTCGCAACCACACAGCAGGCAGCGACATCGGCAGAGCGCCACGCTCTAACCATTGCGCCATGTCCCTCTCTCAAAAATGTTACAAAATTTCATGAAAATCGATTGACAATTGACCGAGAAATCAACGAAAAACTTGCGATCTTGGTTGATCACTTTTAATGTGACTGTGGGTATAACTCTTTATGTTTTGATCATCAGTCCTGGATGGGAAATGAAGGAAATTAAAATTACAAGCAAAATCAGAAAATTGAAGGCTTTGGAACTTAGCAATCTAATCTGAGAAATCGGCCCCTGTAAACCTGTAGGGTAACCATTTTCATGATAACGGACTGTTGAATGCTGCGTAGCCCAGTCGAAACTAACTCTATGACCGGAGGCTGTAACCGCATCAAACCAAAACAAACTTTCCAGATTTCACAATGCCTTCTTGTGTCTATAAAACACTATTTGTGTGCTTTCTGATTGGTTCGTGCATTTTTTAATACTCTGTATTGTATACGGAATTAGAATGCATATATTCCGAGTTTATTTGTTTGTCAGTAACTTTAAGCCACACATTTAATTTTTTGTATCCATATTTGGTGTCGTCTGCTTTATTTACAAAAAGAGGGGAAGCACGTGCTTGTGTTTATTATTATGAATGGCCACGTGGCTTTTGAGGTACTTGGCTTTTATGTATGAATCACAGTTATAATAACTGTTAGTCAGTGACACTGACACCCACAATAAAAGAGAGTCAGTGATAATTAAAATGGGTTCCTCTATTCAACAGAATCACTACCGGCATGCACTCATAAGTCAACCAAGCCTTGTTTTTATTTTTAAGTGAGTGTTCTGCGACTGCGTGAAAATCATTTTGATTATTGTTTCTGATTTCTAGAAAATATAATCCATACACGCAGTGACATGAGTCGCTATATATAGGCCCTATAACTAATATATTTTTGAGGCTCGCGTGATAGAAAAACGCAATATATTGGCTATGCGTAGGCATAACCCAACTTTTCTGCTTGAAAACCACGATTGACTGTCGTTAAAATCTCTTATTTCAACCATCTTAAAATGTAATGGTTACTAACTGTTATAACAGATATTGTTAAAATATATCAGATCTATTAGCTGATTAGTGTTTTTAATTAAGGACCCGGAAAAATATGGCGACCCTCCAGTGACAGTATCGGGATCAGTATGACGATACTGACCCTTTTGTAAGTAAAAATTTTCCCTGACCCTGCTTGTCCTCCTACCAGTAGGCCTACCTTTTTACACGTTCTTGCAGACAGCTCCTCTCGTCAAACCTTGGCAAAAGATTTGAGTGACAAAATTAAGGAAAATCCAAAACGATTCCGGTCTTTTTTTATGAGAAAACAAAATCAAAAGCTATAGAGTCTAGGCCTACAAGATTTTCTAACTCATGGGTATTTTAGAACACAATATTGAAATATAGGCTACAGCCGCTAAAGTTAATTTTAGAAACAAATATTTTCAATCTGTTTTTGATAAGAATATTTCTCCTACCCACCTCAACGTTGAAAACACGGGAACCGAAAACATAAATTTATCGTCTATTTTATTTGACAATTTACAGATTCAAAAAATATTATCTGCGTTAGATGACAATAAAGCATCTGGCCCGGATAATCTCTCATCAAGTATTCTTAAGGAATGTGCAACCGTTCTACCTTCATCCTTAACATTACTTTTTGAAATGAGTTTTTCCTCTGGTCAC
The DNA here is from genome assembly GCA_964017125.1 of Flabesymbios commensalis. NCBI lineage: Eukaryota > Metazoa > Annelida > Polychaeta > Terebellida > Flabelligeridae > Flabesymbios > Flabesymbios commensalis. The sequence continues at coordinate 72,588,084 of OZ024912.1, read as the reverse complement.
ATACCAGTGGAAACAGGGAAATGTGGTAGGTCTACCAGTTCATAAGAAAGGCGATAAACCACAGGTCTTAAATTACAGACCAATTTCACTTCTATGTGGCGTCTATAGTAAGGCTATGGAAAGATACATTCACAATAATGTATATAAAGTTGTTGAACCATTAATTAAAACAAATTAGTTGGATTTATGAATGAGAAATCTTGTAGGCCTACTACACAATTGTAAACTGTCTATGATGAAATTGGGAAATAGGGCCTACCTTGATGAAGGTGAACAAACTGATCAATATGCTATTTTTAGATTTTTCAAAAGCATTTGATTCAGTGGACAGGTGAATCACATTGATATGTTAATTCACAAATTACACAAATTACTTATGTGGATTAGTGATTCTTTGAAAGACATGTCTCAGTGAGTTGTAGGGGAGACTGGGGACCGATGGTCCATTGAGACCTAAGCACCACCGATTTTGCTGTTCAATAAAAAAATGCAGTGTACGCCTCTAGCGACCATTAGTCAAAGTAACACACGTGCAGCTGTCGACCATATTCTTATAAACTCAATTCAAAAAGAAGTTATGGAGATTTAGTGAAAGGTAAATTCTTGGAATTGTTTACTTTAGTAAATTTTCCTAGCATCAATAAAAACGTAGTTATGACGACCTAAGGGATTAATCATAGACTCAATGCATGACGTTGTTTTTCTTTAAATGTCTTCTAAACGTTGATAAATAGTTTTATTAGGTCAGGTTTCTGATTCAGGGGCACCATGGGGTTACAGTGGAAAGGAACTGTAACATTTTAGACCTCTTTTTTACGACAATGAAACACAAATGTATTAAGTTTTAATTAGTAACTATATATATACATTTTTTTAAATTAGAGATCATGTCCCATTGGACACCAATGGGTAGCTTATCGGTCACTTACCTATACTAGGGGACCGATGAGTCACAGTTGGCCATTTTGGAAAAGCTTCTCTGAGGATGTCGCTTTTAAAAAAAAATGTGTCAAATTTCGTTAAAATAACGGACTACCCAGAGCATCAAGAGTAATCTACAGTATGTAGTTGTTGAAGGATAGCGCTGATTAGCTAATATGTGAAAAGTGGCTTCTCAAACAGAAAGTCAAAATCGATCTTGACTGTCACATTTCCATGTTATATTTAATTGCAGGACTTGTAGTGCTAGCTCTGCCACACTAATTGTGCAACATTGTTTTTATCATGTTGCCCAGTGTTCAGCACAGGCCGCGATATCGTGTCAATTAAGCACTTGGAGATCACATGTCTCCTTTTTTTGCAAGGTAGTGAGACAGATGTCCCCACCTATTTCTTGTCTGTGCTGAGCACTGGTTGCCGTAATTACACAATTGTTATGTTGAATCAAAATGTTTTTTTTTTATTTGTATGTGTTTGCTCATAATTTTTTGAATTAGATGTCATGTCTTATTGGACCCCAATAGGTGGCTCATCGCTCACTTACCTAGGGGACCGATGAGCCACAGTTGACCATTTTGGAAAAGCTTCTCTAAGGAGATCGCTATTTAAAAAAAATGTGTCAAATTTCGTTGAAATAACGGACTACCCAGATGCATGAACCATGAGTAATCTACAGTAGGCCTATGTAGTTATAGAAGGATAGCGCTGATTGGCTAATATGTGAAAAATTGGTTAATCGAGCCCCAGCCTCCCATACTCATGATACTGGACGGAGTGTCATCTGAGTTTGTGTCGGCTACATCTGGTGTGCGATAAGGGTCCATACTTTGTCCATTATTATTTCTAGACTACTTTTAATAAATGACATGCCAGACTGCACTGAACATTTAATACTGTCCTTATTCGCCGATGATGCGAAATGCTTCCGAAAAAATAAAAATGTAGATGATTGTGAGCGACTACAGCACGATCTTTATGAATGGAGTAAGTTATGGAAATTAAATTTTGATGTTATTAAGTGTAGGCCTAAGGTAGTTTCATTCACAAGAAACATAAAACCTATTGTATTTAACTATCATTTAAATTGAACAATATTAGAAAATGTATAATGTTTTGAGAATCTTGCTTTAAATAACCACATCTCTAATGTTATCAACAAATGTAACGGATGCAATGGTATGATTAGACGCTCGCTAGGTTATAGAGCTCCAGCCTCTGTATCCATCAATCTTTACAAAGTCCTAATACAGCCTATTATATAATATTCTGCCCCAGTATGGTCACCCTTTACCAAAATTCAAATAGAGTCCTTTGAACGAATTCAACGACATTTTACTATAGATATGCATTTCATCATCTAGCAATTAATTACAAGGAGCGCTGTTAATAATACAATCTTTCCGCAGGGAGATGATGGACATCAAACTGCTTTTTAAATCATCATTTGTGCCAGATTTTTTTGATATTGTGACGTCGCATCTCTATTGAGTGACTACAAACCTGACAGAAGACTTCGGTCACGTCAGAACGGATCACTCTTTTATCCGAGGCAAATCAGAACTAAGACGTTTACAATTTTTTATTCAAATCGAGTGGTCAGTACGTATTTGGAATAGGGTACCAACGGATTTGCGTCAGGAACAATCATTGGATGGCTTTGTACATGACCTGAATATATTTTATTATTTTAAGTTTTAAAACAGTTTTAACTGTGATATTTTTGCTCTAGGACAAGTACTTG
>OZ024912.1:72363496-72585204 GCA_964017125.1 Flabesymbios commensalis | reverse complement strand
ACAAAAGCGTGATGTTTATATTATATTAAATTATTGACTAAATTCATTGAAAATAATCTTTGTAAATTTACAGACATTTCCCAGTACTTGTGCCTCATGCGAACTCAGAAGAGCATTGAAAGTTAACATTGATGGGTTATTGTAAAATTTTGCAGCTATAAGTTCGTGTCTATGTTGTCTAAAAAAAATACATACAAATAGATAATGAAACTCATCACCGATGGAGTTACCGTTACATTTTTGACATATTCTTAATTCTCTTGGTATATTGTTATGACTCCCAGTTTCGATTGGAAGTTTGTGGTTTCTACATCTACATTTTGTAAATACAATTCTTTGACTATCTTCTAATATAGTTAAATAATTTTCTTATTCAAAATTTGTTTTAAACATTCGATAATTGAGGCACTTCGAGCTGACAAATACTTCTGCTGCCCAATTCTGTCTGAATTGATCTTTTGTTCTTAACTGTACTCTATTCTTAAAACAATTGCTACTATAGGGTATATTTTGTGTTGTATACAATTCAGAGAAACCAACAGCATTTAGATTACTCTTAACAAATCTGATCCAATTACTTGTAAAGAATACGGGTTCATCCATCTTATATAATAAATAATAAAATATATTGCTTAACTTGCACTCAGTGCCATCCACCAGCTTAGCCCAAAAATTCAGTAAACGACATTTGGCTTGTACAGATATAGGAATAACACCTAGCTCTCCATAAATCATATTAGAACAGGTGCTCTTGTTTAATTTCAAGATATATTTGCAGAATTTTATTTGCAGTTTGTCCAGTATTTTACATGATTCAAAACTCCATACTTCGCAGCCGTATAAAATGACTGGAGTAACAAACTTGTCAAATAGATGTAGTTGTAAATCAATAGGTAATTGTAAACTACGTGCCTTACGCAGTAAGGAAAACATCGCTTTCGAACCTTTATCATATAAACTCTTTATAGCCTTAGTAAAATTGCCATTGTAGTTATAGTTATTGTAATTATATTCAAATACAACCTCTATTTTAGAGTTTCCAAACATTAAATCCGGTAAGTTCCTTATTTTTCCACGGGAGAATATCATAATCTTTGTTTTCGTCACATTTATTTTAAGCTTCCACTCTTCACAATAGTCATGCAAGGTATTTAATGATTTTTGCATTTCATCCTCGGATTCTGCTAATACGACTGTATCATCTGCATACATTAATATATAAAGTTTAAAATAATATAACAGTTTCTCATCAAGTATAAATTCGGATGCAAGTGCAGGCACTAACTTTAACCCTTCACAGTGTTCGGAGAGAGAGATTTATTTAAATCTGATAAATAAATAGCAAATAGAAGAGGTGATAAGCTATCACCCTGTCTAACCCCGACTTGACAAGGAAATGTATTAGATAGTTCGCCATTAACAAAAACACGAGATTTAGCCTTAGCATACAAATTATGTACTACATTGGATATTTTACCAGATATATTACTATTTGAAAGCTTAATCCAGAGTTGTGCTCTGTCTACTTTATCAAATGCTTTCTCGTAGTCAACAAAACATGCATACAATCTTTTTTTGTTTGATAAATCTATGTCAATAACTGTTTTTAATACAAAAATATGATCTAGTTTAGAATGATCTTTCTTAAAGCCTGCTTGTTCCGGTCCTATAACGTTTTGTTCTGTCTAAAAATTCTTTCAACCGATGGTTTATAGCTCCAGTGAATAGTTTACCTAAGCAACTCAAAATTGTTATGCCCCTATAGTTATTTACATCATCTTTACTTCCTTTACCTTTATATAGTGGAATAATAAAACCTGTACACCAATCATCGGACACTATACCCGTCTCTAAAACTAAATTAAACAGCTTAACATATAGTTCCAAGCATCTATGAGATGAGTTTTTAAGAAATTCGTTTAGAATGTTATCTTCTCCACTACTTTTACCATTTTTTAATTTTCTAATGAGTCTCTGAATCTCTTCTTCTGTAAATGGTTTATCTAAAAATTCGTGCACTTCCTCTGAGTTATATATAATATTCTGATTTTCAGGGTTGTTATTATTGGCATAATTCAGTTTTTTAAAGTGATCTTTCAAAACATCAATAGATAATTTTTGTGTTGTCTCTTTTTGATTTGTTCCATTAATAATTTGCCAATATTCTTTAGCATTATTCGATTTTAAAAGCCCAAGCTTTTTAGCCAAAGTTTTGTGATACTGACTAAAGGATGACTTTATCTGACGTTTGTATCTTCTGCTGGCACTTCTCAATTCCAGAAGATCATTGTCCGATTTTTGTTGTCTATATTTATTTTTACATTTATTCATAGATTTTCTCAAATGTTCACACTCAGTGTTATACCATGTTTTGTGTGGTTGCTTGTGTGGTAAATTTTTGTTCACCCTCATACCGATTTTTCCTGCTGTAGTTTTTAAAAGATTTCCAACTTTGGATACTAATTCATTTATTTTATATTGTGTTTGATTTATATTATCTATATTGGCGTTTTCCGGGAATTCTACTAAAATACTATTAATATCTGACATCAAGTCTTCAATATTTTCTTTTTCTAATGTCTCTTTAAATTGTGTAGCTAATTCTGGCTTCCATTTAGGTCTAAAAATACGATTTTTTACGTTTACTGTCTCAGATATATTCTCTTGTGGCTCGGAAGTTGTATAACTGACTAGGCTCAAGTGTAGTGGACAGTGAATGTCGGACAACATGTCGTCGAATTCCTTAACTTGAAACTGTTCAATCTTGTCAAAAATGCTTTTGTTACAATGCAATAATCTACAGTACTTATGTTTTTACTTGTGGTTTTACCTACATCTTTGTCATCACCACAACGACCATTTACAATATATAAATCTAGGTGTTTACACATGTCAAGTGATTTATGCCCGTATTTGTTAACAGTGTTATCTTGGTTTGATCGTTGTGGTGGGACAAATTCTTGATTATCCAATTTTCGAATGAATCATCTTGAATACTGTCAGGAAGGTTAGCTGTGCGGGCGTTGAAATCACCCAATAAACAAATACTACATGTTTCATCATAATTATCCAGAACAACTTTCTCTATGAAATCAAATAAATTATCGTCTGCATACCTCGAATTTTCCGGAGGGTTATAGATTGCAGCCATTACTATTGGTTTTTCAAACAAATTTTTAATTTTTACCCATATTGTATCTTGAAATGAAAAAGGTAGTTGCTCCACATATTTTACAATCGTGTTTTTAACAATCACAGCCACACCTCCGGACGGTCTTTTCTTATATTTTCGATTATTTGTCAATAATGTGAAGCCATCTATAAATATTTGGTCCAAATCATCTAATTTAGTTTTCATTAGAAAAATAAAATCATACTTAGATATATAACACTCAAAATCTTGTGATTTCATTTTAGATTTCAGTCCACATACATTCAACGTTAATATGTTTATATTTTCTAACGATATTTGACAAATCTCTAAGCTTCTATCTAATGATTCGCAGCTTTCAGTATTCAAGGAAACGTTTTTATACAATGTAGATGTATGAGGGTGAGAGGGGATGTAATCAGGTTTGTTAATGTCATACATCTGTTTTCCAGCCTGGCTACTGTCCTAGCAGCCATTGGTCGGGCTGTCTCCAATGCGGGGCTCCTTAGACGTCCTGGCGTTATGAGGACTATTTATGCTTGAGAGCTTCTTCCGTTTACCAGATACTGGCTGAGTGATTTTTATGATGACTTTTATCACTGACTCCTTTCCTTCTCTATTCAAGTGTATACCAGATATGTCGTTTGAATTGAAATATATTTTTATGGCATGTTTGCTGCTATTGTTCCAGAGCATAGACCACGTGTCTACATATAACAGTGTATCTGTGCGTCTATGAGCGATAGTCTGTATATAATCATTTATTGCTTTTGCATCCTGATTAGCTTGAGCCTGTTTTGGGCTGTTTCCTTTGCGAGGTGGAATTGAACATATTGCCAAGCGAGCTTCTGGAAAGTATGCTTGCAAATCCTCGATTGTCTCTGTGTAGTCCGCGATCACCTTTGACACATTTCCTGCATTCATTGTGACGTCGTTGGTACCCAACTGTACAACCACATAGTCAAGTTGTAGAATTCGGCCTGTATCTTCTTCTGCATTTCTCACCAACTCTACTGCGTCTTTCAGTTTTCCTCCTGATTTATTCGATATATAAACTCCGTCAGGAGGATCCACATTGTTCATTAGTGAGTCACCTAATACCAGAGTATGGATTGGAGTGATACCCTTGTGGACACTTATACTTGATGTTCCTGCAGTCTGTTCATCTTTTTGAATTGTCGCTTTATGTGACGGGCCTTCTACTGCTTCTGATTGTCGGGAGTGTTTGTGATATATGGATTATCATAATCAACATTATCACTGTTTTCGGGTCGAGTTATGCTGTATATTTATTTCAACCCAAAACACATATTGCTTATCTAGCAAATTCCTGTTTACTACATATACATCAGCAATAGTGCAAGTGTAGTTCTCTATTATTTCACTATATTTTAAACTACGTATAGAGCAGTGTGGTATTCGTTCAGTTGTTCGAGTCATCATATGTATTTAAATCGTAGCTTGTGGTCTTTAACGAAAGTTTTTTTATTTTTAAATTGTGCACGGTAGATTTATGTCTTATGTGAAAGTGGTCAGTCTATGATCTGCTTCAATGTGTTTCAATGCTTTTAAAGTTAGTGATTGAGTTTATTGATTTTTGTTGTGTTAATAAATAATCACTAGTTTCTGTATATTCTGGTGAATGTTTTTGTCGTCGTTTTTGTATTGAAATCCCCACACCAATAAACATAACGTGTGATTGGAGTATTATATAAATGACATGTCTAATATATCAAAGATATCAACTTCAATATTCATGGTAGAATAATTTGTGGGAAATAGACAATACTAATCATAACACATTTCATTAGGTTTGTGAATTGTGTGTACTTAATTGGTGTCCATCATTGTTAGCGCTACCGATAATGGGAAATGTTGACAGATATTGACATGTCAGGCCTATTGTTCTTGTAGAATAGCTATCCTCTACCATGCTTTGTTTGTGTGTGCGTCATAAAATTAATTCCATTTCAAAGGACAACATGGTTGGATGAACATTATTTCATTGAGGCAGTCCAGTGCCGACATTTCATGATACAATAAAAAATGTTAAAGCGGTTTGTTACCACCAGCTCACAGAAAAACACGAGACATTGGCCTAATGTTGATTTAATGTTGGCCCACCGTCTACGACGTTGGTCCAACAATAAACCAACATTGGCTGGACGTGTCGTGTTTTCTGGGCTGTGGGGCCACATAATGATGACTCGGGGGATTACAGCCGCGCAATAAACAGGGAATTACAGAGGTTTGTGGGGCCAATGAGCCCTTGGGTTGTCACCCCCGTGGTCATGCCAGCACATGATTAGTGGCCAATAAATCGCCTTTTGTTGGCTAATGACCAGAAGCACGGCTATTAGGACTCAAATCTGCACTCTAGATGTGTTTTCTATCTCTGAGTCTGCTAACTGTTAGGCTTGCGGACAATTACACTACATTTATAGCAAATCACCTTTTCTCCCAAAAAACCAATAGATCGAGAAACATATTTTTGCTTATGTTAAAATCAATAATTCGTGATAGTTAGGTATTCTCCATAACCGACGGAGTAGACAAAGCATATGGCGCAGATAATCAATCACTGAATATTTAAGAGGCAGTGTGCCTCTTAACTATCCCCCTCGTTAGCCATTTTGTTCACCTTGAGTTTGAGAATTGGCAAAGCTCCTAGTGAATGAAAGACATCCAACGTTGTACCAATTCATATAAAATTAAAGAATAGTTACATTAAACTATCGTCCAGTTTTTCTCATGAGTCGTGTATCCAAAATGGAAAAATGTATTTTTCTACCCATAGCCCAATGCCGAACCATCTCTATCCAAACTCAACATGTATTTATTATGTACCAATCAACTTTTAAGATATACATCATAATTATGAAAGGTAGTGTTTTAGATGGCCAGGTTGATGTAATCTATCTTGACTTCAGCAAACCGCAAACACAATTACAAGCTTCTACTTCACAAACTTCAATCATTTGGTTGAAACTGAAACCTTTTATTTTGGTTGAGTTTAACCAACGCTGAAATATTTTTGTAAATGTGTTATTGTCCGCTTACATGTCAACTTTGACATTTGTATTTCTTTATATTTTGTACGTTTTTTTATGCGGCGCGAATCGGTTATACGGTTATACGTAGGTTATACGGTTTGTTTTCATTATTATCCCACGAATTTGAGCAGCTTGGGTCACTGCATATGTGTGCACCAAGGAAATTTATTGGCCGCAGCAGGACACGAACCTGGTACTCCCGGGCTCTGCGTCAACCATTCATGATGATATCAAATTGAAAAACACCCTTTGGTTTCCATGTGGCGCCAGGATAGCTCATTAGTGGCGCACCAATGAGCTATCCTGGCGCCACATGGAAACAAAAAGGTGTTGTTCAATTTGATATCATCTTGAATGTCTTAGTTAGGTCTTTCCGCTTAATTTAAGTACCTACGTTATAGGTCTATGTCCATTAGAAATATATATATTTTTTTTCAGTGCGGGAACCGTATTTATACGTCAGAATTTGACGTCTACATACGTTAGATTCTGACGTATAATGACGGTCCCCGCGCTGAAAGGGTTAATACATACATGTATCTGACAACAGAATCCAACGTGTTGTCTTAGAAGGTAATGCTGTCGAACTCAATGACCTCGACCTCCTTTGTTTTCACCGAGCTGGCTAATACAATGAAGGTTCTTATATAACCCTTTTTTCACCGAGTGACGTCACTGTGTTTCACAGAATACGGATAAATGGAACATGCTGGGTGAGGTACGGGGCTAAAGACTGCGCTTCTTGGCTCCTTCAGGCCTGCATTACCCGTTCTGCTTCTTGGATCTTTGGCATGTTCACTCATGAAGTAAATGAAATGAAATGAATCGGGCTTTAGGCCACCTTTGTGCACATATAGGCTAAACTGGGCCAGGAGAACCTCCTGAGGATGGTGAGATGATTGAGATGACACTGTCCTCCAGACACAGGATTCGAAATTCGAGCTCTGGCGGTCTGAGGCCGAGCACGTTACCTCTCGGTCACGGAGGCTCCCCACAATACTGACTCATGAAGTACCTCAATCGAAATTAAAACGGATTAGAACGTGATCCTATTTATAACAGTTCGGACTGCAACACACCCAGAAGCCCGTTCTGATCGTGTTAAATACTGCCTGGCCGGCCCCCAAGGCTCATTCGTATCGACTGGATCTTGTAACCTGGGGTACCACGTTCGAATCCCGGTCGGGACGGATATTTGTCATCGTGGTTGTGCATATATACAGTGCTTCAAACTGTTCAAAGTCATAGAGTGTACAGTGCTGCCTATTGTACTGTGCACTATAAAGAACCCTTGAAGTCATTCGAAATAAAAGTATGGCATAGTCCCGGCTTGGGGCTTCCTCATGTCGCGATATTGCCATGATTGTGCAGAAAGCGACGTAAAGCAATATTCATATAAAGACTGCATGAGAACACAGTGCAAACGGGCAAGACCGACCATAAACTAGTTTGAACGGACATAGACCGTAGACCACCCGTAACCCCCCTCCCCCCTTGGGATTTTTTACGGTGGTTATTTTTTATGTCTCTGAATATGGTCCTATTGAAATCCGGTTTTTTGCATTCAAGCTGTTAGGGCTAAATATGCTAAAATATGCAAATTAGGCAGCCATTACCGGAAATCCAGTTTTTAAGCAATATCTCAGAAACTAATCAAGGTTAACGAATTCGATAAGATATATCTAATTAGGATTAGAATAATAAATTAGCATAAAATATGCAAATTATGCAGCCGTTACAAAAAATGCAGTTTCAAGCAATATCTCAAAAACTAATAAATTTAGAATCTTGAAAAAATGTCTAACCTATGGTTTTCATGGACAGATATTGCAATAAAATATATATCATCGAGATCATGAAAACATATTAGCATAGAATATGCAAATTAGCTAATAATAAGTATTATAGAAAATCAGGTTTCAAGCAATATCTCAAAGACGGATCAACTTAGAGTTAAAAATAAAATGTCGACACTCCCATTTTTTTGGTCAACCTTTCATCAGAATTTTTTTTAGGCGTTCTGAAATGACCACAGTACATGTAAAATACACTGGTAATTGTGTACACACATGTAGTTAAGGCGTTGTGAAATAGATAATTGTATAAAAAGACAAAACTCAAAACCGTATTATCGCCACACACGACCTCTCACTAAGCCCCATGACCTCTCAGCTAATACTCATGACTAGTTTATTTTTTCATTTGTTTATTTTTTAATACAACAGTAGACACTACTTTATTCTTTATTATGTTAGGGCAACCCTATAACCCAGTTCTCGTGGAAGTTACTTTTAATTAAAATGCCACCTATCTGCTGTATAATTATTTTGGTTTGGGCAACTATACTTACGATAATACCAAAATGTGTTTTTATTGTGATTTTCTTACTTTGGATTTTTCATGGCTACCAGTATGGTACATTAGCCTATATGATTGCCTGATAACACACACATAAAGTGACCAATAAAATAAGCATGTGTCTGTAGCAGTTTTAATTATTTCATTCTGGTGCCAATTCAGAAGTCTAGGCCTCTTAATTATAGTTCAAATAATATGGAAAAGTTAATTTAGAACATAATGTTGATAAAAAGTTGCCCACATATCCTGCTAAACCAGTTACCAAGCGTCGAAATATGAATATTAGGGATATCAATATGTATATTAGGGATATTCGGAATTGAAAATAAACACATCGCCCGAACATATCGTGCACCTTCTTATTGCCAGAAAACTTTGGCGTTCGATTTTTCAGACAAAAGCCTTATTAAGAACATGGGTTTGCATAATTATTAGAACCAGTTACGTACACTATGTATACTAGCCGATGGTAACAAGTTATTAAGAATATTAATAAAAGACAAAAAAAACGCTTCGACCTATTTACCAGCACCTGGCTTTGCACTTGCTAATAATTAAATCAGTGAAATATATCGAGACAAGCTTTGAGTTTGAGTCACATATACCCGAAAACTCAAACAAAAGACAATAATTTGTTCAAGCCCTTCGTAATTTCTGAAATTATTTAATGCCCATACAGTGTCAATGACATTTATAAGGTATGGCCCATACCTTATAAATGTCATTGACATTATGAAACTATTATTTTATCACGCCTCGGTTAAATATAACTAACTTGTAACTTAGAAGTTAAAGGGTTACTACATGTGATAATAAACCCATATTTGTTCATTTAAGTTATGTTTTTATTTACATAACATATTCTACTATCATGACTAGGGTGATTTTAATTTGTAATCTTTGGGATAAATAACTGGAGTTGAACAAATAGATACAACCAGTTTTTTCTGATATTAAATTTACTGTGTATACTGTCCCAGTAATTGTTCTTGTCCTAAAATCTTGAGTCCAAACTAGCAGATATTGAATAAATATATATTAAGGTGTCAAAAAAATATTGCTAACATCCCGCCCGTGTGGAGGGGTAGGGGATGTTTTTCATTTCTGGTTTTCATATACACATAGCATGAAAGACATGTACTTTGGGATTTAAAGGGTCAATATATATTATGATGAACTCCATATTTGTTATTGTTTTTTATTTTCTTGTTAAATAACATCTTCTAGTAACATAACTAGTGTTTATTCCATAGAACACACACCTGGAGGTAAAAAACATGTCTTCTAGGAAATTAAATTTATTGCTTAAAATTCAGGGGGTACACATGGTTGATGACCAGTTATTTTTTCCAGCCCCAATATTTTGAGCCCAAACAAGCAGAGAATAGATAAATAATAAGGTGTCTAAAAATTATTGTCTTAAAAAATCCCTCCCCGGAAGAGGGGGTGGAGAGGGTTTATATATCTGGTTTTCATATACACGTAGCATGGGAAATGAAATGAAATGAATCGGGCTTTATGTCACCTTTGTGCACATATAGGCTAAACTGGGCCAGGAGAACCTCCTTAGGCTGGTGAGATGATTGAGTTGACACTGTCCTCCAGACACAGGATTCGAAATTCGAGCCCTGGCGGTCTGAGGCCGAGCACGCTACCTCTCGGTCACGGAGGCTCCCCACAATACTGACTTTCACACGTGGATGGGGAAGAAACATTTTTGTTTCTTTCAAACCGCCGAGACCGGGAACCGAACCCCGGACTCTGGCGTGAAAGGCAGCGGTACTAACCACTACCCTAGGGCCCCCGCCCACGTAGCATGGGAGGCGGGTAATTTCGTATTTCAAGGGTTATTACATGTATTAATGAACCCCATATTTTTTAAAATTTTAGTTCCACCTAACATTTTTTAACAAAACTAGTATTTAATTTTTGGAATAAATACCTGTAGTTGAACAAATATATACAACATGCCTTTTAGTAAATTAAATTTACAGGTTAAAATTCAAGGGGGTACATATGTTTTAATGAGCCCCATATTCTTTTTATTTTTTTACTTTTGTTTCACATAGCATTTTCTTGTAGCATACTAGTGTTTAATTCTTGGAATAAATACCTGTACTTGAAAAATATATACAATATGCATTTTAGTAAATTATAATTACCGCTTAAAATTCAAGGAGGTACATATGTTTGATGACCCAATATTTTTTCCTGTCGCAATATTTTGAGTGCAAACAAGTGAATGTTGAATAGATATTGAATAAGGTGTATAAAAATTATTGTCTTCAAATATCTTGCACTGGCGAAGGGGGTGGGGAGGGTTTTAATGTTAGATTTTCATGTAAACGTAGAAAACGATATGTGGAATTTGGGATTTAAAGGGTTATTACATATATTAATGAACCCCATGTTCTTTGATTTTTTATATTTTTGTTTTACATAGCATCTTCTTGTAGCATAGTAGTGTTTAATTCTTATAATAAATACCTGTAGCTGACAAAATATATACAATATGCATTTTAGTAGATTATAATTACCGCTTAAAATTCAAGGGGTACATATGTTTGATGACCAAATATTTTTTCATGTAATATTTTGAGTGCAAGCAAGCAGATATTGAATAGATATTAAATTGTGTGTCTAAAAATTATCATCTTCAAATATCTCGCCCCGTAGAAGGGGGGTGGAGGTAGGGCTTTCATATTAGATTTTTATGTAAACGTAGCAAACGATATGTGGAATTTGTGATTTTAAGGGTTAATACATATGGGCAAGTCCAGCGTGACGGACGTAACATTTATACTATTCTTAGTGTATGTTTAATCATGTACCATTTAATATACAGCATGATTTAATTTAGTTAATATGGATTTGTCATCCAGGGACCCACCACCCACTATTGATGTTATAGCGTATGTCTTATGTTTTGTTTTTGCATTTTTATAGGCTATTTTCTGTTCGTGACGGACGTAACATGCTTGCGACATGAATTTTGTTAACCTCACACAACCATGCAGATTTCTGTTAACCTTCAACAAATGAAGTGAAAATCGTTAATGAATGCAATTCATCACACCTCACAGTATTAGCTGCCAATATTATACAAAACTAAAAATAACGATTTCAAGTAAAAAAACAGCGACAAGTCTCCGTGACGGACGTAACAAAATCGTGACGGACGTAACAAATTGTCAGATTTGGATCACACCATACACAAAAGTTGTTCCTCTTCATCAACAGCATGGTTTGAAAAGTAGTATTTCATGTCACATTATTGATACTAGGTCCCCATCTTTGTCCATACTTATCTTTCTAGTCTATTTTTTCAGGGAGAATTTCGCGATCATTAATGGTCATTTTGTTTGAAAGCAGTGGCCAGTTTTTATTTATTCATTGCATTCATGTACAATTACTAGCTTACAGTACAAGATGGTAACAATATGCACAACTAGAAAAGAAAATTTAAAGTGAAACAATGCGTAAATTACCTGTGTCGGACATAACAAAATGGGGACAGACGTAACAAAATCGTGACGGACGTAACGGTTTGTGAGTTGTTCCTCGTCATCAAATTAGTATTCCATGTCTCATAAATTTCTTCGATCAATACTAAATACTCAGTTTTGTACGAAGCCCCAGAAACGACACTTGCATTATTATTATTGTTATTTTTTAACTCAATATATTTGAGTTCACAACTCGATATATTGTGTTTAGAACTGGATATATTGAATTTAGAACTCTATATATTGACTTTAAAAGTCGATATATTGAGTTTACAACTCGATAGATTCAGTTCATAGCTCGATATATTGAGTTCAGAACTATATATATATAGCTGAAAACTCAATATATATTAAGTTTTCAGCTCAATATATTGAGTTTACAACTCAACATATTGCCATCAAAAATCGATATATCGCTATTAAAAGTCGATATATTGAGTGAAGAACTCGATATATTGAGTGAAGAACTCGATATATTGAGTTCATATCTCAATATATCGAGTTGTTAACCCAATACATTGAGTTAACAACTCGATATATTGAGTTGTGAACTCATATATCGAGAAAACAAACTCAAAATATCGAGTTGATTGAGTTGACAACTCAATATATCGAGTTGTCAACTCAATATTTTAAGTGACTGTGTGAACGATATATTGAGTTTACAACTCGATATCTCAACTTTAAAAGTCGAGATATTGAGTGAAGAACTCGATAAATTGAGTGAAGAACTCGATATATTGAGTTCAGAACTCGGTATATTGAGTTTACGACTCGATACATTGTGTTTATAAGTCGATATATTGACTTTTAAAGTCGATATATTAAGTTCACAACCCAATATATTGAGTTCATCACTCAATATATTGGGTTCAGAACTGGATATATTGAGTTCATAACTCAATATATATCGCAATATATTGAGTTAACAACTCGTTATATTGAGTTAAAAGCTCGATATATCGAGTTGTGAACTCAATATATCGAGGACACAAACTCAAAATATCGAGTTGTAAACTCAATATTCATATTGAGTTATGCACTCAATATACAGGGATATAGTGACCTATGAACTCATTATAACGATATAAGAACTCAATATAGAAGTTGTGAGTTGGGAATATATTAAGTTTCAGAAATAAATAATAATGATGCAAATGTCGCTTCCGGGGCTTCGTAGTTTTGTCTATGCATTCATGTTCTATTTTAAATTTTCAAGGAAATTTAAAGCGACGCAATCAGATTAAAATCATCGAAAATTCAGTATTTTTATTTTCGCTTTCTAATATGGCCATATGATGTGAGCATGTCCATAGACTAGAATTGCGTACGTTTTTTAATTTTTGTGTTGCGCATTTTCCAGTTAGGCGAGATATAAAGACAAAATTCCCGAGATATAAAGACGAAATTCCCGATGTCTTATTTCAGACATCGATGTCCGTCCCCATTTCGTTTCCGGAGCAGATCTCAGAAACTCATGGGGGGATTTCTTCACACACACACACACACACACACACACATCCCTTGGGTGTAGATGTGCCTTATAATTTTGGGGTTGATGAAATCTGACTTACTTAAATGGCCGACCGTCAGCTATATTTATCTTTATTATGCCTAATATCTGGCCGCATTTCGTTTCCGGAGATGATCTGGGGAACCCATGAGGTGGTTTCTTCCATATTGCACCCACACATCTTTAGGGAGTGTAGACAGTGCTAGTAAATAGTTCATTACTAGAAAATAAAATGTGCAGTTCCAGGCAGAATAATGCTTTGAAAAATTATACTCGATGAAAAATGATGACTATTGCCATAATAAATTACGGTAACTTTAATATGCCTGATATAAGGCAAACCGTGCCTTATATACCAGATAGCTAAATTATTACTATCAAACAAAATGTGCGGTTTTAGCCAGGGATATAGCCTGACAATTTTCAACTCTATCAAATTCAAAATGGCTGACTATTGGCCATAACTACCTTAATTATGCATAATATCTAGCAAACTGTGCCAGATAGCTAGACCACTAAGTACGGTAATATAAAACAAAATGTGCGGATTCAGAGAAGGATGCCCTGAAAAATGTCAACTTGATCAAGTTCAAATGGTAGACTTGCACTCAGCAGCCAATAGTTACTTTTAATATGATTGTGTACTATCTGGACCATTACTATGAAACACAATGTGCGTATTTGGGGGGGGGGGGGGGGGTTAGGAGCTGGAGGCTCGTGACCGACTAGTGTGCTCGGCCTCAGACCATCACTGACCAGGTCTCAAATTTTGAATCTTGTGTCTGGAGGGCAGTGTCATCTCATTCATCTCGCCATCCTCAGGAGGTTAATCTCCTGGCCCAGTTTAACCTACATATCTGCACAAATTTGCCCTAACACCCTATTCATTTCATTTAACAAAAAAGTCTGTAGCATACCTCCTCTGGAGCTGCATTCCCCTTATTTAACAATTTTTAATCACCCCCAATGACCCCCTCCCCCTCCCACACTCCCAATCGACCACATTCCACGCACAGGACTAATCTTCTTTGGATTGAAAAATACCTCTCTTAAACTAGCGCAGAACCCATTATCGGGCGAGCGAAGGTAAACGCTCTCAATAACCCTCCATGCCCTATCACCCCCACCCTCACATCATCATCTGTACATCATTTATCTCATCAATTGACTACAATGTTTTTGTTGTATTATAATGTCACTTAAAAGACCTTTTGTGCCGAAAAGTGACGTAAAGCAATGATTTACTACTACTACTACTACTTAAACTAGTGGGGAAAGTGATTTGTGGAACGTCACGTTTTTTTTGCGCAGTGATAAATAGCTCCTATCAGATCATTTTTGAAATGAAATGAAGGCCTCCTCACCCCCACAAAAAAAGGAGGCAACCTTGCCCAGCCTCGTTTTTAATAAACACTAAAACAAAAGTTATATTTGAGCATGTGATTGCATTTTTTTCACTATGATTTTTTCAAAAATCTGGGAAGGATGCCTTTAAAAAGACCCCTAAATTGGCCAAAATATGTCAGAAATTTTTTTGGGCCGCCCCTCTTTTTTCATATCCTGGATCCGCCCCTGGCTGAAACGATCAATTAAAAATAAAACCTGTATATATCATATTGAGAACAGCCCTACAGACAAATTAAAAATACTTATTTAATAAACAATGCATTTGTTTTCGGCATGCAGAGGCCGATTCCAATAATAGCATGTTACGTCCGTCACAAAATGTTACGTCCGTCACGCAAACATATAACTAAATTTTTTAACAACTCATAAGTAGTAAAAATCTATGCCATTATTATATTATTATACCTTGGTGATAGTTTGTTACTTCTATAGAGATATAGAGATATAATCAGTATCTGGAAGGAGCTGTAAGACAAAATGTCCTTTTTCGTGACGGACGTAATGTTACATCTGTCACGGTAATATAAAGGCTTCTACCGATACTATAGATCAGAATTTAATTTTTTTCAAATTTGAATATTTTTGTGCTGGTAATTTCAATTTATAATAATAATATTAAAAATGAATTATAACGGTCATGTTTTTTTTAAATGAATTTGATATAAATGATGTAAATTGATATGGCATTTGGTGAAAAATTACCACCAGGTGTCGCCTCCGATATATATATGTTAACGGCCTCAGTTATCCTCGTTAGCACAGTTTTTGGAAGCACCCAATTATTACCAATTATAAAATTATGAGATTTTTGAAAATTATTGTATTTCAAATTTTCTCACGAATGTCGCAATTTCATGGACTTGCCCATATATTAATAAACCCCATATTATTTTATTTCTTTCATTTTGATTTTACATAGCATCTTTTTTATTGTAAGATCTTATCTTCAATAAGCAACTGCAGTTGAAAAAAAATACTTTACCGCTTAAAATTCAGGGGGGGGGGGTGCATATGTTTGATGATCCAGTATTTTTTAACGCCCCAATATTTTGAGTTCAAACAAACTGATATTGAATAGTCATATAACAAGGTGTCCAAAAATCACTGTCTTCAAAAATCCCCGGGGGGGGGGGGGGATGCAGGGTTTTCATATGTGGCCCATGGACTAACATGTCGTATAGTGAGAACTGCGCAGAAACGACCTAGAACGGGCTGAAACTTACTCGGAACGGGGTTAAACCGGAACAGGATGGATTAAAACTTGTTAAGTACGGACTGCAAACGACGTTAAACGGGACATATTTCTGTTCGAAACGTTGTGCGAGCGTTGTACAACCTGTCTGCAATCGTTATGCACTTACTTCAAATTGTGTTGTGTCAGGGTTCCTCACAGAAAAAAAGTCATCTGGTTGTTCTCTCAAAAATATTAACTTAGCGCGCGCGAGCAGCTTAACCCTTACACTGCTGCATAAAATTTGCAGCATGTGTGGTTGCAGACTAAGTAATATCTGGCACGTTTTTTCTTCAAAGAAACATGTGATGAACAACTGATACTAAAAACCAATAAATTACAAAATTAGTCAGTTAGCCATGTTTAAAACGCAAATGGAAGGACACGACACAACAACACTGAAAAAAAATAATAATAAAAAATTCTGAATTCATCCGGTCCGGCAACCGGCATTGTCGGCACTGTGGTGAACCCTGGTTGTGTCGTAGTAAAAGTCAATATTGCACGTTTCATTATTAAATAAATCGTAATATGATCGGTGGCCCTCGCGACAGCGGTTATTTTTTAGTCCTAACGAGGCTCTCCCAGCCATGTAATCTGGTAAATGAACCATACTGGATAGAGTTACCGAGCAGTTTTTCTATCCCCCAACACCGGGGAGCGGCACAGAAAGAGTTCACGTTTTGGGGAGAGTCGACCATCTAATTGTTCACTATATTTGGTATTATGATGGATGAGTGTGTTTTGAGAGGAGGGTGTTGGTGTGGGCGACTTCTTCTTTTTTTAAGATGGACAAATAGCCCACATTTATTTCAATACGTGTGGATTATTTGAAATTATTGGGGATTATTTGAAATTAAGTGTGAATTATTTGAAAGTAAGTGTGAATTATTTGAACAAAAGTGTACATTAGTCCCAAAATACCGCTTTTTTACAAAATAACTTGGCTCAACAATCGTTTAAATGTGCTATAAATGGTTCAATAAAATGTCTTGAGTAGTGAAAACATGATTTCACACTCTTTGTATAAATCACTATTATGAAAATGCTTGTTGATCAAAAATAAATGTGGGTCAGAACACAGTGCATTGTACTTTGAACATCAACAGATTAAAACGCATTTCATTTAAATTCATTCGACTCACACAAGATTGTATTAAAAGTTATACGCTGGCTACACCGCATCCCTCTGGGCGTGAACTTATGATTCATATAGATTCTTATTTTAACGCTCCTAAAAATTTACGAATATTATTAAAATTGAACCAAAGGATTGGTGTTTCACATTGTTCAGCTTTTGCTGTAATAATCAGGTGTTATTAAAAAAGCAATTTCTACTGTCAAGTATATAAACTGGTTGCCTGTATTTCCAGGAGTGGGCAGATCACAAAGGACTCAGAGTTTTCTTGAGAAGACTACGGCAGATATCTCCTACATCAAGATCCTGACTCCTAATATGTTCTTCAATAAATCATCTGGTAAGTCCTTACATCTATTTTTTCTCAACCTTTTAGCACTTATCATATATATATGTTCATATTTACCAGTTCTAGCAGTTATGCCCGCAAACACAATAAGTTGACCACTGTATGTTTGGTATCGGCTAGCGTCACAGACGGTGGATCTACATCATTAAAACAATGAGTCAACGTCTCAGGTCTCATAAATAGGGTTTTAGGCCACCTTTGTGCACATGTTGGCTAAACTGGGCCAGATGATCCTCCTGAGGATGGTGCGATGAAAGAAATGACAACTGCCCCCCAGACACATAACTCGAAATTTGTGCCCTGGCGGTCTGAGGTCGAGCACGCTACCTCTCGGTCACGGCTGCTCCCCAAAATATTGAATCTTTACGAGTGGGCGTGGAAGAAACATTTTGTTTCTTTGAAACTTGAATGCCAGAGCGAGGTTAGAATCCGCGTTCACCGACTTTCCAAGCAGACAGCTTTAACCACTGCACTATACTAGGCCCCCGCTGGGTATCATACGTCGTTGTCTTCTTTTGTAATATTTCCATGGGCTAATTTTTTTTTCTATATTGAATTTGAGTGGGTAGAATGCATTGAGCCAATGTTGGTTCAATTTTAGTCCACAGTCTGCAACGCTGGCCCAACATCCGACCAGCGCATTATTCTCCTACATATTTTCCTTACTATATATAGTCTGTGAAGTGTGATACCTTGACGTGGTGGGTTTTAGTTTGCTGTTGAATCAGACATCAGTGTCATCATGCAGGCTGGGACAGTTGTTGATGGCAAGATAGTGTACACGAAGCCTTAATATACAATGCATACATATTCCATTCTTGTAGTATAATAGATTATCTGCCCATTTCAATTAAGATGCGGGTCAATTATAATTGTATTTATTCTGTATAATTTGAGGTGTAATTGTATTATTGTAATCGAATGAATAAATAAATTATACTTATAATTGTCATTAGTTTATCTATATAACTCCTTTTGTAATGTAACAAACTGTGTGTAATTTTAAAATTATATTTCATCATCATAGCTACACAAGAACCACATAAAGTAAAGTACAGGCTTGTTTGTGCCGTGTTTAAATTATGTCCAGTGACATTGTTTAAAGACACTTCAACAGTCTAGCTACTAACGCATCCCGTTTATTTGTCCTGTATGTACTCTTTATAACAGGGAGGCCTGTGTGATACTATTTATAACATGGCGTACTGCTTTATAGTGAGTCGTCAACAAACGCACGACCAGTAATTCAGAATTTCCACCCCATATTTAAAGGGACATGCCCACGCTAAAATCATCAAAAAATCGGTGATTTTATTTTGGCTTCTTAATATGACCATATGATGTAAACATGTCCGTAGACTAGAACTGCAATTTTTTTAATTTTTGTGCTAGGCTGTTAGGCTGGATATAGAGACGAAATTCCTGATTTTTTATTTTGACAAGCATGTCAAAAATAAGAGATACGAGAATTTGGTCTCTATATCCATGATATCTAGCCTAACTGGTGAATGCGCAGCAGAAAAATTAAAAAACTTTTGCAGTTCTAGTATATGGACATGTTTACATTATATGGTCATATTAAAAGGCCAAAATAAAATCACCGATTTTTGATGATTTTAGCGTGGGCACTGGGCATGTCCCTTTAACAATGCTAAAATTATTTCATTTTTGCTTCGCTATCTTATACATTTTTTGTTAAGGTGTTCTATATTAATAGCTGTTGTACCACCTTGCAAACACGTGTATGGGTTGAGATCGATTTGATGTGCACCATATTGTTATAATTAGCTACTCGGCATAAAAATGAACACTTTTATTGATTTCATTTCAACATGGATAATCCCATTACGTCAAAAATGTATTTGAAAATATCTTAGTTTCCATTACATCAAATCACTATTTTACATCGTCAAATACTCTCCTCCGAAAGTATTTCCGAAAGTGTCTTGATTTATAACAAGCATTGTCCTTCTTTATAAAAGGAAATGGGCAGGACAATATTACAATATACCTATAGGCAATTTCAAAAAGGGAGAATTTATTAGTACGTGTATAGTAATACTAAAACAAACTGAGGAGCACCCGGGACAGTAACTAACATTGTGTAATCTATATCAGAATTCAAATATATGTTACTGAAGGTGTAATTTGAACGTACTCATTGTTGAATATAACCTTGTAACCCCACAATTTTATCAATGACTTAATAATAACTCTTACAGGGCGGCGATCGACTTTAGACGTCAGAATTTGCCGTCTAAAGTCGATCCCCGCACTGTAAGCGTAAACTATTTCCAATGGTCTTAGACCCATAACATAGGTATTCAAATGAATCGGAAAGAGCTAGCTGAGACATTTGTGGTGATTCCAATCAAAGAACCCTTTGGTCTCCATGGTGCATCAACAATATTTCACCGATTTATGGGTTAATGACAGGAAACCATAACTTAAATCAAATTTCAACATCACCATCATCACTTCTTTATCATGTTTATCACCTGAATAAGGGCGGGGTCCTGGTGCAGTGGTTAAAGCTACCTGCTTGGATAGTCGGAGATTGCGGGTTCGATCCTAACTCTGGTCTTCAAGTTTCAAAGAAACAAAATGTTTCTTCCCCGCTCACTTGTAAAGATTCAATATTGTGGGGAGCCTTTGTAACCGAGAGGTAGCATGCTCGCCCTCAGACCGCCAACGCTCGAGTTTCGAATCATGTTTCTTGAGTGCAGTCTCATCTTACCATCCACTGGAAGTTCTCCTGACCCCGTTTAGCCTATATGTGCACAAAGATGGCCTAGAATCCACATTCATTTCATTTCATTGTCGCCAGAATATAGACGTGCAGATGATGCTGATTATGTCGCTGGCAGGTAGAACTGTGATATATATCTGTTTTCAATTTGAATATAATTATGATGTTATTTAAAACACTGTAGGTTGAGACATGTATGTACGCGAAAGCCCAAAATATTCAAAATAACTATCAATATTATTGTAGACCGAGGCCCGTATGCATAGTCCTAAATATTCAAAATTACGATAAATATGATTGGGTCTTTTCATTCTGATTTTCCCTTGTATTATTTCGTGGACTAAACGACGCAAATTACTATTGGGTCATTTGGAAAAAATGAGTTGATTTAAAGCGACACAATCATGCTAAAATCATAAAAAATCGGTAATTTTATTTCGACTTCTTAATATGACCATATGATATAAACATGTCTATAGACCAGAACTGCAAAGCAGAAATCAGCGTTTGGCCAGCATGGCGCATATATATTTTATTTAGCTTTTGACCAATACATAACAGATCTTTCATCTCATCATCCATAGGAGGTTCTCATGGCCCAGTTTAGCCTATATGTTCACAAAGGTGGCCTAAAACCCCATTCAATTATTTATAACATATACAGAAACATGCACATTATATCAATATATCATATTATATCCAACATTGGTCGTGCGGCGCTAGAACAGGTTTACAAACACATCTGCAAGCTAGGCAGCAACTATATTCTTATACATCTATATACAAAAAGTATAGGTGTTAAAAGTATAGAAAATAATTTACATAATATATGTTTTCCGCGCCAAAACCAGAGATAAAATAACTGTTATCTCAACCCAAATGACTGACACATACTCACACCATTCTAATGACGTAGGCCTAGTGGAAAGCGAGCTGATGATGAGTAAATGTAGGTGACATATTAACCTTTTAAGCCCTCGCGATGCATTAAGGCATTATTTTACATCCCTGAAAGCAGACCTAATTTCCCTACAGCTAAGGGTTTTTGAATGAAAATTTCCATGAAATCCCAATACATGGCAATTTTCCTGAATTTTTCACCCTCTTTAAATCAGGTTTATCCACTACATGTCGAGAATGGCGACAGCGATTCGCGGCTTGTAGTGGATGAAGAAAATTCAGACTTGAAAGAGTTAATGCATCTAATAAACCTATAATCAACCCGATTAAACGTGGCCTACTAATTGTGTTATTTTACTACCCAGCCTGAGCAAACACATGATGTTAAAACTAATTTTGGTACTATTTTGTTCAAACACTGATTCACTGTGTTGTGTGTACCGGGTCTTATTTAGAACTAGAAATAAAGCAGCTACAGTAGCTAGGCCTGCCATTTAGGCTGGAACAGGTTGTTATCGATATTCTTTAATTAGGCTTATAGCCTGATTAGGTCTAAATATTTACCCCTACTGTAGTATAACCTTGGCTTACTAATCACATCAACATAAAATCGCAAATCATGCAATAGTTTATCAACCTATAATTATTATCATCTGTGAGATACACAGTAAGGCCACCGATAATATCAGTTACCTTTATACAAAGGCTTTATTTACGGCCTATATTGCATGGACATAAACATCATCTTATTTCAACGTTTTCATAGATTTGTAGTTTTCAGATAGGCTTTATTTCGTCGGATTATAAAAAACGTAGATAGCCTTGACACTCGTTAGCCCTAGTGATTGAACCAGATGATAAGCTCAAAAGCGACAGCAATTGTTTTTTGCCATGTTTAGGCTATAAGATCTATATTCCCTGCAATTTTACGAGAAAACATTATTTCATGACAGATACGTAGCTGCCCCCCCATGTTTAATATAGTCTGCCCCTAAAGTACATAACCCTACGCTACATACATAAGCCTACCATGAACGCTACATAGGCGCTAGGGGGCGCCATTAAATTACTGCTGGAGGTGTTGGGAGTATATTGCTTTTGCTGAATGAAAGGTGCCCCTAATTTTATGCACCCATTAGAAGACAATACCAGCCATCTTATGATACAGAACCTTTGGTTTTCACCATGACCCGTACATGGGTAATTGCATTTGGCTGCGCATAGATGAGGTAGCGCCAATAAAATTAACGTCCGACCGTTCTGGATTAAATTCGTAATGTCCGATTAAAATTGACATTCATCTGGCCGACCTGTCGGATAACATTTATGGATTTTAATCATTGGAAAAATGTCAGCAACGGCAAGGAGAGTGCAATCTTAACGGAAACATGCCTGATATCCTTAATCCTGTTAATTGATTGTCTAAGTATCAACATTATTCACAGTTATAACTGTCCTCAAAATAAGAACTATTCAGTTACAAACTGAAGCTTGTCAATGTTTGCTCCTAGCGCAAGTCTTTTCGTAAACTATTCCAAATGCGGACTAGGGCCCACTCGATTTGAATATCACTAGAACTTTTTAAACGTCTTAGCTCTGACTTGTCTCGGATAAAAGGGTGATCCGTTCCGGCTTGGCGAAATCTTCTGTCAGGTTCGTAGTCACTCAATAATGAGTTAACACTGTTAGACAAAGATGACATAAATAATGTACAATATACTACTATCTGACATAAATAATGATTTGAACAAAGATTGATGTCCAACATCTCTCTGCGAAAAAGAAAATGGTAAGATATGTAAAAGGTCACATTGTTCCTTATAATTAATTGTTGGATAATGAAGGGAATATCTTGTAAAATTTCTCTGAACACGTGAAATAGCCTCTATTTAAACCTTGCCGACATCACATAACGAGCACTTCTCAAAACGATGCCACTGACTAACACTACGTCCTCCACACGACAAGGCCGTCTTAGTCACGCTCGTGCGCCGCACCACGCTCTCATCTCCGTTTGTATGTCGTTTGTCAAGAGGTTCCCGTGCCTCTCAAGTTCGATAAGAGTCCCTTATACGATGTTCATTGCGTGAAGACATCGCCCCGTTTCCCCAATCAGTCAGG
Organism: Flabesymbios commensalis; assembly: GCA_964017125.1. Lineage (NCBI taxonomy): Eukaryota > Metazoa > Annelida > Polychaeta > Terebellida > Flabelligeridae > Flabesymbios > Flabesymbios commensalis. The sequence goes on along the minus strand of OZ024912.1, from coordinate 72,561,728 downwards.
GATCATATTCACTGAAATAAGGTCCCGTGCAAATTTTTGTATGATACCAAGCCACCCATCCAAATGTCTCAAGGACATCCTAAATACCAATGAAAAACATGTTTGCAGTCTGAGATATTGAAATATGGCGGGAGAGGGGGGGGGGGGGTGGTGAGGTATATTAGAAAATGATACCTTTTTTCTACTTCAGAAAACGTGAATGTTAAAGCGCTGAAAGACAATATTTCCAAAACAATTCACAAAGCTCGTAGAATGTAATTTTCTCGTTTGCTCTACATGTGTATGATTATGAGCATGCTAATATCTGTTGACTTCATTTGGTATATCGGTCCTCTGGTTCCAACAATATCAAGTTAGAAAACCCCTACCTTGTTGTGTAAAGGACTTATGAGGTTATAAAATGGATGGGGTAATCGCACAAGTAACATTTTTTTGACCCTATGTAGTAGCAGAATCCTCATTTTTATTGTTATAACCGGCTTTAATACCGCTCTTCCCACATTTAGTCATTGAAGATATTCAGAACGAAACATATATGAAGTTTTGATTTTTTAAACGCACCCCCAGAAATAACAGTTTTAACACCGGTAGAATGTGTTTTAAAGACATTATTCACCACCACGTGGCATACAAATTTGTCAGCAATGTGTTGTGGATTGTGTGGAACCTCATGCTGATATACTTGGATTGTTAGCAATATTTCAGTTATCAGAAGGGGTGTCAATAGTAAGCGATGCAGATCTGTCCCACTGATAGGTTTGAACATTAGTTTGAATGGATATTATCAGGCACATAGTTGGGAAGGCTGGATATAAAGTAATTTTAATTAAAATGGCATATGGTAAAATTTGATCATACTAGCCAAGTAGATTTTATGTATTTGCTAGGATATACGTAATATATGATACTGTGAGCACATGCTGGAAACTTCTAGTGAGCTGTCAGCTTAGAAAGTCTGGTAAATTTTAGAAGTCCTCCCCCACCATCAGCAAACAGCTAGGGAAAACAATCACTGACTTTTACTAAAAGTGTCAAGACGTTGCTCGTGGTAAACTTTCTAAGGCAACATTTATTGGCATAGAATGGTGCCATAAAGCAACTAGTGTTCTCAGCCATCATATTTACAAGAGATTAAAGCCACATATTGAGAAAAAAATCAGAAAAAGATGAGATTATAATGGCTATACGGCATACACCAATAAAATACATTTGTATCAGAAGAGTTATAGTAGATCAATACACGGAGTAAGCGGTACTAGATTAGCCCTCATCAAATATTGTAAAACCCGAGCAGCTGATGACCTCTGAGATTCGTTTTTTTCGCAAAATTATCTAAACTTCAGATTTGTTTCGTCCTGAATGTATTCAATGACGAAATGTGGCAAAATTTGTATTAAAGCTGTTTATAACTAAAACAAACTGAAGGGTTCGAAGAGATGTAACTATTGAGATCACCCAATCCGCTTTTTGACATCATAACTCATTCACATAACAAGGTGGGGTAATATTAATTTAATATAGTGGTACCAAATGACCGATGTAGCAAATAAAGTCAACAGACATTAGCATGATCATAATCATACAAATGTGCGGAAAATGGCAAAAATTATTTCGACGAACTGGGTAAGTTTTTTTTAAATATTGACTTTCAGCGATCTAAGGGTTTACTTACGTTTTGTGAAAAAGATTGAAACTTTAATAATCTGTCATCCCATCTTTAAATAAAGAAAAAATGTTTATATCAATTGTGGTTTCGATTTCTTTTACACCCATCCTAACAATGCTCTAGAGATATATATTACCCTACATACTTTTGACACTTTTTGTGTCAAGCAAACTTTAAAAATTTAGCAGTCTAACAAGTAATAACCACTGTAATAGTTTAATTTTTTTGTTCTGTATCATACAAATATGATAGCAGAAAATGTGTAAAAACATCCTCTGTGAATATTTTTTAATGCTTGTTCCCAAAGTCAGCAAAATAAAATGTTATAGTTTTCTTATATACCTCATCATCCCCCTCAAAATATTTCAGAGTACCAACATGTTTTTTTATTGTTATTTGGGATGTCCTTAAGACATTTGAATGGGTGGCTTGCGTTCATACAAAATAATCCCACGGGACTTGATAAGCTCCTTGGCTAAATATAGTATGGTAATATTCTACTAAATATACGGGTTGTTGTATAATTTTGAAAGTGAAATTTAGCATAATGGTCACCGTCTGCGACTCTGGCCCAACATTCTACCGACATTGGGTGAACGTCTCGTGTTTGCTTGGGACGCCTCTGATATTATACCCAAAATACACTGGTGCGTTTTTTAAATCGTAAAAATATTAAATGGCCGCAATTTTTGTTAATCCTTAAACTGTCAGCAAAATAAACTATTTTTTATAAATACCCACATTTTCATATTCAAAGAATACATTAAAACAAAATATGATCAATGTGAATAATCATTTAATTGTTTTAATATACCAGTGGAATCACAAAGCTTTCATAACAATGAGCTATGGTACTTAAGTTAGTGAGTTGACTTCAGGGTTTAACTTCTGTAAAAAGCGGAACGAATAGAAAAGACGGGTGCTACTTTCTAGTGTGAGCATATCATTTTAAAAATATTTAATTTAGAATTTTGTTTTTTTCATTTTGTTGGTAATGCTGTTATTAAATCTGTATTTCTTGCACGTTTAAAACTATGAATCAGGAACAATGAAAATCTAAAACGCCACATACGTTTCTAGACGAACTTATAGTGAGCAACAGATTTTTTTTAGCTGCTAGCTAGAACGCAGCAAAAACCTTCGTGTCCACTTGAGATAAAAAAGCGATTATTCTTATGAAATGTGACAAGTTAAGGAGGTCCGGGGAAATGCCCCATTCCCACTGTGCCGTTTTGAAAATATGCATCCAAATAGTGGCCATTTGTTGACCTTTCACAGATATTGATGCACCAGAGACAGGGTATAAACACTGATACCACGTATTTCCTGTTCAGCAGCGATACTTTCTGGTGATGGGCGGGATGGGTGGATTTATGATCCTTAGTAAGAAAGCGAGAGGCAGGAGGTGATTGCGGATGTTTGCCGCCGAGTACGTTGTAAATTGAAAATAAAACGTTTGAAGGATTGATCCGTCTGTGAGCACTGAACAATATAAACACGTGAGCCTCTGGCTATGTGTGAATCCTGGAATATGGGCCCTGTTCTCGTGCAAGTCACGATATATATCCGAACGTAGGTTTCGGATTGCTCGAGATGGTCTTATAATCAGAATAATATTATATATGTCGGCTGTCGCCAAGTCGAATGGCAAATTAATCATTAATGGCAAGCGGTTGATATGACTGAAAAAAACAGTGAGGTGAGAGGATCAGCAACCCTTTGTTTACTGTTGGCATATTAACCCTATAACTGCCAAGTTAACTAATCTAAATTTCCACCCACTTAAAGTTGTGTCTCGCAAACGCGACCCACAATTTCAAGTGGTTGAAAATGTTTAGATTTGTCAAACTGGAGGCCAAAACGTGCTTAGCCATGAGACTCATTTCGCATTGAAAATATATTTTTAATGTGACATTAACCATGCAGAGATTTTTTTTCACTATGAAATCACCAAAAACGTCTCAGCTAGATCTGTTTCCGTCATTTGAATACCTATGTTATGGGTCTACGGTCATTATAAATATTTGACTCTTTCAGTGTGGGAATCGACGTTAGACTTCAGAATTTGACATGTATCATGTGTATTGACGGCTCTTGCGCATAACCGTTACAGCGTGGGGATAGACTTTAGTCGTCAAAATCTGACGTCTACAGACTAAAGTCGATCCCTGCACTGTAAGAGTAAAACTATTTCTAATGGCCGTAAACCCATAACATAGGTATTCAAATGAATCAGAAAGAGCTAAGTAAGACATTTATGGTGATTTCAAATTGAAAAAACCCTCTGATTGCGATGTTTTTTTTTACAAATTAATCCAGCGATTTAAGCGGTGAAGATTAAACAATCATAGTCGCGCTTAGACCTTAAAGGGTTGACAGCGCTCATTCCAGCTCTCAACAAGAAAGATTTATACAACTAATATTATCAAAATAAGCATACAACCACGAGCATAGAGATGATTTATTGATGATGCAGGCAATGATATTAACACAACAACCAGCATAGACATGAGTTATAATAGTATTGATCATATTATAATCCTAATAAACGTTATCATGGTTATTCAGCCTTCAACAGCAAGCTTAAAATATACCGGTCATTGTGACCTAGTAATGATTTTGGCGAAGCGATACTTGGCAGACTATAACAAAATAAGCCGTCTTCAGGCATCGTGGATGATTTAATGGGTGATTGTATGCTGTGGAGTGCAAAATGACGTGTCTAAGATTTACTTAAAAAGTGATACATTGTGTTTATTGCGTATAGTTGTTACTCTGGCCATACATTGTGTATAATTGCATAAAGTTTTCTTTTCGAGATGGTTTTAATTATATTGTCACTTTTCAGGGAATTCTATGTCTTTAGAATCAGTAAACATGGTGAAATTCTACAGAATTTTCATATCTCAGTTTTGAAGAGTATAGTGTGTATTTTTTCAATTTTTTTTCAAAGTCGGCTGCTGAAACATTAGTGATATTGATACGTTAAAATAAACCTTCCATGCATAACTGAGGGCGTCAGCGTCAGTTACCATGTAAAAAACGATACATTGTGCTTATTACATACGGTTTTTACTCTGTATTATGTTGCGTTGTATCAAGGAGGTTATATGGCCTTGGCTGTATGTACCTGGCATTAAAGGAAACAAAACATCTTTAATGTCAGGATATGTTTCATTTACAAAGTACTGGGATAAAGCTGACAAACACAGATGAAAAAAAAAACACACAAAAAAACAAATATATATCGTGCGCACACAACACTTGCTTGTCGTTGGCAGACTAGTATTTAGTCTATTTAGTCCAGGCCCTGCCATAAAGTCCCGTATACATCTCTTTAGGCATAGATTTTGACGGTTGATTTGAGTATAGGATACTTCCAGCATCAATATCCTACTAGGTGTTTTTATTCAATTTACAGCGAATCTCAGAAATCGGTCATTTTCCAAGATGGCCGCCATTTGGCCAAGGTCAAACATTAAATTGACATAATTTTCGACAGAATAGGAGCAGCTTCATGATATTTGTGTCTGCTATAGGGTTTTTCGGGTATTCCCGATCTAGTGGTGTGGTCAAATATGAATTTCGACATTGCAGTGTGGGTAAAATCCAAGATGGCCACCATTTGTCCAAGGTCAAACAATACATTGATATATTATTCAACACAATAGAGGCAGATTCATGTTTTTGGTGTCTATTATAGGATTTTAAAGTATGCCCGACACAGTGGCATTGTCCGAAAATATTTTCGACGTTGCATTGTGGGTAAAAATCCAAGATGGCCGCCATTTGTCCAAGGTCAAACAATAAATTGATATCATTTTCGACATAATAAAGGCATATTCGCGTTTTTGGTGTCTATCCTGGGGTTTCATGTATGCCGGACATAGTGGTATTGTCAAAAAATATTTTGACATTGCATTGTGGGTAAAAATCCAAGATGGCCGCCATTTGTCCAAGGTCAAGCAATAAATTGATATCATTTTTGACATAATAGAGATATATTCTTGTTTTTTCTTGTGTCTATCATGGGGTTTTCAGGTATGCCGGACATTGTGGTGTTGTCGGAAATATTTTAGATATTGCATTGTGAGTGAAATATCCAAGATGGCCGCCATTTGTTCAAGGTCAAGCACTAAATTGATATCATTTTCGACATAAAATAGAAGCAGATTCGTGTTTTTAGTGTCTATCATGTGGTTTTCAGGTAAGCCGGACATAGTAGTGTTGTCAGAATTTTTTTAGACATTGTATTGTGGATAACAAATCCAAGATGACCACCATTTGTTCAAGGTCAAACAATAAATGGACATCATTTTTTACAGAATATATACAGATTCTTGATTTTAGTGTCCACCACAGTGTTTTAAGGTATTCCCGGATTCATGTTGTGGTCAGGAAGTACTTTTAACATTGCATTGTGAGTAAAAAATCTATTAAGCCATGTGTTCAAGGTCAAACGTTACCCTGATATAATTTTCGATGGAATAGAAACAAGTTCATGATTTGTATGTCTAGCATAGGGTTGTTATAAACGCTTGATCTAGTGTCATTTTTAGAAATAATTTCCGACAATGTTTACATACCGAAAAAATAGATGTCGTTCATCATGGAAGCAAAATGGCTGCGTGATGGCCATGGAAGAGCAACAAATGTACAAAACAAGTTTTTAGTTTATTCCAACATTGCGGCGCTGTCATAAAACATTTTATATGACTGATGGCTATCTAGAGAGACAACTATGGCTATTAATGGGTCATTGTATCCACGATGATGGCTATTGAGATCCCGGTTTCGTCCCCCTTCTGGGATTCAAGTTTCAAATTAATTCCTTGTTATCTTGTAGATATTTAATATTGTGGGGAGCCTCTGTTACCGAGAGACCGTGCTCGGCCTCAGACCACCAGAGCTCGAATTTCGAGTCCTGTGTATGGAGGGGCAGTGTCATCTCATTCATCTCACCATCCTCAGAATGTTCTCCTGGCAAAGTTTAGCATATAAATTATATGCACGAAGATGGCCAACAACCCCATTCATCCGTGCATGGTTCTTGAGAGTTTTTTTCATGAAATGATGAGTTCCTTAAAGTTGATTTCAAACTTGATGATATAATATTTTGTGATAGTAGTGAGCTGAAGGAGTCGTGAGACCCCGGAGCAGACCATGCTAAATCATTGAACTCCAATAGTTTTATGGCTAAATGAAGTTCTCAGCTTCACGACCGCTACTTTATTTGGTATTAAAATTGAGATGCTGCAGATATTTGCACAGAGAATGATATGAATGAAAACAGTAATATTGATAATTCTACAGATGAATGCACAGTAGACTTTGAATGGGATATCCATAGTAAGCACAACCAACTGCATTGCCGCTTCCAGATTATATACAATCAACTTTTTCACGTTTCAGTTACAGTTACAATAATGTAAGACGGTCTAGAAAACTTCTTGAAGCCAAGCCTCCCACCAAATTTGAAAATCATAGAAGAGAGATCTTCACAGTCCGACCTTCATTGTGAATTTGCTCTCACAGAAGCTGACTTACGCGAATTTTTGGTATCCCTCATAAGGTGTGGTTTGCCATATAATGACAATTTTACTCCAGATAACATCCCCACATAGGGTGGATCACACATTCACTAGTAGTGCCTCTCATGCGTGTAGGAATTATGCATCTGATGATGTGTTTACATCATTTGAGGCAGACATCCCTTGCAAACCCAACAAGAGTGCATTAGGAGGGACAATTGACCGATGATGACATGCATTTTACTGGCCAGCATTTAGCGGACTTCATGGCAAAATTTGGGTCATTTAAAAAAATATATATATTTTGAAACATTCGAAAAATGATTATAAGTGTATTTTTCGGCAGGTTCTAGAGTTGGTTTTAGGACCAGCCTGCATGTTAAATTTTACAAGTACCTTGAGTTATCCATTAAAAGTGTAGAAAGGATAAGGAGGAGTTGAATGTGTCGACTTAAATGAAATATCAGCTGAAATTCAAATTCCAAAGAAACTCCAGCTAGCAAAACCAATCTGCAGCAACGTGGCCTCAGTCTGGCTTCTTCAACACCAGTGTTCGCCCAGCAGGATGTTCTCCTGAGTGGATCCGTCACAGACGAGGGGATTGTGCCGGCACAATTTCTGTGTGCAGACGGGTTGTCTGTACCGCCTTCCATAAAGACTTCAGAACTAAATAAACTGGTTTGTAATGTTAAGGAAGCATATGTGATGATGTGTGACGGAAAGCGTCGTAAGTGCAAAAAACACGGGAAACAATGTACGTGTTGTATTTTATCACAAACAGGAAGAATTGTCTTGCGAAAACAAATAAGACTTCTTGAAAGTCTCATCACATATAACAGTACTTATAAATATGTTGTTTTTCTATCCCTGTAATTACCACAGCACTAACTATATAATGTTCACTTTTTTTTGCGTTGTGTGAACTGTGAAGTGACATCCTGCAATAGCTCGTTAAATAGTTATTGAGTCAAGTTGTGTGCTGTATAATTATACAGCTATCAGACATATGAGTCCTTACATGAATATATGTTATTTTTCTGTCCTTCTTCATATTTTAAATAAACATTTCTTCAGTTTACTCTTGTTTGTTAGTTTATATTTACTTTATTACTGTAATTATTACTTAGTAATTGATACTAATGACTGTAGTTCCAAAAATTCACTTGTACGTACATTTTTTTTATCTCAGGAGACTATTAAGTTTATTTTGCCTAAGTTTTTTTAGTCCTATTTAGGGGAAAGAGGGGTGCTGTGTGTGGGAAACGGTTGACATTTCTGTACACCAGTCCTTATCAACATGTCGAATATAACGTTTGAGGTCGCTAGGTCAGACAGTTGCGTTTTTAAAAAGTGTTAAGAAAAAATAATATTCACGATTATATTTGTGATTAGAGCCTCAAGGGTTTTGGTTGGGATAATGATGGCCCAGTGTCGCAGACGGTGTCCCATCATTACATCAACATTGGACTATTCGGTATCGTGTTATCTGGGAAGTGGCCTTTTTGGCATCGGGGTAAGAAAGCGTCACAAGCATTGCTATGTGACAGTACCCCAGCAAACACGAAACAATCACCCAATGCTATTTCAATACTGGGCCAGCGTCGAAGGCTGTAGTTCAACATTGAAACAGGATTCGGTGAATGGCATGTGTTTGCTGATGTGCTGGTACAAAGTATACAGTAGACCCGGTGTTAAATTAATTTTGGGCCAGCATCGTAGACGATTGACCGTCATTGAACGAACGATGGGCTGCAACGCTGGCCCAACATTGAGCCGGAATTGGGTGGGTAGGCCTACATCGTGTGTACGTGTGTAGATACATGCGGCAGCCCGATTCACTGGCAATACAAATATTGAATAGATGTTAGCCAGCACCGGCGATGGTGGTGGAAGGAATACACATTGAAGATACATTTTAACTTGTCTCCTTGGTTCTTACCTTAATTATATATGCTGGATATTTAGGATTCTGGCCCATGCGTTAGACCAATACAGTTATACACAAAACAAAATAGTAAGCCGAATTTGTGTCTATAGCACTCAAACAGAGAAAAGACGGGCCTCGGAGTTCGGGAACTCCTGCTCTAGCTTTTATTTTGTATTTCTTTCACGGTTACACTTGTTACAAAAGATTTACCCCATGCATCATGTGCATACGACTAATTTTAGAAATAAATCGATACCTGGAACCCTGTATGTTTTAAATGGCTTTGTCACTGGAACCCTGAATGTTTTGTTTGTCTCGTTGTCACGAACTATTGTATGACCATGACCTCTAGCTAATATTTTGTCGACCATCTAGGATTTTACTCACAATACGATAATTGAAAAACTTTCTGATCACACCACTTGGCCGGTCATATCTGAAAATCTCAAGTAGAGAGATAATCGCATACCTGCAAACCCGATGCGTGAGAGAAATATCATGAATCGCCTTTTATTATGTCCAAAATGATAATAATATATTGTTTGACCTTGGACAAATGGCGGCCAAACTAGATTTTACCAACAAGCAATGTCTAAGGTAATTTCTAACCCCACCACTAGATCGGGCATACCTGAAAACCCTATAGTAGACACCAAAATCGTGAGCCTGCTGCTATTCTGTCGAAAAATATACCAATTTATTGTTTGACCTTGGGCAAATGGCGGCCATCTTGGATTTTCCACTCACAATGCAATGTCTAAAATATTTTCTGACAACACCACTATATCGGGCATACCTGAAAACCCCATGATAGACACCTCAAACATGAATCTACCTCTATTGTGTCGAAAATGATATTGATTTACTGTTTGACCTTGGGCAAAAGGCGGCCATCTTGGATTTTACCCACAATGCAATGTCCTCACTACTAGGTCGGGCATACCTGAAAACCGTATAGTAAACACCAAAATCTTGCACCTGCTCCTATTCAGTGGAAAATGATATCAATTTAATGTTTGACCTTGGCCATATGGCGGCCATCTTGAATTTCACCCACAATGCAATGTCCAAAATTATTTCTGACCACACCACTAGATCGGGCATACCTGAAAACCCTATAGTAGACACAAAAATCATGAAGCTGCTCCTATTCTGTCGAAAATTATGTCAATTTGAAGTTTGACCGTGGCAAAATGGCGGCCATCTTGGAAAATGGCCGATTTCTGAGATTCGCTGTAAATTGAATATAAACACCTAGTAGAATATTGATGCTGGAGGTATCCTATACTCAAATCAGCCGTCAAAATATATGCCTAAAGAGATGTATACGGGACTTTATGGCAGGGCCAGGACTAATTCATATTCATATCTGTCTGGGAAGTTTGACCCATGACCCCAATTGCACTTAGTTCGGATACTCTCAAAACTGCCTGGATTATTCATTTTGGAAACCAACCACCTAAGACTTATTTATGTAAACTCTCTATATCAGTGGATATTCTGCATTATCATGATTATTTAACATCAGCATTTAGCTTTTAAGGTCCCTTCGGCGTGTCATGCACTGCATTCTGCTTATTCTACATTCTGCTTATGTTCAAACTGGGATTTAATTGGCGATTGAAGAGTTTGTTCATTCCGGTGTGGTATGCTGGATTATATTTGTCACCGTATTATGATAATAATAATCACTAAGCAGCACTGGGCGCTGAAGTGATCTAGATTAATGTCCCTGTATCAATTTGATTTGTGCATCATTACAGCAGCCACGATTCTTTGTCATTATATAGATTAGCCTCGGGTTGGGCCCCCAAGTGGGCGATAACCCTTCGCTCTGCAAGCGGCGTCTTCAAAGGGAGCTAAATTATGTAGCTGTAATGCACGTGCTTCTGAATTTTTAAATTTATTTTTCATCCATTTGAAGGCGGAATTGCTGACGAAGACACATGTTTATTTATGATAATTGACATCACAAATTGAGTTATTTGATGAAAGTTGCACTCTGAAAGTGGCAATTAGACCTATGAAAGTGACAGTTACACCTATAAAAGTGGCAGTTACACCTATGAAAGTGGCAATTACACCTATGGAAGTGCCAGTTACACCTATGAGAGTGGCAGTTACACCTATGAAAGTGGCAGTTACACCTATGAAAGTGGCAATTACACCTATAGTAGTGGCAGTTACACCTATGAAAGTGGCAGGTACACCTATGAAAGTGGCAGTTACACCTATGAAAGTGGCAATTACACCTATGGAAGTGGCAGTTACACCTATGAAAGTGGCATTTACACCTATGAAAGTGGCATTTACACATATGAAAGTGGCAGTTACACCTATGATAGTGGCAATGACACCTATGAAAGTGGCAGTTACATATATGAAAGTGGCAGTTACACCTATGAGAGTGGCAGCTACACCTATGTTTCTTTGTGGTGATTTTAACGCTAGAATTGGCAAAGACAATGAAGTTATTGAAGGCATTGATGATATTATTAAACGTATTGTAATAGATGATGTGAAGAATCGAAGAGGAGCCATATTTGTTGATTTTATGCGTGATTTTCAGTTATGTCCAGTGAACGGGAGAATTACACCCGAGTATAATAATTACACCTTTCTGTCGTCACGTGGTAAGTCTGTTGTGGATTATATGAATGAATGAATGAAGGACATTTTATATAGCGCATGTATCCAGCCGGCAGCTGTTCAGAGCACTGAACATCGAGAGTACCTTAGCAAGGCCTGTTATCATTCAAATTCCAACTCAGTCTCCTGGGAGATATACAGCTGAGCTGCCATTGAGGCGCATCAAGCTATTTTCATTCCAAGCAAATTCGCCTTATCTGACAAGTACTCACACATATATTGACACCACCTTTTAATCTGACACAGTGTATATCTTGTAGGGTTCATCTTGTAGGGTTCAAACCGTCAATGAATTAATTGAACAGCATGATCGTGTAGGCCTCATCGCAGATAGATGTCGACCGCCCAGACCACTCAATTATAACTGTACACTTTTGTACGCTTTAAATGTAACACGCTGTGCTACTCATCAGACGATTCATTTACCACAGGTTCAGCTGATATTGAAAATGTTAATTTTACTAAGAATAATGGTCTTAAAACCAAGCGATATTCATTTTCACAATTTCCCGCTGAGTTTATGAATAACACTGTTTGGCAGAATGTGTTGTATAAGATTATTAATATTATAGAATCATATCAACAATCTCAATCTGATTGTGATAACTGTTATAAAGAATTGTGTGACGTAATAACGAATTGTCATCCACAGTACTTTACCTCGAACTCTAAAAATATTCGTAAGAAACTTAAGGTTACAAAACCATATTGGAATGAGGAATTAACAAATATGTAGGTTTCCATGAGAAATAACGAAAAGGCTGTAAACAAATTCGATCTATATAACTTCAGAGACAGAGAATATTTGACAAACACTTGAGGCAATGTGAACGCAAATTTCGAGACTCACAAATTACTCAAATTGAATCTCCTAACCGTGAAAATCCTGTTGAATTTTGGAGACACATTAACCAGCTGGGCCCGAAGGCACGCTTATCTATTCCCATAAAAATGACTACTGATTATGAAGATATAGTTGGTAATTAGTTGTTGGAAAGATGATTTTGCCAATTTATATAATGTTGGCACACCTCAAGTGAAGAGTCTAGCACTGACTAAGAGGAAGAAGTTAGACAGTTTATTGAATGTAATAATGATGTTGCAGAATAAAATGTTTATTTGAACCAAGATATATCGTACGATAACGTTCTGAACGTTGTGAATAACCTAAATATAAATAAGTCATGCGGTATTGATAATATTGAAATTTCAAAGCAAGTGCCTGTCGTGACATTGATTCACAACCTATTTATGTACAGTTTTAATATGAGTATTGTGCATTCCTTATGGTTAGAGGGTATTATTGTTCCTGTTCCGAAGGGTAACAACAAAGACCTTTGCGCTCCTCTAAATTACAGGGGAATCTACGTATTTTCATGTGTGAGTAAGGTATATACCGATTTTTAAAATAAATGTATTACTAATTATTCTGAACACACTAATTTATTTGTTGAAGAACAAGGTGGTTTTCGTAAAGGTAGGTCATGTCTAGATAGCCAGTTTAGCTTGACATCAATTATTAGGAATGTAAATAATAGAGGTAAATTACTGTTTGTCTGTTTCATTGATATGCAAAAAGCTTTTGATTGGGTAAGCAGGGATTTTTTTTAATTGTTAAAACTGGGAAATAATTGTAAGATATACCGTGCAATTCGACAACTATATAGCTCAACAACATCCTGTGATCGTCTCAATCATCTACATACACCATGGTTTGAAGTTAATAGTGTACTGAAACAAGGCGACTCTCTGTCCCGAACACTTTTTAATTTATTTATTAATGACCTTATAACTGAAGTGAATAGTTTTGATATTGGTATTGACATTACCGATAGAAATATTTGCTCCCTTTTATATGCAGATGATTTAGTCGCTTTTGCTCATACAGAAGTAAACCTTCAAGGATTGCTAGATAAAATATATCAATGGTGTAATGTAATGTGGTGTAATCAATGGGAAAATGAGATTTAATGAAGATAAATCAAATGTTGTGCATTTCAGAAAACACCGTAAACCTCGAACTAATTTTGTATTCAAGTTTGGAGATAATGATTTAAATATTGTGTCTGAATCTAAATATTTAGGGTTAATTTTATATGAGCATATGACTTTTGAAAAAGCTGTTAACACACTATGTGGTTCTGCTGGTAGAGCACTAGGATCTGTCATTAACAAGTTCAAATCTTTACATAACGTTGAGTTTCCAACGTTCACTAAGCTATGTAACAGCTGTGCTAAAAGTATAATGAAGTACGGCTCAGCCATTTGGTTAGATAAGCGTTTTACACAAATTTAATAAATTATTCAACAGAGCTATTAGATATGTTTTGGGCGTGCCGCGTGGCACTCCTATAGCAGGCATGCACGGCGATATGGGATGGATTCTTCCTAAATTCTTTCGTATGATTAATAAATTAAGGTTTTGGACTAGAATAGTGAAAATGCATCCTGATAGATTGACGAGAAATATATTTAAATGGGATTGGCTCCCAATAAATAATAGTTGGTCATTGGAGATATGTAATTTATTCAAATTATTGAATATAGAAAATATTTTTTACAACCAGAATGTCTGTGATGAACTCATATATCTGGATAAAATAAATTGTCTGATACAGGAATAAGGGTTTCGATCTTTAGAAGCTTTACCCAAACTAAGAACATAATACACGTCTTAAACATAGTTTCCCTACAGAAAATTACATTTATAATTTAATGTCTCGATCTCAAAGATCTCTAAATGCCGTGCTAAGATGCGGTGTTCTACCTATTGCCGTAGAAATAGGCAGATATACGACCAAAGCCGTACAAGACAGATTATGTACATTGTGTAACACTGCCAATGTAGAAGATGAATTTCTTTTTGTATCATTGTCACTTATATACGTATTTACGTACACAATTGTATGAAGACGCTGTAGCTATAAATACCAACTTCTTTAACTTGACTGCCAATGATAAATTTGTCTTTCTTCTAACCGAGTCCACTTTAAGCAAACCTTTAGGCCGATATATCACACAAGCTTGGAGAATCCGCCAAGGAAAAATGTATCAGTGAAAAAGAATATTATTTTTAATCATCGTCTATATTGTTATTACTTGTATTGTTATTGTTAAACTGTATTAATATTATGACTAAACTGACTAATAAGCCTTAATGGGCTGGGTACATTATTCAGTGTATTTGCATATTATGTATCTGCAAAATGTATTGTACATGTCAGTATAATAAACGAATACATACCTATAGAAGTGGCAGTTGCACCTATAGAAGTGGCAGTTACACATATTCCCCTCCAACAGGAGGTTTTGCCTTTCTTTTAGTATAATTATTCGTTGATCAGATCGCGAAGTTTCCCTATTAGCTGACCGGTTTAGTTACACACCTTATGCAGTGTCCCACGTCTAGTCAAACCACTGTCACCCATTCAGTTAGATAGATTACTGCATACGGCATCGTTGGGAAGGCGAGATAGGCTTAACTCAGGACAAGTGACAACATAAAGCCCGATCCTTTAGACGAGGGCGTGATGTGGTGACGAGTACTGAGATCAGCCAATCTCGCCGTACGAATATCTATGTGAAACGGCAAAATGAAGCTGTGCGGTGAAGTGTATAGGAGAGATTGCGAGATGGGCTGATCTCACCATACGTCTCGTAGTGAAAGTCAACGGCGCGAGTGCGAGGAAGATTACTCTCACCCAGTGCATATAGTTTTGTATGTTTATCGTCTCACCACACATAATACCCGTCCCATAGACTCACATGTATTATGACCCATACTACGCTGAGGCCTCCCAACACTCCTGAAGTGGAGAAATGTAAATAACCCTATGTAATTTTAACCACCCGTCTTTTCTCTTTCAATATACGAAATAAAAAATGGTATGTGAATATGCTTGCTTTTCCGTCATTTTAGCCGTTTTTAAGAAGATATTTGTTACAGCTAGCGCAAGGACTTATCTTTATCTTTCCTAATTTCGATGCTTTTGTTACAACAAAACATCACAGAGCCTATTTATATTGGTATAAAAATGATATATCTGTAATATTCACCACCGAGACAAAGTGCCACATTTTTTTTTTAAATGACATACTTTCTCATTCTTAAACTTTAGAATGCTATGCGCGAATGAATTTGAATTTGTTTGGCGAGACCTTATCTCTATGAGCGTAATTTAATTTTGCCGCCATTTTTCTTTTCAGTGTCCCAAGTGAGATACACGGCTTCCTTACAAGGTCAACCAGATCCGCCAAGCTGGCTCAGCTTATCCCAGTCTGAACATGAGCATAATGCGGTGCTGCATGGCACGCCAAAGGGACCTCAACATTCTGCTCTACTACAGGTAGGCTTTTTAAATTTAAGTTTGATCTAAGAATAATATTATGACTTTTTTCCTATGTTGCCATGAGTAACCACGGTTTTTTATGGCGTCAATATTTTTTTTAATATTGAGGTTAGCGGATTTTTTCCCGTTTTGTCAAAAAAATTTTTTTTTAATTCAGGTGATGGTTCAATTTTGCTTTGGAAATATTGTGTAGCGATTCGCAACCAAGCTCCACATTCTTTGAGTTTTTCCTGTCATTAAAGAAGAAATATTTTGCTAATCAATCGCAAGTTTGATTAGCAATATACCAAAATTGTGTAGCTTTTCGCTACGCGATACTGACCAAATTGAACCCTGACTGCACATAATACCCAACACCAGACATTGACTCAGGGTTGTTTTAAATGTTGGTCCAGCGTCGTAGACGGTGGGCCAACATTAAAATAGCCTGCGTTTTCGTCTCATGTTTGCTGGTTGCAATAATTTATTGCTGAATATTGTGAAGTTCAGAGACAAGATAAGGGGATTCACTTATTTACGTACATAAACACAAACACCACAAATTAGATGTTATTAGTTCATGTCTGCTTATATATACAGAGTTGTTTGCAAATCAGGCATAGTTCATACCTGCGTCTTATATATATATATGTAGCTACAAATCAGACATATAGTCCATATCTGCGTCTTATACATATATTTGGTTACAAATCAAACATTAGTCTGGACATGTCTGCGTCTTATACAAATGTTTGGTTACTATTAGACATATAGTCCATCTCTCCGTCTGATGCATATATTTGGTTACAAATCAGACTTATAGTCCATATCTGCGTTTGATGTATATATTAGTTTACAAATCTGACATATGGTCCATATCTGCGTCTTATACTGACATTTGGTTACATATCAGACATAAAATCTATCACATTTATTGCCCATTTCTCTTTCTGAAGGGCTAATATAAAGGTTGAGTTATAGTTGAGGAGAAACATGGATACACCGAAAATAAATGGAAAAAGTAAGAAAATATACCAAATGAATGTTTATGGACATCCTTAAATATAAAAAATCTCAGAAAATATAGTTAGTGGATTTTTTTCTATAGGGGGGAGGGTGGCATGATGCATACTGCAGAATCCGAATTGTCGGTTATTAGCAGGACTATAGACGTGATTAGCACTTGAATGGTTGGCAGTGTTTGATATAAGACGCGTTTTATGCCGACCTGAACCCGCAGACAAAATTACTCTTTAGTATAGTTGATTTAGTATAGCCATCATAAACCACTCAGACGTGGTACAATGGTTGGAGCGTGGCACTTTGTAATAACCGCTGCCTGATTTGATTGGCTGATAAAACGGATTAAAAACGACTCTAATGGTGCCTAGCGTTGTAAATGTTAATCTGTTGAGCGACTCAAATGTTATTCTCACACGCAGAGGCCAGGGGCGGATCTAGCGTTTCAGTGAAGGAGGGGGAGGGGGGTTTAAAAGTTGACAAAAAAATATTTTACTGTAAAGGGGTCGAGGGGCCCGCCCCCGGTGAAATTTTTGATTTCCAAAGGCTTGCTCATGCAATCTCTTGGGCACTGTTTCTCACTTAGTATATCACCAAATTATAAGGAAACACCTAAATAAGAAGATATTTTTTTTCTGAGAGGGGGAGGGGAATTTAAAAACCCCAACCCCCCCCCCACCCCCTTGGATCCGCCACTGGAGGTGACGCGGAAGCCACAATAAAAAAGTTTGAAACTCTCACCAAACGCACAACTCTGTGCTCGTAACATTTATCCTTACACATGTAAGTGAGGCCAGATCTGTACAAAAATGTCCGCAACAAGGCAGGTCCTCAAAAAACGCACAATGAAATGTCCGCGACAAGATATGTCCGCGCAAAAAACGGAAAAATGAATGTCCGCTGCAAGCTGGTATGTCCGCCAAAAATGCAAAGAACAAATGTCCACCGCAAGATATGTCAGCAAAAAAACGCAATAAAAAAATGTCCGCCATAGATACATGTATGTCCGCAAAAACACAAGGCGAAATGTCCGGCATATCTAGTGGCAGACATTTCTTGTTGCGTTTTTTTTGCGGACATATCTTGTGCAGACATTTCTGTATCAGTCGTGTGTCTCATGATGTTGTCTCCTCATAATGCTTTACTTGAGGATCATAATCCAATGATCCTAGATAAAGCTGCTGTAATCCCAGAGCCTAATATACCGCAGATTGTGGTACTGATTTAAGTCACCTGAGATCACCAGTGCTGGGGACGCCAATACCTGTATCTGATATATGTGATCCCGTCAAGATGTGGCTATAGCATACCCAATAAATTATTGATAAATGTCGACTATCAAATGAAGACCGTATGATACGTCTCCTTGGATATGAAAGGGTGTATTTGGCACTGTGTGAAGTGGCAGATACGTTATTATTATAAGTGTCACTGGCATTGTTGTGTTTGTTGTTGTTGCTGTATTAGTTTTATTGTTAGTATTAGCTCACTCACTCACTCACTCACTCACTCACTCACTCACTCACTCACTCACTCACTCACTCACTCACTCACTCACTCACTCACTCACTCACTCACTCACTCACTCACTCACTCACTCACTCACTCACTCACTCAACAACCCTCTCCTCCCCCGGGAATAGTTTTCAAAACTTTGTGAGAGCACTGAAATAATTATTAATAATGTCAACTAATGGTTTACTGAAGTTTTTTTTTTGGATTTTTAAGTCAATATTTTTTGTTATCAGGTAGTTGCTGTAGACTTACAAAACCACGACACCTCAGTGCAGACCTACCGGATCAACATCAAAGGAAGGGATGGTAAGTTGACATCATTATCATTACTGACATACAATGACCATGCTGATACAGCCATGTACATATCTATCAACCATGACATGTGTCTGTCTGCTATTGATCACATCTTGTTTGTTATGTTTCAGTGAAGCACTATCAGTTCGAGTTGACATTGCTGAACTATGACGTGTCAGAGCTGCTGACCTCTGACCTCCTGCCAGTATTGCTGAGGAAGATCAAACGGTTATGGCGGGAAGGGGCAAGTGATCTGCAAATAGTGAATGTTCAATCACTGGCTGAACAAGAGGGAAGAAAACCACGACCTATCTCCCCCGACGTGGATAGCAAGGAGGGGTCCGTAAAGTGTCAACTGCCTCTTAGGCCCTGTTAGAATCGTACCGATCTTAAAACGGTTTACCAATCCAGAGCGTTTAATTCGCACCAGATAGTGGTGACTTCGCCATCACCCAACATAGTTAAGCATTGCCGATACTATCTAGATGCTCATAGAATCTGGCATTTCGACACCGTCACCGTTTTTTCCTGATAGACGCCAAAGTAACATGTAAACGCGACATCTTTTGATAACAGCCATCTTGAAAAAAACTTGACTCGGTGGGGAGGGCTCTTTTTTTGTATATTTTTATGGGTTGTTGTCGTCGTCATCGCAGTTTTCGTTTACATGTTGATATGGTAACTCATATAGAGCCAGCATTACCCAACAAGATTGAGACGCAACATTTAATTTGGGGTTTGGGGTCAAATTCGGTATAAGTATAAGTCTACTGTTAAATAAGGAATTTTTCACCATGGTCATGTGACGACCTGTGGATGATCGAATTAAAGTGTTAATGTGAAGGGGTCTGTTTTTAAAACTTTTGTTAATGCATTTTTATTATGATAATAATACTCTCTGTTGGTTGATTAGACTAGAATTAATCAATGTTTTATATTATGCAGGGTTGTGCTAACATTAGGAAGTACAGCAGATTTCTCCAAGCAACTGAAAGATGCCAAGTTTGACATTCACCATGCGGACTGTTCTGGGAAGAAAGGTCGTCTTATAATCAGCGTGGATGCTATGTTCCAGCCAGACTTCACTATAGACTGGTGCCGCCTCAAACTGGTAAGTACATTTGACCTCTGGCATCCGTGACCGTCAATTAAACCTCCATTTGAACTCTGACTACAGTGGCGGATCCAGAGTGGCACAGCGTCCCCCCCCCCTAAAACGAAATAAATTGTCATATCTCGGCCGAAATATTGTCTAGAATGCGTCATTTGAAGCCCTAATTTTCCGGGGGACCTCTGTAGAGCATATGAGTGCCAGCTGTGGTGTGTATGAATTCTCTCCCCCCCCCCCCCCCCTGTATGTCAATTCCTGGATCTGCTACTGGGCATCTGGGTCTGTCAGTCAAACCCCATTTGAACTTTGACATCTGGGTATGTCAGACAAACCCCCATTTGAACTTTGCCATCCGGGTCTGTCAGTCAAACCCCCATTTGAACTCTGACATCCGGGTCTGTCAGTCAAACCCCCATTTGAACTCTGATATCCGGGCCTGTCAGTCAAACCCCCATTTGAACTCTGACATCCGGGTCTGTCAGTCAAACCATTTGACCTCTGCTATCTGGGTTTGTCAGTCAAACCCCCATTTGAACTCTGACATCCGGGAATGTCAGTCAAACCTCCATTTGAACTCTGACATCTGGGTTTGTCAGTCAAACCTTCATTTCAACTCTGACATCCGGGTATGTCAGTCAAACCTCTATTTGACCTCTGACATCTGGTTTTGTCAGTCAAACCTCCATTTGAACTCTGACATCCGGGTTTGTCAGTCAAACCTCAATTTGAACTCTGACATCTGGGTTTGTCAGTCAAACCTTCATTTAAACTCTGACATCCCGGTTTGTCAGTCAAACCTCCATTCGAACTCTGACATCTGGGTTTGTCAGTCAAACCTCTATTTGAACTCTGACATCTGGGTTTGTCAGTCAAACCTTCATTTGAACTCTGACATGCGGGTTTGTCAGTCAAACCTCCATTTGAACTCTGACATCTGGGGTTGACAGTCAAACCTCTATTTTAACTCCGTCATCCGGGCCTGTCAGTCAAACCCCCATTTAAACTCTGCCATCCAGGTTTGTCAGTCAAACCTCCATTTGAACTCTGACATCCGGGTTTGTCCTGAGTCAAACCTCTATTTGAACTCTGACATCTGGGTTTGTCAGTCAAACCTCCATTTGAACTCTGATATCCGGGTTTGTCAGTCAAACCTCCATTTGAACTCTGACATCTGGGTTTGTCAGTCAAACCTCTATTTGAACTCTGTTATTCGGGTCTGTCAGTCAAACCCTCATTTGAACTCTACCATCCAGGTTTGTCAGTCAAACCTCCATTTGCCATCTGGGTTTGTCAGTCACACCAACACTGTCGTACCTATAGGCCTAGCCTACATTGTACATTCATCATGTTCATGTTGGAATAGTCAACATGAGATTAATGTAGACTATGTACACAGGGTCACTGTCACACATGTGTAGACAAAACTAATATTGGCCTGTCATGTTTAACTAGCTATTCACTATGAAAACCATTGGGGTGCTCAGTAAAACTGAGACTGGAAGTAAGCGCCATCAGACCTGTCCAGCAAACAGGTGAATAGCCTTGCTTGTAAGGCAAAACCTTGATTCTACAACCAGAAGAATAGAATGGGTATCAGTCCCTTCTTGTGATAATTGAGTCCTTTCAGACACTTGAGTCCTTTCAGGCAGGATAGGGTCTGAGAAGAGACTGAAAATAACACATGTTAAATGTCTGAAGTCAGGAAAAAAATAACCTATTGCCCTCCAATATCACGCTATTGGTAAATTATTGACCCTAAACCCTTAAAGCACTGAATTACTTCCGTATACCATGGAGAGCGAAGGGTTTTTTCAGTTTGAAATCATCATAGATGTCTTAGCTAGCTCTTTCTTTTTTAAATATATTTTACTCTTATACGATTCTCTTATACTTTAGTCGTCAGAATCTGACGTCTACAGAAAATAATAACGCTATCCCCGCAGAGCCGTGGCTTGGCAATCTTTATCATCGCCAGGGACTGGTCTTGTTGTTTTTGTAATGATCTGAATTTTAGAATGACTCACTTATACCACGATTCCTATTTCGTATTCCCATGTTCGCATTCTACGTATTTCACATGTTCTTACTTCGTTTTTAGTTCAGATATGCTTAAAATATTCTTTTTTTGCAACGATACGCTGGTTATATGGCTAAATCCTGTTATCTTCAAATGGACGATTGCATTTCATATTCGATGCAGATTGTTTATAAGAGTAGTAACTGTGTTTTGTGATATTCTTTGCGACATAAACACTGATAAATTATGTTTTTTTAGAGACGTAAGAGACTAGTAGGTGCTTGTTCTTACTGGCGAATAGTAGTAAAATACGAGCGTGACTTATTTTAGGATGTTTGGATTCTTGACAGAGGTTTTTTTTCTCAATCATTCACCTTTTTATTACCATGATTACCGCATCGTTCCAGCACACGCAAGCTATTGTTTTAATGTTGTTCACCGACTATGACGAAAGCCCAACATCAAACTGAACTGTTTTTTCTTGGGCCACATGGATAACACAATTATTGTTTCATTATTAAATCAACAATTGTGAGACATTGGGGCTCATACCTTATAACTTTTAGATAGCGAATAACTATTGGCTATCATCCACGGACATTTCTTTGGGGGGGGGGGGGCTGAAATGGGGGCTACGCTAAAACGGCTACATAAGCCTTTCTAAAATGGTTGATAATCTGGCACGTTGAACCAGCAGTGGTCCAATGCCTATTGCTGCATCCT
Source organism: Flabesymbios commensalis (assembly GCA_964017125.1). Classification (NCBI taxonomy): domain Eukaryota; kingdom Metazoa; phylum Annelida; class Polychaeta; order Terebellida; family Flabelligeridae; genus Flabesymbios; species Flabesymbios commensalis. The sequence continues at coordinate 72,538,944 of OZ024912.1, read as the reverse complement.
AGCATACACATCAAACAATGTTGGGTTGATGTTGGCCTACCGTCTACGACGTCGGCCCAACATCAACCCAAAATTAGTTCAATGTGTCGTGTTGAACTAATGGCTGGTTGATGGTTCCCCACCGTCCACGACGTCGGCTCAACCTCAACTCAACATTGGTTCAATTTGTCATGTTAGCTGGGATGTTGTTGGTGTGTCGAGTTGACCTGCACCTCCCCTCATTAGCCTCACCCGCTGTCAGTGGTGTCTGCATTATTGAGTGGAGCTGACATATGGGCCGGCAATGATTCCAAGGCCAAACTACAAGTAAGGAATCACAACAGTCAACATCAAACCTAATCATTTCAGCAAAATAGACATTGACTCTTAAAGTGCTGAAATAGTTTTGTATGAACCATGGTTGAAATTTTGCTGAAACAAATTGTTAAGAGTTTTAGGCAAACCGAATCTATAGTCTCGTTCACAGAGTGCGACTATTGAAACTATAGTTAACCGACTAATATTTGCTGATGAAACTTAAAGCGCCACATCAACCTTGCTGAAGTGCTGAAGTATTTTTGCATAAACCATGGAGACCAAAGTTTTTATTTCAATTTGAAACCATCATTGAAACATGAATTTGAAACCATCATGATGGTTTCAATTTGAAACCATCATAGTTCTATGCTCTTTCCGCTTCATTTGAATACCAGTATTATGACTCGAAGGCGGGGATCGACTTTAGACGTCAGATTTCGACGAATATAGTCAATCCCCGCACTGTAAGGGTTAACTAAATATTTTCTCCCACTTGAAGTTGTTTCTCGCTTCCACGACACACAACTTTTATTGGGTGAAAATGACTTGCATGTGTATAATTTGAATCGAATTATATTAAGCCAATCTATAGCCAATTTAATGCACGTCAATACAGTTAGTTACTTATTCCTTGTTCCTCATTCGGTTCAATAAGGAATAAGTAACTGTGACTTATTCCTTATTGAAAAAGGAATAAGGAATACGTAACTAACCTAATTGATGTATTTAATGAGGATGTTTAAGCCGTCCCGACGTGTCGCAGTTCACGCATGAATTGTATTTGCATAATTGAACGCTCATTCTTCATGGCCAGCTCCCATTTGACAATCCATTTGTTTTTGTTTTTCATACCTCCACTAATCAGATGACACTACTTCCAGCAAACATGAGATGTGACCCAATGTTGTTTAATATTGGTCCACCGTCTCCGACGCTGGCCCAGCACTTAGGCAACATTGGGTGAACGTCTCTTGTTTGCTGGGCTGTTATGATGTGTTCTTCGTTATTCTAGGTGTCTCTATTTCCATGATAATGCAATCAATGATTCATCTGAAGAAGTTTTAATTGTGAACAATAACACTGAAACGTAGTCAATTATTCAGAATAATGAATAATTATGTGTCAGCAAAGTTACACGGCATGTAGAACTTACACCAAACAAGATGACTGTCGCCGATTACTGAGTGACGTCCGTTACAACCCACAAATCAATCATTGCAGTGGCTCATTCGCTTTTTTCCTGTAGAGCTAGAAGTTCTTCGTCGAGACACTGGCGCTGTGTGGAGTATTAGTTAGACTAACGTTACACAAACATTTAAAATACACATGTGACGTCAGTCTATTGTTAAAACAGTAGACTCGGATCTACGAATCTACTGTTATTTTTTATATTGGTCAGGTCGTGCACAATATACGGGCTTAACCATAAAACTGCATGGATACTGTAATCTTGGAGCACATACTTATTTTGTGTATTTTAAGTCGTAGCAAGAACTCAATTACGATCAATCAATCAATCAATCAATCAATCAATCAATCAATCAATCAATCAATCAATCAATCAATCAATCAATCAATCAATCAATCAATCAATCAATCAATCAATCAATCAATCAATCAATCAATCAATTCATCAATCAATTCATCAATCAATCAATCAATCAATCAATCAATCAATCAATCAATCAATCAATCAATCAATCAATGAAACAAAAATTATATCAATCAATCAATCAATCAAATTTACTCAGTGACTGAATAAACATTATGTAAATAAAATATATCCTAAGTGCCATTTTTTGAATACTATCTCTTGTGATGATCTGTTATTCTATATCGTACCGAAAAAAACACATTTTATAAGCATAATTTTAGGAGATTTTTTCGCAATACTTTCCACGTGTGATGTGCCATTGTCTGTTTAAGCAATCAGTCACAGTGCGGTCCTCTCGGTAGACAATACAAGGAGTCTTTAATTGCATTTAGCGGATGTCCATGTCTCTCGCCTTGTTGTCTCATTAGTTCTTGACAGTATCAGATTATCTTTAGGGCTGGTGTATTTGCCAACCAATCTGTCCACGTTAAGAAGCCGCGCGGGAGCAGTCGCTGCAATATCCGGCTTAAGACGGAAATTAGAGAAAGGTAAATTTCCGTTGGGAGGAAAGCAGCGGTGAAGTCTATTATTAAGATAGGATGTGTGTGCTTTTAGTTAAAGTACAAGTACAAAGTGACAGAATAAAGTCACCCCTCCCTGATCAGCGTGGATCTGACGTTTTACTGACTTTTTTAGTATATTTAGTGTTGTATACATATTGCTGATTCGTCTTTAGACGTGTTGCTGGCGTTGTACAATGTGGGTTTGGTTGTAGGTGTGGGGCTAGTGTTGTACAATGTGGGTTTGGTTTTAGGTGTGGAGCTAGTGTTGTGCAATGTCTGTTTGACTGTAGGTGTGGGGCTAGTGTTGTACAATGTGGGTTTGGCTGTAGGTGTGAGGCTAGTGTTATACATTGTCTGTTTGGCTGTAGGTGTGGGGCTAGTGTTGTACAATGTGGGTTTGGTTTTAGGTGTGGAGCTAGTGTTGTGCAATGTCTGTTTGGCTGTAGGTGTGGGGCTAGTGTTGTACAATGTGGGTTTGGCTGTAGGTGTGAGGCTAGTGTTATACAATATCTGTTTGGCTGTAGGTGTGGGGCTAGTGTTGTACAATGTGGGTTTGGTTTTAGGTGTGGAGCTAGTGTTGTGCAATGTCTGTTTGGCTGTAGGTGTGGGGCTAGTGTTGTACAATGTGGGTTTGGCTGTAGGTGTGAGGCTTGTGTTGTACAATGTGGGTTTGGCTGTAGGTGTGAGGCTAGTGTTGTACAATGTGGGTTTGGCTGTAGGTGTGGGGCTAGTGTTGTACAATGTGGGTTTTGGCTGTATGTGTGAGGCTAGTGTTGTACAATGTGGGTTTGGCTGTGGGTGTGAGGCTAGTGTTGTACAATCTGGGTTTGGCTGTAGGTGTGAGGCTAGTGTTGTACAATGTGGGTTTGGCTGTAGGTGTGAGGCTAGTGTTGTACAATGTGGGTTTGGCTGTAGGTGTGGGGCTAGTGTTGTACAATGTGGGTTTGGCTGTATGTGTGAGGCTAGTGTTGTACAATGTGGGTTTGGCTGTATGTGTGAAGCCAGTGTTGTACAATGTGGGTTTGGCTGTATGTGTGAGGCTAGTGTTGTACAATGTGGGTTTGGCTGTATGTGTGAAGCCAGTGTTGTACAATGTGGGTTTGGCTGTATGTGTGAGGCTAGTGTTCTACAATGTGGGTTTGGCTGTAGGTGTGGGGCTAGTGTTGTACAATGTGGGTTTGGCTGTAGGTGTGGGGCTAGTGTTGTACAATGTGGGTTTGGCTGTAGGTGTGGGGCCAGTGTTGTACAATGTGTGTTTGGCTGTAGGTGTGTGGCTACTGTTATACAATGTGGGTTCGGCTGTAGGTGTGGGGCTAGTGTTATACAATGTCTGTTTGGCTTTAGGTGGGAGGCTGGTGTTGTACAATGTGGGTTTGGCTGTAGGCGTGAGGCCAGTGCTGTATAATGTGGGTTTGACTGTAGGTGTTGTACAATGTGGGTTTGGCTGTAGGTGTGGCGCTAGTGTTATACAAAGTGGGTTTGACTGTAGGTGTTGTACAATGTGGGTTTGGCTGTAGGTGTGGGGCTAGTGTTATACAATGTCTGTTCGGCTGTAGGTGTGGGGCTACTGCTGTACAATGTGGGTTTGACTGTAGGTGTTGTACAGTGTGGGTTTGGCTGTGGGCGTAAGGCTAGTGTTCTACAATGTCTGTTTGGCTTTAGGTGTGAGGCTGGTGTTGTACAATGTGGGTTTGGCTGTAGGCGTGAGGCTAGTGTTGTACAATGTGGGTTTGGCTGTAGGTGTGAGGCTAGTGTTATACAATGTATGTTTGGCTGTAGGTGTGGGGCTAGTGTTATACAATGTATGTTTGGCTGTAGGTGTGGGTCTACTGTTGTACAATGTATGTTTGGCTGTAGGTGTGGGGCTAGTGTTATGCAATGTGGGTTTGGCTGTAGGTGTGGGGCTAGAGTTATACAATGTCTGTTTGGCTGTAGGTGTGAGGCTAGTGTTGTACAATGTGGGTTTGGCTGTAGGTGTGAGGCTACTGTTGTACAATGTCTGTTTGGCTGTAGGTGTGGGGCTAGTGTTATACAATGTGGGTTTGGCTGTAGGTGTGGGGCTAGAGTTATACAATGTATGTTTGGCTGTAGGTGTGGGGCTAGTGTTGTACAATGTGGGTTTGGCTGTAGGTGTGAGGCTACTGTTGTACAATGTCTGTTTGGCTGTAGGTGTGGGGTTAGTGTTTTACAATGTGGGTTTGGCTGTAGGTGTGGGGCTAGTGTTGTACAATGCGGGTTTGGCTGTAGGTGTGAGGCTACTGTTGTACAATGTCTGTTTGGCTGTAGGTGTGGGGCTAGTGTTATACAATGTATGTTTGGCTGTAGGTGTGGGGCTACTGTTGTACAATGTATGTTTGGCTGTAGGTGTGGGGCTAGTGTTATACAATGTCTGTTTGGCTGTAGGTGTGGGGCTACTGTTGTACAATGTATGTTTGGCTGTAGGTGTGGGGCTAGTGTTATACAATGTGGGTTTGGCTGTAGGTGTGGGGCTAGTGTTATACAATGTCTGTTTGGCTGTAGGTGTGGGGCTACTGATGTACAATGTGGGTTTGACTGTAGGTGTTGTACAGTGTGGGTTTGGCTGTAGGTGTGGCGCTAGTGTTATACAATGTCTGTTTGGCTGTAGGTGTGGGGCTACTGCTGTACAATGTGGGTTTGACTGTAGGTGTTGTACAGTGTGGGTTTGGCTGTGGGCGTAAGGCTAGTGTTCTACAATGTCTGTTTGGCTTTAGGTGTGAGGCTGGAGTTGTACAATGTGGGTTTGGCTGTAGGCGTGAGGCTAGTGTTGTACAATGTGGGTTTGGCTGTAGGTGTGAGGCTAGTGTTATACAATGTATGTTTGGCTGTAGGTGTGGGGCTAGTGTTATACAATGTATGTTTGACTGTAGGTGTGGGTCTACTGTTGTACAATGTATGTTTGGCTGTAGGTGTGGGGCTAGTGTTATACAATGTGGGTTTGGCTGTAGGTGTGGGGCTAGAGTTATACAATGTCTGTTTGGCTGTAGGTGTGAGGCTAGTGTTGTACAATGTGGGTTTGGCTGTAGGTGTGAGGCTACTGTTGTACAATGTCTGTTTGGCTGTAGGTGTGGGGCTAGTGTTATACAATGTGGGTTTGGCTGTAGGTGTGGGGCTAGAGTTATACAATGTATGTTTGGCTGTAGGTGTGGGGCTAGTGTTGTACAATGTGGGTTTGGCTGTAGGTGTGAGGCTACTGTTGTACAATGTCTGTTTGGCTGTAGGTGTGGGGTTAGTGTTTTACAATGTGGGTTTGGCTGTAGGTGTGGGGCTAGTGTTGTACAATGCGGGTTTGGCTGTAGGTGTGAGGCTACTGTTGTGCAATGTCTGTTTGGCTGTAGGTGTGGGGCTAGTGTTATACAATGTATGTTTGGCTGTAGGTGTGGGGCTACTGTTGTACAATGTATGTTTGGCTGTAGGTGTGGGGCTAGTGTTATACAATGTCTGTTTGGCTGTAGGTGTGGGGCTACTGTTGTACAATGTATGTTTAGCTGTAGGTGTGGGGCTAGTGTTATACAATGTGGGTTTGGCTGTAGGTGTGGGGCTAGAGTTATACAATGTCTGTTTGGCTGTAGGTGTGAGGCTAGTGTTGTACAATGTATGTTTGGCTGTAGGTGTGGGGCTAGTGTTATACAATGTATGTTTGGCTGTAGGTGTGGGACTACTGTTGTACAATGTATGTTTGGCTGTAGGTGTGGGTCTAGTGTTATACAATGTGGGTTTGGCTGTAGGTGTGGGGCTAGAGTTATACAATGTATGTTTGGCTGTAGGTGTGAGGCTAGTGTTGTAAAATGTCTGTTTGGCTTTAGGTGTGGAGCTAGTGTTGTACAATGTGGGTTTGGCTGTAGGTGTGTGGCTACTGTTGTACAATGTGTGTTTGGCTGTAGGTGTGGGGCTAGTGTTATACAATGTGGGTTTGGCTGTAGGTGTGGGGCTACTGTTATACAATGTGGGTTTGGCGGTATGTGTGAGGCTAGTGTTGTACAATGCGTGTTTGGCTGTAGGTGTGGGGCTAGAGTTATACAATGTCTGTTTGGCTGTAGGTGTGAGGCTAGTGTTGTACAATGTATGTTTGGCTGTAGGTGTGGGGCTAGTGTTATACAATGTATGTTTGGCTGCAGGTGTGGGGCTACTGTTGTACAATGTATGTTTGGCTGTAGGTGTGGGGCTAGTGTTATACAATGTGGGTGTGGCTGTAGGTGTGGGGCTAGAGTTATACAATGTCTGTTTGGCTGTAGGTGTGAGGCTAGTGTTGTAAAATGTCTGTTTGGCTTTAGGTGTGGAGCTAGTGTTGTACAATGTGGGTTTGGCTGTAGGTGTGTGGCTACTGTTGTACAATGTGTGTTTCGCTGTAGGTGTGGGGCTAGTGTTATACAATGTGGGTTTGGCTGTAGGTGTGGGGCTACTGTTATACAATGTGGGTTTGGCGATATGTGTGAGGCTAGTGTTGTACAATGCGTGTTTGGCTGTAGGTGTGGGGCTAGTGTTGTACAATGTGGGTTTGGCTGTAGGTGTGGGGCTAGAGTTATACAATGTCTGTTTGGCTGTAGGTGTGAGGCTAGTGTTGTACAATGTCTGTTTGGCTGTAGGTGTGGGGCTAGTGTGGTACAATGTGGGTTTGGCTGTAGGTGTGAGGCTAGTGTTGTACTATGTGGGTTTGGCTGTAGGTGTGGGGCTAGTGTTGTACAATGTGGGTTTGGCTGTATGTGTGAGGCTAGTGTTGTACAATGTGGGCTTGGCGGTATGTGTGAGTCTAGTGTTGTACAATGCGTGTTTGGCTGTAGGTGTTGGGATACTGTTGTACAATGTCTGTTTGGCTGTAGGTGTGGGGCTAGTGTTGTACAATGTGGGTTTTTGCTGTAGGTGCGAGGCTAGTGTTATACAATGTGGGTTTGGCTGTAGGTGTGGGGCTAGTGTTATACAATGTCTGTTTGGCTGTAGGTGTGGGGCTAGTGTTGTACAATGTGGGTTTGGCTGTAGGTGTGAGGCTAGTGTTGTACAATGCGTGTTTGGCTGTAGGTGTGGGACTAGTGTTGTACAATGTGGGTTTGGCTGTAGGTGTGGGGCTAGAGTTATACAATGTCTGTTTGGCTGTAGGTGTGAGGCTAGTGTTGTACAATGTCTGTTTGGCTTTAGGTGTGGAGCTAGTGCTGTACAATGTGGGTTTGGCTGTAGGTGTTGGGCTACTGTTATGCAATGTGGGTTTGGCTGTAGGTGTGGGGCTAGTGTTGTACAATGTGGGTTTGGCTGTAGGTGTGGGGCTAGTGTTGTACAATGTGGGTTTGGCTGTAGGTGTGGGGCTAGTGTTGTACAATGTGTGTTTGGCTGTAGGTGTGGGGCTAGTGTTGTACAATGTGGGTTTGGCTGTAGGTGTGAGGCTAGTGCTGTACAATGTGGGTTTGGCTGTAGGTGTGGGGCTAGTGTTGTACAATGTGTGTTTGGCTGTAGGTGTGGGGTTAGTGTTGTACAATGTGGGTTTGGCTGTAGGTGTGGGGCTACTGTTATACAATGTGGGTTTGGCTGTAGGTGTGGGGCTAGTGTTGTACAATGTGGGTTTGGCTGTAGGTGTGAGGCTAGTGTTGTACAATGTGGGTTTGGCTGTAGGTGTGGGGCTAGTGTTGTACAATGTGGGTTTGGCGGTATGTGTGAGGCTAGTGTTGTACCATGCGGGTTTGGCTGTAGGTGTGGGGCTAGTGTTGTACAATGCGGGTTTGGCTGTAGGTGTGGGGCTAGTGTTGTACAATGTGGGTTTGGCGGTAGGTGGGGAGCTAGTGTTGTACAATGTGACAGTGTGTTTGGCTGTAGGTGTGAGGTTAGTGTTGTACAATGTGGGTTTTATACAATATATCACGTTGAACCAATGTTGCTTTAATCATTCCATCATTGGGCGAACCGTAAAGCCAGTTTTTCTGAAAGTGTCAAGCTTAGGCCTTCTGGGGCAAAGCTCCCACGTTGAAATAATATTGCAGCATACCTGGGACAGTGTTTATTTTTTTCGTGTGCCTGAAATCTTTATCCATTAACATAGGAAGGTTTGCGTCAAACAATTCTCACTGGGAACGAATATAGCGTTCAATTAGTAAAAAAAACATTTTGGTCAAATTTGGTTTAAGCAATAGTGCCATAATTACAGGTAAAGGGGTTTGCAAACTAACTCAAATGCCATTATTTCCATTTTTAATAATGGCAGAGCATGAATCCCGGTGTAACAGTTTCAGATTACCCCCCTGCTCAGGTTACCCCCGGGGGTAATCTGAAACTATTTTCAAGTTACCCCCTCTAGTTTCAAATTAACCCTTCAATTTTACCTGTAACTTTCGTCGATATCAATAAATTTTATTTTATATTTTCATAACATGGCATTGGGACATTTTTAGGAACACTTAAATCTTCGTAGGTATAACCCTTTCATCTCTTGGGCAACCATCGAAAAATAATATGTTAACAAGAGGTTTAAAATCACTTTAATCTTCAAATAACCCTTTAATCTTTACGAGACTAACGAGTAAAAATGTTTGCGCCAGGTTTCGGAGCACTTTAATTTTCATATAACCTTTTGACCCCTATGGAAACTAACACAAAAAAACTGTTCGCGCGAGGTCTTGAAACACTTTAATTTGCATGTAACAATTTGATTTCTATGGCAACTGGTGAAAAAAAATGTTGTTAGCACTATGTCCGGAAACACTTTAATCTCCACATAACCCTATGATATCTGGGGTCAACTGACGAAACAACACAGTCTCGCGCTGTCATTGTCGTTATTATTTATCGATTCATCTATTACTTTATCTACCTTATCCATTGTTTGTACCTATTTGTTTAACTTATTATCTATTGATTTATCTATTGTTGGCCATGTTTCCGCCTGTTTTAAAGACTGGTGCCAAATATCGAAAATTATTTTCAGTGATAAAATAACAACAAATTGAGCTTAAGAGCTCAATGCGGATGACCAGGGAGCTCAAGAAGTTAATCCAGATAACAAGGGAGCCTAAGGGGTTAATGCAGATGATACCGGCATACGAGCCTACCTTGCCGCATGGTTACAACATACGCAAAGTAAGTCATTTATGACAACACAACCACTGCTCCGGCGCATAATAAATCGAACGCACAGAAACGGTAACGTTAGACCCTGAGCTAAACCTATAATCGGACAAATTTATGCAATATTCAGCAGTTTGGTTGTTTTGATTCAATGAAATATAATACATGGCGGCGCCCCACTCTTGTGAACGTCGACCATGTTGCGCATGTGGGTGGGCCCACCATGTGTACTCTAATCTACTTTAATCTAGGTATAACGGTACTTTAAAAGTCAGCAACAATTATATTTGGTCTGTGAGCCCTAAAAATAAAGGGTGAATAAAAGTTGATTTTGTAGTTTCAACGTACCACCCCCCGTTACACTGATCGTAGTTTTAACGTATCCCCCGGTCCATGTACCCCCGGGGGAGGGGGAGGGGTAATCTGAAACTAGGGGGGTAACTTGAAAACTGACCTTTTTCTAGTTTTTGAACTTTAGTATATATATCGGTTGCATATTTATGGATACCAAAGTGTTTGGTTTTGTATGCAGTACATTATTTTAAAAATATAAATAAATCAAAATGAACAAATAAAACGAAGAAATAATCATGTAAATATATTCCAAATAATTACATTTATGTGATTATTTTGTTCACGCAAGTAACAATAACGTTAATATAACAATTACAGTATGAATTAGATATACTCTATCGGCTTCGGTCTCAACACTGCTTCGACTGGATGGGAAGGGGAGGGTGGCTTCGTAACTCTGCCCTATTTAAAGTAGCGCCTTGGTATTTGAGTACAGATGATGATGGAATACTGAGGTCTCTCTGTATATACACATGCATATATACCTAGATGACACTTATATTTATTCACTCGACATAACACACAAATGAGTATTTATAGTACATGTCGTCTTTTAAAGATAGACAGATCACTACGTAAACTACGTATCATTAAATTGTATTTTTGATATAAAATAACTCCTTATGGATGTAGGCCTATACTGATCTATGATAATGAAACCCACATCGATCACATTATTATTATACAAAAAAAGTATACAGTGTATAACGTCGACGGCGCTGTAAGATCTGAATGAATTTGCTAAACACAAATGATGTATAGTTTTTAAACTGTAACGTTGGTAAACGCGAATGATGTTAGTGATTGTTCATGGTGACTCGCAATCACTACTAGGTTGAATGTACAATCGGATGTTCCAAATAAACGTAATATTATGTGTTTGCAAACTTTGCTTCGGTGCCAAAATCATCTAATATCCTTTTTTATGGAATATATATACATATATACAGCACATTAACACAATTAGATGGGTTACAAGCTTAACACATTGAAACTATACTGGTAAAAATTCTGTGAACTGTTCAACAATGTTCATGTCTTTTTTTACAAATTAAGACCATATGGGTGAGTATACATATGTGCTGGAATTATATTATATTATATTTATTTTTCTAAAAATAGATGTGTATCTGTTATGTATATCAGTGAAATGTATAGACTATTGCTCATTACTGCTGCAGTTACAGTGTAACTTTCAAGTATTTCTCTCACAACCATATATAGTAGTGTCACTGTCAGTTAGTTGTTTACTGACTGACATCTATAGTTATTGTCAATTATTGTAAAAAAGCAATACTGGATACATATTGTCGTACAATTAATGATATATCTTAGGCTTCTGATTGGTCTAGACGGCCATCTCGACCAATCAGAAGCCTACAATATATTGTGACTTGTACAAGACTATGGGCCCAGGCAGCTGTGCAGGTAGAGTTCTTCAGTAGTGTCAATCGTCTCCTGTAAATATACACTGATACTATTCGGCCTAGATGTGGATAATTAGCGATGGTCCAATACCAGGTCATACGGAAATACCCTGCCACCAAAACTATGACGAGATTTTGCTAATTTGTTAGATGTTGCCACACCTGATGGCTGAGTGGACCGGGCAATGAGCCAACACCTGGGGCTGACAGGCTGCCATTATCCAGATACGTTGTTAGCAGTCCCAGTGCTTGCACTGCGTGAGAGAACTGTTTCCCAGTGTACCGTCAAGGGAAAGTCTAAAACCTGAACTAAGAACAGCAGTTCTTAAAATAATCGTTTGGTTGCGTCCGGCTCAATAAGCTCACTACAAGGTATAAGTGGCAACATGACAGGATGTATGGTGACCTAAAGATGGTGGCTGTAATGCTCAAGGGAGAATATCCTAAGCGAATCAGGTCTGACCCCTCATCTCTGGCGGCTTGCAGCTGCAGGGTTGATCTCGTTTGATGAGGCTCTTGTACGGTTTATACCAGGGATAGTATGTAATATCATTACAGTCACACGCTGTGTTCTCCTATGAGCAATACCTCTCAATCGCTATCTATAAGTACTGTTACTGTCCTGGGGTTATACTTGCGCCTCTGCCCGCGACCTTGTGGTGATCTTAAAATTTTGCAGTCGCAACCAGCCTGGCCGTTTTTTAGGGCAGCACCCACAGAAAACCTCGACAAATGTGTTCCTGAACTGTCTGCTCATGGAGCAGTAAAGTACGAAGTTAATGGAGTTATTGAGTAGCGCAGCAATGTCAATCAGGTCTCCAAGCTGCCAGTACACCAGCTCAAAGAAGTCCGGGATAAAGATGGAGCAGAGGGTGAGAATGCCTTGTGGTAACTCAGTGAGCAGGAATAGAGCGACCACCGCGAGTAGCATACCCGTGGTACGGTTATGCTCCCGGGCACGGTCCGACTCATCCTTGCGCCCCTGAGACTTGAGCTTCATACGTCTTTTATTGGCGTCATGCATTGCCAGAACTAGCAATATGGTCAGCACAGTAAGCAACAGGCACGGGATCACCTTGATCAAACAAGCATGGATCCAGTAATTAAACGTGTTCAAGACCTGCTTACTATCGTCAGTCAACGCAAAATTGTAGTATGTTTTATTCACCATCGCTGAATTGTTCTGCTCCGTTGAGATTGGGACTTCCTTAGTGTAGGATGCAATGCTGTTAACAAGGTAATTAGGCACACAGATGATGGTTGTGCTGATGTAGACTGCCAGAATAGAGAGTTTAGCTCGCCTCAGACTGCACAATCTTTGGCCTTTAGCAGGGTAACAAATGTAAAGATATCGAAATATAGCGAGGATAATGGTCAACCAGATAGCTATAGTATGACACACCACTGTAAAGTTAATGTGGAACAACATGAAGTATATCCAATAGAAACTCTTGGTAGCTGGGAACTGTAGCTCTGGGTCCTTCATGATGTAGAAGTGTATACTATAAGGGAAGTAGCTGAGCATGGTGAGGAGGTCAGCGACGGCTAGCCACATAAGGATGAGGTTTGTGGATGAGATCATGTGTTTCCTGGTGAGGACCACAATGTTAGCAGTGTTAGCGATCACTCCCCAGACACACACTACAGCAGCTACATAGCCGTGAAGCTTACTGTACTCAGCATTAAACTTCTCCAGACCACTCATCCCGTCACTGACGTTGGTCATCGGAACGTCAGACTCCATCACGATGTCATGCAATTGCTGCTCCTAAAATCAAACACACATTCATTGTAGTAGGCCTAACCCATGCTGCTTTTATCAGGGGGGGGGGGGGGGTCCTACTAAACACATCCAAATTAACCCTTACAGCGCCGGGACCGACTCTAGTCGTCAGAATCTGACGTTTGTAGACGTCAGATTCTGACGTCTAAAGTCTATCCCGGCACTGTAGGAATTAAAATATTTGTAATGGCCGTAGACCCATAACACAGATATTCAAATGAACCGGAAAGGGCTAACTAATACATATATGATGATTTCAAATTGAGAAAACCCTTTGGCCTCCGAGGTTTTCACAAAAAAATTCAGCGCTGTAAGGGTTAATGGTAACGAAAAAAATGTCCACCCTACTAAAATAACAAATAACAGGATTATCCTAACTGTCCTTAATTTCCACTAACTTAACGTATCTCGTGGAAATGTGAGAAAGTTCATAAAATCTCAATTAATTAATTCATGCCCCTAAGAGAAAATGAGCAAGCACCCACCAATGCTGCTACAATCATACATTCACTTAACTCACGATTCCAGATTATTGTAACTGTGGTTTTTATATCAACACATTGTAAATTATTGCTTTGAAACATATCTTTTAATCATGTTAATTAAGTTGTGCTGGAACGTACCTGATTTATTTAAAACAAGTACGTCTGCAGTCCTCTTGTGTTAGTGGTCAGCAAAATCATAATATTAGGTTATGTTGAACTTTGCTAGTTCATCGGAAGACACTCCTGCTGGCTGACAAATCCAATAACAGAGTTCACAGCCAGGAGGGCACAGCATCAGGCAAACACGCCACGTACAGTGCCTGAAAACAACCACATAAACATTATTAATCCAGCCAATGTTCTCATCCCATACGGCTTATAGGAAACACTTATGTTATCTAAATAACATCTATAACCTTTGTGATAATGCTCACATTAACTGGTATGACGGAATAAATATTACCACATGATTTTGCTGAAGTTATTACTAACGATTCAGAAGATTATGTTTGAGATTATCGTTCTAGTAATACGTCTGATGATGATTAAAGAGGTTTGTTAACTATTTTCAGAACTGCTGCAGTAAAATTGTTTGCCTTATAGTATCCCAACTCGAATTTTATTGGCAGACTTTCATAATTTGGAGGATCTGAATCCTAAATAAAGTAAGGTGACAACTAATGGCTGTTATAAAGTTATTTTGATGGTCATCAACCTTCATTACGTCATCTATTAAATAGGTTGGTAAAAATTATCACATTTTTTTTAGATCATATTTATGTCATTTCCAATAAATAATCATTTATGTTTCAAGATTAAGTTTATGTAATCAACATGTAATTGGATTCGTATGTTAATTCTTGCAAGCTATTACAGTGTTAATATACCATCAATTAGACATGTTTTATGTGTACCGACATTTTGTCGTCGACTTCGGGCTGCTCTCTAGATAACGGCAATCAAGTGCAGTTTTAAATTGAACCTACATGTACTAAATGAACAAAGACGATAACTGTAGTATCGTACGTTTGATGATAGCACGTGTATCAACAGTCACAACATTTTCTGTGTTTTGCCAGTGACATTCACATAAGGTTTTAAATAGAGTTAAAAATACATTTTTACAGAATATGAACATATACGGAATTAGGGATATACATTTTGAGTTTTTAGCGGCCCTGTAGTTTGAAACATTTTTTGGTATGTTAGGACCACGGACCAATAATGTAATATATTTTTGTTTTTGTGACAGTATGATTTTTGTAAGACACGCAGATTTGGATTTTTGAGAAAAGTTCACTTTTAATAGCACCATTGTACCTTTTAGACTTTCAACACAAATAAAACCTCCTGTGCTCTGAGGCTACATTGCTTCTTTAATTTGTGCTCACAGCTTGTCAGAATAAATATGCCTATATTATTCTTCATTTAATGAGATCATAATTATATATTTATAGACTCTATGAGACTATAATGAACGGGGAGAATGATATGTTATTATATTGATTTAATATGAATATTATATTGTCACTGAAAATAATACGTTATTATATTGATTTAATATGAATATTACATTGTCACTGATTGATGTTTGACATGGTGGACATAAAGGTTCAATGACACTGCATAAAATATTACATTCGCCCTGCCTTGTGTTTGAATGATCGTGCTACTTTAATTGTCGTTTCATATATGGCTGTTGTGACGACTGTAACTAATCTCTGACCAGTGAATAGCGTTGTGCCAATTAATTACTGTATTATTGCCAATATATTTTGATAAATGGTCAGTGGATTATTATTATGGTTATATATGAGCGGCCACATGTAAGACACACGTTCAAATCATTCAAATTGCGGTACACACACCAAGTGTAAATGATGATCAGGGTATACTCTTTGAAAAAGCACGTAAGGCAAGCAAACAATAACCTCTATTTTCCAAAATGCCGTCCATTTCGGGACAATTTATGACAACCAATGTGTGAAACATACCATTACACTCAATCATAAACATTATTGTTCTCAATTTACAGAATGACTGAGTGAATTAACAAATGAATCAGCGAGCGAATGAATATACAACCAAATGAATGAACGAAAGAATAAACGAGCAAACACACACATGAACAAATGAACGAACGAACGAAGGAACGAACGAACGAATGAATGAATGAATGAATGAATGAATGAATGAATGAATGAATGAATGAATCATTCATCATTCATCTCATCAATTGACTACAACGTTTTTATCGTATTAGAATGTCACTTAGAAGAACATTTGTGCCGAAAAGTGACGTAAAGCAATGATTTACTACTACTACGTGCGGGCTACGCTGGGCCAGAATATTTTTTTTTATGTCAGATTAGACTCTGACTGACTTTTGAGCTGGATATATAGGACATAATTGTAGCACATACTATGACATAGATTACAAATAATGCAACACATACATATTTTTCTTTATAAATGTTTAATTCAGTAGCCGATCAAAAATTTGACAGACGGGAGAGAGGGGCGCCGATTTACTAGAATTTATACACACCACAGCCAGCCTCTTATATTCACTATAGGCGCCCGGGGGCAAATGGTGCGTTCTAAAGCATTTTCCGGTTCAAATATGGTTAGTTTTTGTTTGTTTGGAATCTGATTTGGATCCGCCACTGCAATTGCTTGGACGTTTACTACGAATACGAAATAAACATTAATATTATTATTACTATTGTCCTCGAGTCATCACAAATGACCTGAAAGCTTACCTGCAGTACCACTTGATGAGCCAACTGTTGGATCTCTTGTAATGTAATCACAACGTGATATTATTTTATAGTAACTGGTGTGTGTGGTTGACCTTATTGACGCCTTTTGTTTTATTATGAACAGCTCACATTTTATAACATTTTCTTGTTTCTTTTAGATATTAACCCTTAGAGCACTGATGTCGACCACAGTAGACATTCTGCGTTTTATTGGCACCTGTATAACCAGCTGTTAAAAGTAAACTGTGCTTTCAATTTTGAAACACTTATATGTTGGGACCTAAATTTCACAATGAATGTAGACACATTAGCATAGGTATTCAAATGTAGCGGTAAGAGATAACTAAGACACTAATGATGATTTCAAATTAAAAAAAAATATTTGGTTTCCTTGGATTATACAAGCATATTTCAGCGTGGTAAGAGTTAACCCTTTCAAGCCTGAATTTACCATTGTCATCTTCATCCACTACAAGCCGCAATTCTCGACTTGTAGTGGGGGAAGATGATTTGAAGTGGTTGGAAAATTAAAGAAAATTGCCATGTATTCGTAAACCAGTTTCATGGACATTTTTGTTCTAAAACCCTTGGCTGTAGGAAAATTAAGTCACTGTTTTCAGGGATGTAAAATGATGCTTTAATGCATCGTGAGGGCTTAATGGGTTAAATAGGCGTTGATGTAGAAGAAGATTGGTGCGTTTTCGCTCAGCATACACGAGATATTCACCCTATGACCGTTTAATGCCGAGACAAAATACTATTAAAACCAATCAAACGAGTGGTGATGGTATGGTAATCGCTTCTAGAATGATTTTTTTCAGATCAACTGCGTTCAAATGCGTGACTGACGTCAGCGGTAGATTACCAATTCGGTTGCCTACATGTACCAGTCTTTGTCAAATTTAAACCCACGCCGCATTTGTCATTCTAGTAAGGATGTGTTGGACATGTATTTGCTGGTTCTGCAATAAAGTTGTAGTCATATGTAGCCGGGTGTGTGTATGGCGGACTGGAGTAATTACTACTCTGGCCAACGAGTCGACTCTTTGGCTAGACGCGTAGCACTCAGGCATCACGATGCCAGGGTTGGTGGTTCGATCCCCGGGCTCGGCAGTTTCAACACTGTTACACATATTATCATGATTACAGAAATACTTTGGAATGTCGAAAGGGTTTATACTGTGTCACAAAAATAATGTTTAGCTTCCTAACAATATTAACATAGTAAATCGGATAAGAGACCCGCTTCTGCGACCCCTCCGTTACCCAATGACACCTTTGACCACGTGCTAAGGGCTGTAGAATGTGTACATTCTCTGCCATTTACAAATGTAACTGTAAATGTATGATGTCTACATTATTGACGCTCAGTATGATACATCATGAGAAATACACAAATAATACTTACCATTGTATTCCTAATATATACATATAAAAGTCATGTACAGCTGTATTATTGCAACATAGCACACACGAAAATACCACGTCAGTCGACATTAGAATTCTAATGAATCTACATGCCACAAGGGATAATGAAAATGAAATGAATCGGGCTTTAGGCCACCTTTGTGCACATATAGGCTAAACTGGGCCAGGAGAACCTCCTGAGGATGGTGAGATGATTGAGATGACACTGTCCTCCAGACTCAGGATTCGAAATTCGAGCCCTGGCGGTCTGAGGCCGAGCACGCTACCTCTCGGTCACGGAGGCTCCCCACAATACTAACTTTCACACGTGGATGGGGAAGAAACAATTTTGTTTCTTTCAAACCGCCGAGACAGGGAACCGAACCCCGGACTCTGGCGTGAAAGGCAGCGGTGCTAACCACTACCCTAGGGCCCCCGCCCACAAGGGATAATACAAACACAAAAAAATACCACTTCTATCGATATCGGAGCTCTAATGAATCTACATACATGAGCGATTATAAAACACAAAAATACCACTTTAGTCAGCATCAGCGCTCTAATGAATTTACATAGGCCTACACAACTACTAATAAAAACATAAAAACACACTTTAGTCGACATTAGAGCTCTAATGAATCTACATATACAGTCGATAATAAAACACAAAAAAACACCACTTTAGTCAACATCAGCGCTCTAATGAATCTACATACATGTGAAGGCCTACACAACCAATAATGAAAACATTAAAATACCACTTTAATCGACATTAGAGCTCCATACTTATGATACACAAGCCCTAATAAAAACACAAAAATACCAGTATTGTGGACATCAGAGATCCAATTGCATGCCTATCTACCTCGTACCTGTGGGCATTGTGTCGCAATTGCTCGCCCTGTCTCCATTATATAGCCTGCAGAGTGTATACGGCGGCGATAAACCTTGTGATGATGTTCCGTGAACGCTCAGCTGATTGTAATGTACGACTGGCAAGTCCTAAATATTAAATCGCATTCTATGCATTGGAATTGCCGCAATGTGCGTATTAGTGTCCATGTGTAGTGTGCATTGTCCTCCTAGCACAGATAGAATTAATAATAAATGGCCTTTCATACCATGATAATAGATTAAATGGAATCTATGTGATGAATAGTCATTGATGAACTAGGACAAATTATAGCTCTCAACATTCACAAGCCATTAATCCTATGTTGGGTCAATATTGGGCCACCGTCTACAACGCTGGCCCAGCATTTGTCCTGCATTGGCCAAATGCCTCTTATTTGGTGTGTTTATCGACGTTGATATCAGCGTAAGTGACAACTTTATTAGGATGGGTTTTTGCGTGATCATTTGACTTTTGCGGTATCAAGAGTGACATTTAAAAATTCATGATTTCTCGTGAAGATTGATGGATAGACAATCTACTGGAAGCTAGACAACCATTCGAGCAGCCAGTATGGCATGAGAACCACGTGAGCAACTACCATGGAAAGACAACTATACGAGCAGCTCTCATCGAAGAACAAGCAAATATGATCAGCTAAGATCGAAAGAAAAATAACTCGTCCTGAAAAATTTGATTCTCAAAATAGTGCGATCATATTTTGTGGTTATTTCAGTCACATCCATCGCGGGAGCTGTGCATTTATTGACTATGCACATGGTATCTTTCTTTGCACTTCTATTTTAAAGTGAAATATTTTTGCCAGATCGTGCGAAATTTTGATAAATAAGAAAACTGCCATGCACACGTAGTGAATATCACGGCTTGTAAAACACGTATGTGTAAGCCGGCATTAAGGCAATTGCTAATTTAATATTTTATCTTATAATTTTTATCATTTCAGTTCTGGATTATAAAATGTAAACCAAACCTGAATTATTACAAAGGTTAAAGTTTAGTTTGGACAAATATTATTTTTGTCTCTGTGACATTCAAAATGTTATCACTTGGTGATGCCGGTTTATTATTTAATGCGATGGTTGTGTTGAGCAGGAGAGTGGCTGTTAGGCAGAGTGGCAGCTCATAATGCTCACTGATTGCTCCATTTTCTGCCGAATATCTGGCTGAATTATTAAGTTGACAGACACACAATTGGCAGGTCAAGTGAGACGCACTGACGCTCCTGTTTAACCCTTAATGCGCTGAAATACTTTTGTAATACTTTTGAAATACTTTTTTTCATTTTGAAATCATCATAAATATCTTAGTTAGCTCCTACGGATTCATTCGAATACCTATGTCATTGGTCTATAGCCATTATAAATATGTTTTGCTTTTACAGTGCGGGGATAGACTTTAGACGTCAGGATCTAACGTCAAATTTGACGTTTAAAGTCGATCCCCGCGCTGTAGAGGTCAACCCTATCCTTACTGAAGCATCACAAATCTACCTTAATGGCCAGGCAGACATTGGTGAAAGCACACCAACTGTTCAATGTGTGGCAACGTTGGATAAATTAAAGATTGTAATGACCTTTATGTGTTTTATTGGACCTTCCAGGTGGTTGTAGGGTTTTAGTGAGATTTGTATGTCTTGTTAGGTCTTCCAGAGGTTGTTGTGTTAATAAATTACGATTGTTGGGACATTTATATGTCTTGTTTGGTCTTCCAGGGGTTGTTGGGTTGTAGTCACCTGTATGTGTCTTGTTTGACCTCCCAGGATTTGTAGGGTTTTAGTGACCTTCAAATGTCTTGTTTGGCCTTCCAGGGGTTGTATGGTTGTAGTGACCTTTGCATGTCTTGTTTGACCTTCCAGAGATTGTAGGGTTGTGGTCACCATGCTTATATGTCTTGTTTGACCTTCCAGGGGTTGTAGTGCCCTTTAAATGTATTATTTGGCTTTACAGGGGTTGTAGGGTTGTGGTCACCGGATGTTTATGGTGTTGGCTATCCATGGTCGGCTCAGAGGAATTACTTGCAGTGATATATGTCAGGTTTGCTAGCTTGACCTACTTGACCATTTGTAGATTGCATGGATGTTCCTTCACTCTTGTACAGTGACTGAACGCTATAAGCTCACAGGCGTCACTGTTATGAGAGTGGAATATGGACCTAGAAATGTAATTTTTTTAAACGTTAGAGATGTAAGTTACAATGCCAAATTTAAATAGGCATTTTAGCAGCTGGTTCCTCAAACGACACAGCCCTCTCGCTTGTGACCTTGTCCAGCGTAATAATTATCACATGTGAAAATCGGAATAACCAGGTACATTTTGATTGCAACTGATGACCATAATTTTCGCGTGAATGTTCGCCTTGGAAAAATATAATTATTATGCTTGAATCACCATCCTATTTGTTGGCACAAAGAAACATGTTCAGTCATACTGACAATATGATGTCACTAATTAAAATGTAATGATATCTATTTATATAAACCTACAATAATTTTTTTTGCCTGACAGTCAAAAGAACGGTATAAATGCGCTTCATATAATTGCATGAGAGAGGTTTTAGCAAAATTATTGTGACTGTCTTAATTTTTGTTCAAGTCAGCCCACCCTTTCGCGAGTAGACATGAACTATTAGTATGATTTCAATCTGAGATCATAGTATTAGGTTTATTGTAGTGTGTTGTAGTAAATGTAAGCGACATGAAGACAACTATATGTTGTACTGATATATCAACAAAGACCATTTACAAAAGGATGGTCGACTCTTACCAAAATGTGAAATCGCTAATGATTTTACCATCTAACAAGTATCATTTTACTCTAATTATTACGACGAGTAATTATGACATTGATCCTATTAAAAACAATACATACTTTACATCATGGAAATCAGAAAAAGAAGTATTGACGGAGATTTTCTTCTATTTTTTATCCAATAATTTGGTGGTTAGTTATCAATACTTTTTAATTGTCTTCTTCCCTTTGGTACTTCAGGGGTTGATGCGCCCGTATAAACAAGTATGCATATCCATTGTTTACAAACAACAGGTGATGCCAAGCTAACACGAGACGTTGACCCAATTATAGAGTAACGCTGAAAGCCAGAATAATGGCAATGGAAAACATAATATTACTATACTTATATAGTCTAATGACACGGATTATTTGTCATGTTTATCATTCGAAATATACCTGAACAGATTTTGCTGATATAAAGCATGTTACTGTTACTGCTGATTCACCTGATCTGAGCGATACTGTCACAAAATTAGCTTATTCAATACTGAAATCATTCAAGCCACAAATGGGTATTACCATATATATTATTCTATATATCAGTGGATATATGTGTCGCAAAGTAATGAAATGAATCGGGCTTCAGGCCATCTTTGTGCACGTATAGGCTAAACTGGGTCAGGAGAACCTCCTGAGGATGGTGAGATGATTGACACAGGATTCGAAATTCGAGCCCTGGCGGTCTGAGGCCGAGCACGCTTTGTCGCAATGTGTCGCGATTCGCATGTGATTAATGTAAAGTAATTTTTATGCTGATAATAAATTGCACACATTTCTGTCTAAGAAGAAATATTTGAATATTCAGGGTGTGGGGCTTTTGTTCCACGTCAAAACTTAATACAATAAATTGGTTCATATGTATAAATTCTTGGAAATATACCTGAACAGATTCTACATAGGAGTCATAAAAGTGATCAAATTATTACGTTCATCGAAGCCACTAAATCACAAGCAAGTTGTGAATGTTTCACGTTAATATTACATATATATATCCCCATTCGGCTACACCATGTACGGCGGTGAAACTATGCACACATTTTCACCAGTAATGGAAGGAGAATTTCAAATAGACAATTATTAAAATTCAACTATGAAAATGAACATGTCGTGTTTTCAAGATATCATTATACTGCCAACGCTCCATTCATCAGTGACATTGATGGCAGTGGTCCGAGAGAGAAGGCTTACATATTAAAATTTTAAAATATTGTTCATGTGTTCTAAATAATTTTTTTTAAATAATAAAAGTTTGAATCAAAAGACACGTCTGCCAGGTTATGCTTGCTACCAATGTTTTGTCATAACTGTCAAACCTGGAAAAACATTATTTTTTATTTGGAAACTAAAATGGTGAAATTATCACTTTTTTATATGATGATACACTTGCAAAAGCGTACTTCCAACTCCCGTTAAAAATGGACACCACTGTATTTGTATGGTGAAATACGCAAGTCGACCATCTTTTTGTAAATTGTCTTTGATATCAATCTATCACCATTTGTCCCAAATGCCATTACAGAGGATATTTTGGCCTTTGTGTTTTCTAAAATACCATCTTGGGCTAAAGGGTTAAATGTTTGTTTAAATTGTCTGGGACTGGTCTGGATAGATTCAGTGAGCACCAGAAGTGGTAGAAATGGTGAATTACAAGATAACATTTAGCTAACATCAACCAGTTTACACAATATTAATTATTGTCACTAATATAGCTACTGTATTGATACCGACCCATCACCATTCAATGAAGTAATTATTATAAATAATAAAGAATGATAATTAATAATTAATTAGAATAAACAATTATCATTGTCATAGTCACTGTATAAGTATTGATACCAATCATTCACCAATAATAATGATTACTTTATTATAGATAATAATTGTGTCGTAATTAACATCACAAAGTGTTTGATAAAAAGCCTCTTTGAATAAAAATGGTTAGATGATGATTTGACTGGGGGTGATCTAGCTGGATTCATCAACTCTAAACTAGTTGAAATGATGTATTACACAGAAAATTGAGTAAAATTAGCTCAATTTATGCAATTTCGTAAATATGACTATGTGGCGCCGGCCATCTTGGACGCCATCTTGAATAACAATAAAAAACTCTTTCAACCCCTATATCCCTCCTGGTGATGCTCCCAAAGCATATCCCTAACAACGGGCATCATCAGAAAATATCTAGCTGTTGGTGTATACCTGATCAAAATTAAGCCAATTTCGTAGACTGGCTGACTGACTATTAGGTGGTGTTGTGGGTTGGCATTTAATTTATAAACCAGTTTCAGGGAAATATTCATTATAAAATTCTTGGTTGTAGGAAAATTACATCTGTTTTCAGGGGTGCAAAATGATGCTTCTCAGGGTCTAATTAATCAATTCAGTGGTCAGAGTGCTGGCCCACTCACTCATACTGCCTCTCATTATCTCTCATATGACACATGGCTATCGTCCAATCATACTGCTAATACATTTTCTGCTTAAATGTTTGTTTTTTTTGCGTTATTTTCACATATTAATGTTGTTATTCGTTACACAGCAAATTTTTGGGGTCGAGACAAGATATTATTTTTGGAGATTTATACTTAAAAACATCTGTTGATATGTAAATTGCGTTTAATTTTGCGTCTGTAAAAATAATTTAATCTGATTTTGGCGTTTTTCAATATTAAAACTGGCAGCTGTCTTGGCAACACATTTAAAATGTCATAGTCGTGGAACCTAAATAATCGGATAATACTCCAGTAGGTTACAATCTGTGGTCCCCTAATCTTTTAGAATAGGGGACGCTAATTTTAATACTACGGGAGCACATTTTCTGCTCTAGATAGCGAGGCAAATGAGTCCATTAGCAAAATTGAATAATTGATGTGTCGTGATAAACTTTAACCATACTCATACGGATCAATATCTCAGTCACGGCAGATCGACGGTAAAATGATGTTATGACCAATATCTGTTGAATCGTTCGAGTAGCCTTAGTCTGACTTAGAGTTTGTGTACAGATGCGTCGTGAGAACTTTGGACAAACTTTGACGTATTTTGACCTAGATCTGACATCCAAGTGTTCGGATGAGCCTACAACATGTCGAGTTTAAAGAGTGATCTTAATCTATTTTCTTGATTCATTTCCATGACCAAGGTTGTTAAAATATCGTCAAATTTCGGTTGAAGTGAGATATTTGTCGAACCGTTTAGTTAAAATTGTCATTGTTGGTATACATATGAAGTTTGGGTAAATACATGACAAATTTCAAACATCTAATATTTCAGGACCCTTCGATTTACAAGGTACATCACTGAGATATCAACGGTAACAAATATCGCAACAGAATCTATATGACCCATATCTATATGACCTATGTGACATTTACACATAGCGCGACGCGATAAACCGCCTTATTGAGGAAATTTTAAGATTCAAACAGATTTTTAATGAAATATCACTTGATAAATCTAGCTTTTCCAATCAAACATTGGCGACGGTGGCCCACATTAAACTAGGGCGACGTATCGCGGGTTGTGCAAATGGTTAAAATGTCGCGCATTAATATATCGCGCGATTTAGGCCTACACTTCGGACTTCTTGAAATGGCCTTTAGAAATGTGTATGGCTGGAATGAATTTTCCCTTAAAACGCTGAAGGGTTTTTATAGGCCTATAAGCCACGAGACAAAAGGGTTTTTTCAGCAATCTCTTTGACAGCTCTTTCCGCTTCATTTGAATACCTGTTCTTGATCTACGGCCATTATAAATATTTCAATCTTTTAGTGCGGGGAACGACATTAGACGTCAGATTCTACAGACGTCAGATTCTGACGTCCAAAGTCGGTCCTCGCAGTAGAAGGGTTAAGCCTTTTCAATGATCACCGCGGGTTTAGTCACTATGCATTGTAATATTTATCAGTGCAGAGAAGATGCAGCTGCTACGCCAAGCGTAATAAAGGAATAATAAAGTTTATTAGCAATACACAATACAACTGGTGATGAATAGGTGTATATGGACACACCTGTAAGTTATAACACACTGTCAAGTGAACGACGAAAACACAAAACTAGAGATTAAATAGTTAGTATCTGGGGAGGGGGGGGGGGGGTAACATACTATACAGTTCACCAAGAATATTGACCAATTGTCGAAAATATATATTTTGCCAGTTTTTTTTAACTGTGATAGTATTTACTTTTGACATTTGAAACCTGTGTTTTTTGTGCGTTTTTTAAAGTAATTGGGTATTCAAGTAGCATTGCCGGATTAAAATATTCGGGATAATTTATTACACAACATAAAGCTTGATCTATGATTTATAATTCCACACTGCTGGAGAAATTAGTCATGCAAGCTTTGTCTGCACAAATTAATACAATCTCCTACAAACTACATGTATTGTATTCCACCTTCTAAATGAAATAGCAACTGGATGGCAACTGAAGTGCACATCAACCGGGACTTTTAAATTTGAAAGCTTCACAAAACAGTAGTGGCTATAAGTGCGTGACAAATACTGTTGCTGTATTATATGCATCACACATTCTGCGCTGGAACACCATGGTAGCCAATCAGTCACACATTTCTCGGTCTTCCGTGTTGAATAAGCTTGCGAAGCCACAATATGACACGCTGGGGAATCGTTTTATAAAAATCTGATGTCTGATTCTTTGTACTTGTCGTTCTTAACTCTGATCAGATTTAACACGCTTTCCTCACAGCACTAAATAAACATGAAAAAAATGAATGAATTACTTCTTGGCCACGGAGGCGCCCTGCAATATTAAATCCTTACGAATGAACGAGGAAGAAACGTTTGTTTTTTAGAAACTTGAGCCGAAGCGGGAATCGAACCGGCGATCCCCGATTTTTCAAGTAAGCAGTTTTAACCATAGATATAGACGAAAGTTTTAACTACTGCACAAACATGAAAGATACCCGGCCAGTGGCATATAAAGCGACAAAAAGCCAAGAATACAACTCATTACACTTCAAACGGGTGTCTGGCAAAAAAAATAATCCGCAAATAAGCAAACAAGCTGGCCGACCGACCGGCCTCAGTAATTGTTTAAAAGTAGCGTGTTTGGCCTCAGTAATTGTATAAAGGATGCTTGGCCTCAGTTATTGTGTAAAGGTAGCGTCTATACTATACGTGTAGTTGTTCTAAGGTAGCGTGCTTGGGTCCACACAGCAAAATTGTAAACATTTGCTAACAATAACTAACTCTCGTTTTCTTTCACGCACAAAACAGCACGTGTACAAATGATGGTCCATGAATGACAATGATGATGATGCTGACAGCCGTGCCGTGCTAATCCAGAGGCAACATACGCTTACTTACCCAGGTCACATGGGACCCCTGGGCGGTGGTATACGTGTCCTGCTTACCAAGTAATGGAGAAACACTGGCTGAGAGCTATGGATTACTTTACGTGTCAGAGTACATCATTTTTAAATGTTATTCTGAATTGAACTGTGAACCAGTACAGCCACTTTAACATGTTTAGCAACACAACACAGAACAGCTCACAACCACAGAAGGGAAGTGCTTACGACCCTGCAGTTTTCTTTAATCATGATTCGTGATGCTACACAGGATAGCTAAGCATTACAGTAATCCAGCTGGCCAGACGTTGAAAACGTCGTTGTTTACTGCCGCCGTCGAGCATCTGCGCAAGTTCAGTGACTCACTTCCTGTATCGGTGTATGGGACTGAATTGCGCAAGCGACGCAGATCACTTAAGCTAGTTGCATGGTCGACACAATCTTAAAATCCTATTTAAACTCCACCCTCAAATTTCGTACCGCATCCTGATCAGGTTATACATAATTTTGTGGAGAAATTCTTTATCTCATTTGAAATTTATCTCGTGATTTAATCCCGATATTCATAAATATAAACTCGGTCTTGTCTGACTCCATCTTTTTTTTTGAGTTATTGACTTATCAGGGTTAGTCTTGGACAGACAAATGTACATTTGGGTGTCGTCAGCGTACAAATGATGGCAGATGTTATGCTTACTAAGCACACTACCGAGGGCGTTGTATACAACTAAACAACAGTGGTCCCATAACAGAGCCCTGGGGGACACTGTAATCAGTCTTAAAGGGTTCTCCAAGGCGATCGAGAAGTTTAACCCTTTGCACACGACTTGATTGGTAAGGATCGATTTTTAAACAGCTCAGGAGATAATGTACTACACAACAGGTCAATTATTCTAAGGTCCAGGGTGTCAAAAATGGCGGACAGGTCTTGTAACTCTCTTAATTTCTCCTGATTAATAATTTTGAAAATATGCCAGATGCCAATGATTTATTTAGATCATTGAAATGTACGTAGCCGAAACAAAGTACTTTGTGATTTTAGACATGATAGTGTTTCTTTTTAATCCTTTCAGCGCGGGGACCGACTTAAGACGTCAAAATCTGACATATATAGAAATCAGATTCTGAAACAGTAAAATAGGCACAATGGCCGTAGACACATAACATTAGGCATTACAATGAAGAAGAAAGAGCCAACTAAAACATTTATGATGATTTCAAATTGACGAAACCTTTGGTCTCATAGTTTATGTACAAACGTTTCAGAGATTTAATGGTGTGAATAGATAAAGTGATTTGTTGTTTCATTTGACCAGGGTTGAGACTTGAGAGAAGAAAATGTAATGCAACAAGATGGCTTATTCAGGGTGCAGTAGGTGGCGACAGTCTGTTTCTTGTCCTGCTGCCGTGCACAATATTTATGGCTACCCGGTATATTACCTGACCACGTGCTTAGCTTGCTAATATATCTCAATAGGTGCAATTCGCTAATTATGATGCAACAGAAGTAATAATTAACATATTCAAATAATAAATAGTATGGCTTACATATTTAAAAATCTTAGTTTGGCATAAATAAACGTTTCCAAAATTGTCATATTAATTGTCGTCGAAATAACAGGCCACGTGGGATCGACACAGGTCGTATGCAGTCTTCAGCTAAACCCAGTCTATTGCTCCACATCTCTATTGTTTCTACGGAGAGCTCGAAACTGAGGTGAGGCGAGAAGTCAAAAAGTAGTATGTGCACAGTTTGAAGGGGTTTCATTTTAAAGCAATTTCTTTTAATCATGTAATTAGGCCTACATTATCTTCAAGTCCGTTTTGCATTTTACTTACGTCCCATGTATGCTAATATAATTGAGTATAGTCATTTTTAGCTGACCAAAACAATCACATTTGCAGACGACATATTCCGCGCTCATTTTTGAATGCGAGGTGGAAAATAAACACATCCACATATATATATATATATATATATATATATATATATATATATATATATCTATATATATAAACTCCATTTTTATTCATAGTATCGGTGCAGCACCTGTTTAACCGTTAAAGCGCTGAATGTTTTTGCATAAACCATGGAAATCGAAGTGTTTTTTTTCAAATTAAAATCGCTATAAACATGTCTTAGTTTGCTTTTTCTGATTCATTTGAATACCTATGTTATGGGTCTACGGCTGTTAGAAATATTTTAATTCTTTCAGTGCGGGGACCGTCTTCATACGTCAGAATCTGACGTTAGACGTCAGATTATGACGTATGAAGACGGTCCCCGCACTGAAAGGGTTGATATGCAGTGTAATATACTATTGTATGTAATATACTATTGTATGTTTTCAATTCCTATAGTGACAGGAATAAGCTGATGTTTTTATGCATAAATCAAGAGATCAATTGATTATTTGTCTACAAATTGTGTTTGCTGCTCATTTGAAAAGAATACACTATTGTGGTATCGTTAGAATTTTGTTCATAATAAAATGTTTTAACCATTATTACAAAACATCATTTAAAATAAATTTTAAGATAGATTGAGAAGTCCCTAAACTGTCAACTTTAGAAAAAAACAGTTAGCTGACTACCACAAGGACCCAAATGGTTACACTATTGCTCTAACGCTCTAAACACAAATTACAAATGTAACTGTTATTTTTTTTTGCATTTTATGACCCCTATTAATGTAGTACCTACTTACCTCATGTCATTTAGTTATATGGTCGCACTGCACACTGTGTCAGCTCGTACTTTCTTATATATAAATCAATATACATGAGATATGCTCTGCAAGCATTAAACATACAGTTAGGTCATGCGATTAAGGCATATACTTTATTTGATTTTTTATGTGTTTTCGTGCTATTACGTTAAACGGTTAGGCTATGTTCTTGCGGATATTTGTATTCCGACATTATCATAAATTTTGTTGTAAATACTCGTAATATAACCAGTTACGGAAAATACATATACAATAATTGTAAGATACGATATTGATTTTTCAGGCCTGAATCAAAATTTGGCTGACAGCAGATCAGGCAAAAATTAGGTCACGACGGCCATTTTTTTTTTAATGCCCATTGATAAATACCTTGACGCCGCCTATTTCATTGACACATTTTGAGATTGGATGCGTGTGTTCATACTTCAACCCTTACAGCGCGGGGATCGACTTTAAACGTCATAATCTGACGTATGTAGACGTCAGACGCTGACGTCTAAAGTCGATCTACGCACTGAATATTCATAACATAGGTATTCAAATCATAAGCGAAAAGAGCTAACTGAGGCATTTATGATGATTTACCTTTCGTCTCTATGGTTTGTATGCACAAATTTCAGCGCTAAGTGTTAAAATGTAATCTCGCAGTTGTTAAAATTGTTGCTGCTCTACGTAATAATGGCTGCCAACCTCCCCACTCCTGGTGAGGATTTCATTTGTAACTTTCTCTCATGTCATCTGTCCAACATAGCTGTAATTCAACATGGATGGACCTGGTATTAGATTTATTGTATTATTTATCTCATTACACACGGTGCTACGTCAGGGTTTATTGTTTGTCACATTACAATGCACCAGCGGTCATATTTTATTGACCTATTTCAGGGCACTCTAGTTGTTGCCTTTTGTGTAGGTGGATGAGGGCATCAGACGTCATCAGGTGATTGGGAGCATGTTAGCCCTTTAACCGCCGGTTAAATGACAAATAAGTCTGGATTGACTTTCTTTCTGTCAATAAAATATCTGTCTGTCTGTCTGTCTGGTCCCGATTATAGTCGTTTTTTCATTGGAAATTGGAAAGTGTTTAATTGGGGGGATAAAAAACAAACTTGGCGCTTTGTTGTACATTCCGTATTTAACAGAAATAAAATATTATGTATCTACGTTGAAGCCCTAGACAGTTACTATTAACTGATATCAAAGCTGTTGGTATTTTTTTTAATTTGGGTACCCGGTGTAACAGTTTTAGATTACCCAGCTGCTCAGGTTATCCCCGGGGGTAATATGAAACTAGATTCAAGTCACCCCTTCTAGTTTCAAACTACCCCCTCAATTTTACCGGTTAACTTCCAATGATAACAATACATTATATTTTATATTTTTATCACATGACATTGGGACATTTTTAGAGCCCTTTTAATCTCCATAGGTATAAGCCTTACATCTCTGGGTAACTAACGAAACTAAAAATGTTAACAAGAGTCCTAGAATCACTTTAATCGTCATATGACCCTTTATTATATATCGTCCCCTTGGAGTTAGAAGGTGCTAAACTGCCACTTTACAAAGTGGCAGTTTAGCACCTTCTAACTCCAAGGGGACGATATGTCAACTAACGAGGTCTCGACAACTTTAATCTTCATATAACCCTTTGACCCATATGGAAACCAACATAAAAACTGTTTACGCGAGGTTTGAAACAGTTAAATCTCCATGCAACAGTTTGATTTCTATTGCAACAATTGAAAAAGAAAATGCTATGAGCACGATATTTGGAAACACTTTAATCCCGATATAACCTTATGATCTCTGGGGCCAACTTGCGAACAAATAGTCTCATTTGTCATTGTAGTTATTATCTATCGATTTATCCATTGCAGATTTGCCATGTTTCCGCCTGTTTTAAAGACTGGTTCCAAACTAAATAAAACAACAACAAATTGAGCTTATAGGGTCAATGCAGATGACCAGGCAGCTTAAGAGGGTTATCCAGATAACTATGAAGTTTAAGGGGTTAATGCAGATGATATACGCACAGAGACCTACCTTGCCCGCATGCTTACAACATATGCAATGCGAGTCATCTATGACATCCCAACCACATTTCAGGCGCATAAAAATCGAGCGCACTGAAACGCTAACGTTAAGCCCTGAGCTAGACCTATAATCGGACAAATTTATGCAATATTCATATTATTATTATTGGAGTATAATAAATGATAAATATGCTACAGTCTGCTAGATTTTGATCACGTTTTTGATTATATAGTTTTGCAAAGTCAGCAATAATCATATTTGGTGTGTAGGCCCTAGAATTGGGGGGGGGGGGTGAAGTTGATTTTTCTAGTTTCAAAATACCGGGGGGTACTTTGAAACTAGTTTCAACGTATCCCGGGGGGTAATCTGAAACTAGGTGAGGTATCTTGAAACTGGATTTTTTCTAGTTTCAGCTTACCGGGAGGTTCAACGTACCCCCCCCCCCCCAGTACGCTGAAACTAGTTTCAACGTACCCCCGGTACACTGAAAGGGGGTACGCCGAAACGGCTACACAAGAACTCATTGGGCAGAAATGTGAAACACAGTTAATTTCCCCGCACTAGGGGAAAAGTGCCGAAATTATACATCCAACCCAAAAAGTGTGTAATATGTTCAAATAGCTCATTATTTTTTTTATTCCAAATAGGTTTATTTAAAGTCAACAATATTTCTGGAACATGTTTGAATCAAAACTAAAGATATATTATACACTAAAATCAGTTGAGAGGACAGTATTTTATCTATTTGTCTGAAAAGTTATAAAAAATAGATAAAATTAAGGGTTAAAGTACCAACTTAAAAGCTCTCTTGTGCATTTGTCAAAGATTAGACACAAAATATTATACATCCGTGGTCTGTGCCGGTAGCTGTCTATTGATATCAAATATATTGATATGGCTCAAAATTTGACTAGTCATTGGGCAAAACTGTGAGATACATACAATTTTCCGAAAGAAAAGCGCGAAGATTTTACGTCTAACCAAAAAAGCATGTAATATGTTCGCATAACTCATTATTTTTATTTCAAATGGGTTTATGTTAAGTCAACATGTTATAACATGTTATAGATTTATTTTTTAGTTTTTCATTACACACGGTACTACGCCAGGGTTTATTGCAACATTAAAACAGTGGACCAGCGGTCATAATTTATTGACCTATTTCAGGGCACTCTAGTTGTCGCCTTTTGTGTAGGTGTATGACCTGACTGGATGAGGGCATCAGGCGGCATCAGGTGATTGGGAGCATGTTAGCCCTTTAACCGCCGGTCCCGATTATATTAGGTTTTTAATTTTTTAATCATCGTAATAAATACCACATTTTATACATGTTTCAGCTAAATAGAAGCAATATTTGAAAATATTTACCTTATACTTTCTCAAATATGAATAATTTTCACTCACTTGAAGTTTTGGATCGCGTCAGCGAGACACAACATCGAGTGGGTGAAAATTTAAATTAGATAAGTTGGCGGTTGAAGGGTTAGTCCATGAGCCATGCAGGGTCATTGGTACCAGTAATGTGTACAATTTGCCATTCACGCCATCTTATTCTACATAGTATTCGTAGTAAAAATTATTTGGTATGATAGCAATCTCAATGTGGTAGATTGAGGTCTCACACAACTATTTGATAATTCTTAGGGTGGAATAATTATATATGACATATATGAACACTTGTGTAGCTTAGGCCCCTAAGTATACACACAATAGACGATATATTTTTTTGTTTATCTAAACGCCACATCGTGCCAATAATTGGATAAAAATGTCAGACTAAACACTTTCTAGATTATAAATGCGTAGGTTATAATTATTGTTTGCTGCAGAACGACAATTGTGTAACCTATTGAGCTAGTTAGAGAAACAATGCGTGATGAGGTGTGTATCATCCGCGCTAATGCTTCTACCTTGCTTTTCGATGACACAGTGTATTGTAACCATTGCCATTCGTAAAGTTGTGCCCCAAAATCCGATGCGCGGACGATCTATTGCACAATGAATCAATGCGTCATTGTTTGATCAATGCTTTTTATTCTATAATGACAGAGTTACATCTCATCGGACAAATGCATTAACCTGGGGATTTAAACGCCCGTCTTTATAAGTGAATGTAACATTTGAATAGGGTTACAAATATATCCTCTACCCGTGAGACAGATGATAATCATGTGGCCCTTCGCGGCTTATGTGTTGTCATGCAGCCATATGTCTTCATTATCTTCACCAAAATAACAGACGATAATTAGCAAAAACACTAAACGTCGAGTCTCGATGTTTACCACTAAATGCATGTCAAATGGCAATTTTACACAGGGCGGTGTCGCATGTGACTTTGTCCAGTAATAGACTGAATGTCACATGTGACTCTGTACCATGTCGATGGTGACATCAAAGTGTCAGTCCAGGTTTAAAATGCTTGTGTCGAAATGTCTGCGTCGCGTGTCATTCGTGTGTGTCGCTTGTAACCCATGTGAAGGCTACCTCTAATAAACGGTGAATAGTAGCAGAAATGTGAGGTTTCATTGTGAACTATATCAGTCACATCAGGCCACGTACCCATATACGTCCACAAAAAAGAAGGGACACATTGAGGACGTGTACAATGTCTTAGGAACGTAGCTTAAACCAATTATAACGTGATAGGGTCTCCATGGATGCGGCCTCGCGGAGGACGTGGCCAATGTTTACAATTACGTAGCGAGAACGTGGTCGAAACAAGAAGCTGTATGACTTAATAAGGACGTAGTAGCGACGTAACTAAAATCGTGTCGCAATTTGGTTGGCATAGAACAATCGTGGCGTGGACGAGAAAGATTGCATGTCATTCTCAGATTTTGTTCACTGGGTGGTCACTACAGGGGCGCCTGCAGGAATTTGGCCTGTGGTACGCACATATGATGGCGAAAAGTGTGGGGGGGGGGGAGTGAATATGATTTGATGGTAATAATTCAAAGCAAACAATGGATATATAATATATACTATTTATTTATCATTTATATCACTTTATTAATGATTGGTATAATTATTTATACATATTTCGATTATATATAGACATATTCATAATAATCAGGTAGACCTAATTATTGCAATTCTAATGAAAAGGTAAGCGACGTATGCCACAGGAAACAAAGTCACTGAAATCATTGTGTGAATAAATGGGAATGTCATGGTGTATGTTCATTAGGGCTAGACTACTTAATCGTGTCTTTTTCGTGTTGCTACGCATACATGTATGTCTTTATTCTGCGCAAGCAGCTGAAAGACCTCTCAGCTGTTGCTGTAGAGACAGGCATCGTCAGAAGTACAGAAAAGATGGCGTGAATGTATGGGAACAGTTGGGGAACATGGTATCAGTGTGACTGAGCAGCTGGCAAAGGTCGTCCTCTTTCAGAGAATCTGTAGTATGCTGCCACATCTCCAGCTCAGCATCTCCTGTACAGTGTCAATTAATGGCAGCAGATCACCATATTCGTCTTCGATATCACGCCATATATGTCATCTGTTGAGATTTGCTCGAAGCGAGTGTGAAATGTACATAGCCCCGTGAAGTGGTAGTGACAAGATTTCACAGGTACACTCTTTGTCGATTGTGAATATTTATCACAATGATTAAAACAGACTTGATTATCCCTTGGATTAAAAAAATTAAAACTATAGGCTATAATAAACACTTAAAACGCTCATAAGAAAATGAATAACCATGAGAAATGAATAAACATGATAAAGTGAATAAACATGATCAAGTGAATAAACATGATAAAATGAATAAACATGATAAAGTGAATAAACATGATGAAATGAATAAACATGATAAATTATTTAATTAATTTAAAAAATGAAAAAATATAAAAAAATAATTGAAATTAATAAAATGAATAACAATAATTATAATGTATCTATCATTTGCCCTTAACAAGACGAATGGCTATAATGTATATAAGTGCATAGCACAGCGATGCAACTAAACTGGAGTTTTACATTGATCATCAGATCGTTATATTTTGAAGTTTACAACAATAAAGTAAAAAAGAAATCTGTGCAAGCGCGTTCAATGAGCCATATTCACGTTAATGACGTCAACAGTTTGTGTGTGGCATATATGAATTGCTCTAACAGGGAGGCTTGATTATCAGACTGTGGAGGAGGTAGAAATATAGGCCTACATAAAATCACCGTCCTGCGGGTCGGTGACACGTCAACCAATCGAATGGCCGTGGGTGGTGTCAGTGATCATTAAAAGTCCCCCTCCACAAGGTATTTAGGTTTAGACCAATCCGGTGTATGTTTTTACCGCTATGTCTAGCAGGGGTGGGGGGTCTGTCGAGCGTGACAGCGATAAGTCACTGCGTACCATCGCGCCATAGTGTCTGTGATCTTCACACCTACGACTAGCCTCAAATAGAAGCCGTCAACACATGTTTTGATTGCAGTCCCGGACGGAAGTTATATAATGGTTTCTAACAAACACGCTTTGAAAATTTGAAGGTACGCACTTGCGTACCTTGCGTATGCCTGCAGGCGCGCCTGACTTAAAGTGGTCACTCGGGCCTACGTTCTTTCCACGTCAACGAAGTGGTCAGTACGACCCACTTACACAATGACCACAGTATGCCTATTACTGTGGTCATTGTGTAAGCCTGGGTGGGTCGTACTATATACCACATCATAGACGATCGCATTACGCTCGTATTATGTTCTGTCGGTGCCTTTTACGTGTATGCCACATTAACGCATCAGGTTGTCACCATGTCTCGGTCTATATGCATTTTAAATAATATGGTATCTTATTCCTGAGAAAGTCACACCAGGCCACGTTCCCACTACATGCACGACAAGTGAGAAGACGTAAAATAAGGACTTGTATACTAGATTTTGATTTATAAATCAAAATCACGTAGCGAGGACGTGATCGAAACAGGACCCCGTGTGGTATCAATAAGGACGTGATAACGACGGCATAACGTAGTAACGTCATAACTAAACCATGTGTCCAATTTATTACCGTAGCACTCCCGCTACTTGGGCAGGAAAAATTGCATAGCATTCTGGGAATGTTGTCACTGAACTGTAACTGGGTTCTTTCTGCGTAAACGTAGCTGTCACTATATGTTGTCACTGCATTCTTTCCGCGTCAACGGTGTCGTCATGCAGACTTCAAACCAGACTTCTACTAAGACCACTATACGCCGATATACCGTTGTGAAAGACCGGGTTGTGTTCTTGTTACGTTCTATCGGTGCCTATTACGTTAATATAATTATCAGTCTCCATCAGGTTGTCACCGCGTCCACATAACTTTCAGATAATGTAGTATAAATACTTGATTAAATCCCTGGCACCATCGCTTTTAATAGCCATAGATCAGGAGCTTGTAATTAGGCAACTGTTCTGCCAGAAGGACAGGCTCTAGTCAATAACCAAGCGGCGTTTGTGCTTGTGCGAAGGAGAAAGAGAAGAAAGACAAACAACGTAGATCTTGTTGTATTCGATAGATGCAGTTTATTGGAAGATTCGATAGATGCAGTTTATTTATTTATCGCAGACAGTTTATTGGGACAAAACATTTACATGTTAAAATATTAAAAAAACGACGTTTAGGGACCAGTTTTATTATTTTGAAAGATTATTTTTATATTGCTGCTAATCAAACAAATATATAGGTTTAATATCATTTCGAGTGTTTTTAAATTTAAGTTAGCTATATTTCCGCTTCATTTGAATACTTATGTTATGGGTCAGCGGTCATTATACATATTTTACTTTATCACTGTGGGATCTAATCTAGACTTCATAATCTGGAAGCACTAGTCTACAGCAATCATCCAAGGGCAGCTGCAGCCTCCTCGTATCTGGCTATAATCTTCGGGCGGATTGCCAGTGGCGTACCCTGGTTCCTTCGCTCAACAGCGGAGCTAATGCAGCACCCGCATCAGTGCTAGCGCTAATGTAGGCCGTGGTAGCCTTAAATAACCGGCAATAGCGTGTTTGACATTAGGTCTCTCACGTGGGATGAATGGAGTTACCCAGAGGAGTTGTTACTCTGGGGACTATCCGACCCGAGGATAGCGGAGCTGCGCGAAATGCCACGGTGTTTCATCATTAAATTGTACAGCGAAACCCAAGTCTCCGGCCGTCTGTGCATGTCTGGGGGTAGATCCCCTAGACATGCCCAGAACCCCTTATCGGGCGAGCGAAGGAAAACGCTCTCAATAACCCACCATGCCCTATCACCCCCACCCTCACATCATCATCTGTACATCATTCATCTCATCAATTGACTACCACGTTTTTATCGTATTACAATGTCACTTAAAAGACCATTTGTGCCGAAAAGTGACGTAAAGCAATGATTTACTACTACTACTACTTTATCACTGCGGGATCTAATTTAGACTTCATAATCTGACGTCCATATAGGTCAGATTCTGACATCTAAAATCGAGCCCCGCCCTGTAAGAGTTAGCTTATGAATAATATAGAGATAGTGTAGTGTCTTACAATAATACTGATCAGTTGTAGGCCATTTCAGTCACGTTCTGATCTGAGCACCATACATCTAGACTAATGTCACTATTAATCCCAGCTATGGCTCTAACCTTGGATTTGGAGAGATAGTGTAGTGTCTTAAAATAATACTGATCAGTTGTAGGCCATTTCAGTCACGTTTTGATCTGAGCAACATACATCTAGACTAATGTCACTATTAATCCCAGCTATGTCTCTAGCCTTGGACTGCCACACAAACTGTGACAAACTGTGACACAGTAACCTTCAGTTTCAGTCTGTTACCGCAAACCTTTAACAGCTGTACTAAATAGGTCAGGTCAACAAGAGGGATTATATATGCTAGCATATACATTTATTGTCAGCCTGTGCAGGTCTTTTATATAGAACAGTTCTTGACGTACATTATTCATTTCAATCGTAGTCGGCCCGAAATTATTTATTAGAAAACAAAACTCCAGCCCCCCCCCCCCCCTTGGAGATTGAATGGTGGTCCCCTTAACCTGTGTAGGTCTATGTGCTGCTAACATATACATTTTTCAGCCCTGTAGGTCTGTGTAATACATTCATTTTCAGCCCTGTATGTCTTTGTGCTAACACATACATTGTACATTTATTGTCAGCTTAATATGTTGGTCTATGTGCTAACACATACATTTATTGTCAGTCTGTGTTGGTCTATGTGCTAACACATGCATTTATTGTCAGCCTGTGTTGGTCTATGTGCTAACACATACATTTATTGTCAGCCTGTGTTGGTCTATGTGCTAACACATGCATTTATTGTCAGCTTATGTTGGTCTATGTGCTAACACATACATTTAATGTCAGCCTGTGTTGGTCTATGTGCTAACACATACATTGTAGGTTTTTGTGCTAACATATACATTTATAATTGTTAGCCCTGCAGGTCTATGTGCTAACATACACATTCATTGTTAGCCCTGTAGGTCTATGTCCTAACATATACATTTATTGTTTTCCCGTGTAGGTCTTTCTGCAAATATATACATGTATTGTCACCCTGTGTAAGTCCATGTGCTATACCAATAGGATAGGTTTTTTTCAATTTCTGATAGCTATTCCTAGCAGGCGCGAGGATAATGCTTGGTGTTTGGTGTATCGGATTTCTAAAAGCTACTCGTTTCAGCTAGGGATACGTGTAATTATAATGTTTCAATACATACTTCAGAAACTTTGCATGTTTTGATAAGTGTTCTACTTGTATTTATTTTAAACGTTTCTATGCTTTCCAGAGTGTCTTTTTGGCAACTTTTTATAATGATATGTAGCTATTTTAGCTCTGGTTTTGGAGCGGAAAACATATATTTTTTATATAATATGTATATAAAGATTATCTTTTACACTTTTACACTAGATTTAAAGTGTATACAGAATTTTATCCTGAATTTCAAACAGCAAAAATAAGGGGCCAATGACGAGTGGGCGACTGGGTATCAGGAACCCTGTATATATTACTAGTTAGCCTGTGTAGTTCCATGTGCTAACAGATACATTTATTGTTAGCTTGTGTTGGTCTATGTGCTAACATATTGTTAGCCTGTGTAGTTCTATGTGCTAACATATGCATTTATTGTTAGCTTGTGTATGTCTGTCAATTATTGCCGTCTCTCTTTGCCACATGTATGTCCCTGGATTTGTTATTAGCATAGCTCTGTTACCTGCCAGGCACCATCTGGTCCGCTGCATGTTCCCCACCTGGTCTATCTAGATCTCCGCGAACCTAACTCTTTTCGCCAGACCTTCATGTCAGCAATTACGTCTGTAAAGTTAATCTGTCTGCATCTATTTCTCCGAATGTAAACGTGGACGTCATTAAGGACCGGCTCAGCAAACCCTAGATGTTAAAACAATGCTGGTTTAAGGTTGGGCCATCGTCGCCGACGCTGGCCCAACTTTAAGCCAGCCATGTGTCAAGGTGTAGTGTTTGCTGGTTGGTTGGGTACTTACATTTCTGGGAATGACGCATCGGATTTCCCTCGGGAACCTGTCGCACGATATGCTGTGCTTAAGCAATCTGATATTTTGAGGATCTTCTGTTCTCATTTTACATATTCTCGTGACGTGGTTTTTATGTTGTCTATATTTGTTGTGTGTGTTTTCTGCATTGGCCGTGTAACCCACATTTGTGAATTTTTTGTGTTTATTGCTATTGGTGACAGAACACACATTGTGGGTTGTTTGTGCTTGTTGCTATTGGTGACAGAACACACATTGTGGGTTGTTTGTGTGTGTTGCTATTGGTGATAAAACACACATTGTGGGTTGTTTGTGTGTGTTGCTATTGGTGATAAAACACACATTGTGGGTTGTTGCTATTGATGACAGAACACACATTGTGGGTTGTTTGTGTTTTTTGCTATTGGTGACAGAACACACATTATGGGTTGTTTGTGTTTGTTTCTATAGTGACAGATTGAACACACACTGGGGTTGTTTGTGTTTGTTGCTATTGGTGGCAGATTGAGAACACACATTGTGGTTTGTTTGTTTTTGTTGCTATTGGTGACAGAACACACATTGTGGATTGTTTGTGTTTGTTGCTATTGGTGACAGAGCACACATAATGGGTTGTTTGTGCTTGTTGCCATTGGTGACAGAACACACATTGTGGGTTGTTTGTGTTTGCTGCTATTGGTGACAGAACACACATTGTGGGTTGTTTGTGTGTGTTGCTATTGGTGACAGAACACACATTATGGGTTGTTTGTGTTTGTTTCTATTGGTGACAGATTGAGAACACACATTGTGGGTTGTTTGTGTTTGTTGCTATTGGTGACAGAACACACATTGTGGGTTGTTTGTGTTTGTTGCTATTGATGACAGAACACACATTGTGGGTTGTCTGTATTTGTTGCTATTGGTGGCAGAACACACATTGTGGGTTGTTTGTGTTTGTTGCTATTAGTGATAGAACACACATTGTGCGTTGTTTGTATTTGTTGCTATTTGTGGCAGTACCCACATTGTGGGTTGTTTGTGTTTGTTGCTATTGGTGACAGAACACACATTATGGGTTGTTTGTGGTTGTTGCTATTAGTGACAGAACACACATCGTGGGTTGTTTGTGTTTGTTACTATTGGTGACAGAACACACATTATGGGTTGTTTGTGTTTGTTTCTATTGGTGACAGA
Organism: Flabesymbios commensalis; assembly: GCA_964017125.1. Lineage (NCBI taxonomy): Eukaryota > Metazoa > Annelida > Polychaeta > Terebellida > Flabelligeridae > Flabesymbios > Flabesymbios commensalis. Next base: position 72,497,760 of record OZ024912.1, on the reverse strand, counting down.
TTGAGAACACACATTGTGGATTGTTTGTGTTTGTTTCTATTGGTGACAGAACACACATTGTGGGTTGTTCGTGTTTGTTGCTATTGGTGACAGAACCCGCATTGTGGGTTGTTTGTGGTTGTTTCTATTGGTGACAGAACACACATTGTAGGTTGTTTGTGGTTGTTGCTATTGATGGCAGTCTGTTGTAAGCTATTGCTCATCCTACATAACTAACCGCTACCAAAATGTTGCAATCCAGAACGTTATTTTGATCTGGCCTTATCGGTTTTAATCACTGTTAATTGTGCTTGTATATTCAAATTACTGCTAAACCATGACAACTTTCCGACAACTATTGTAAACAAATATTATTGGTCTGGCTTTTCCAACGTAGCCTGTTTGTGAAATATCGACTCATTTAATGGTTGATTGATTGATTGATTGATTGATTGATTGATTGATTGATTGATTGATTGATTGATTGATTGATTGATTGATTGATTGATTGATTGATTGATTGATTGATTGATTGATCGTAAAGGTACATAATGCATGATGGTGGATTTAGCGGATCGGCTGTATGTGCGTCATTGCCTTAATCCTACAGACAACATGGATGAATGGGTGGGTGGTTGAATAAGTGAACGAATAATGAAAGAATGAATGAATGAATGAATGAATGAATGAATGAATGAATGAATGAATGAATGAATGAATGAATGAATGAATGAATGAATGAATGAATAAGCGAGCGAGCGAGCGAGATGTACATTCACAATCACCCACCCATACATCCACCCACCCATACATCCACCCACCCATTCATCCACCCACCCATACATCCACCCACCCATACATCCACCGAACCACCCACTCATTCATTCATTCCTTCATTCATTCATGAATGAATGAATGAATGAATGAATGAATGAATGAGCGAGCGAGCGAGCGAGCGAGCGAGTGAGTGAGTGAGTGAGTGAGTGAGTGAGTGAGTGAGTGAGTGAGTGAGTGAGTGAGTGAGTGAGTGAGTGAGTGAGTGAGTGAGTGAGTGAGTGAGTGAGTGAGTGAGTGAGTGAGTGAGTGAGTGAGTGAGTGAGTGAGTGAGTGAGTGAGTGAGTGAGTGAGTGAGTGAGTGAGTGAGTGAGTGAGTGAGTGAGTGAGTGAGTGAGTGAGTGAGTGAGTGAGTGAGTGAATGAATGAATGGATGAATGAATGAATGAATGAATGAATGAATGAAAAATGAATGAATGAATGAATGAATGTGTGAATTAATTAATTAATTAATTAATTAATTAATTAATTAATTAATTAATTAATTAATTAATTAATTAATTAATTAATTAATTAATTAATTAATTAATTAATTAATTAATTAATTAATTAATTAATTAATTAATTAATTAATTAATTATTTACCGAAGAAATGAAGGAATGAAGGAATGAGTGGGTGGCTCGGTGGATGTATGGGTGGGTGGGTGGATGTATGGGTGGGTGGATGAATGGGTGGGTGGATGTATGGGTGGGTGGATGTATGGGTGGGTGATTGTGAATGTACATTTGTATTGATGTATGGGTGAGTGAATTGAGTGAGTGAGTGAGTGAATGAATGAATGAATGAATGAATGAATGAATGAATGAATAAATGAATGAATGAATGAATGAATGAATGAATGAATGAATGAATGAATGAATGAATGAATGAATGAATGAATGAATGAATGAATGAATGAATGAACGGAAGACAGAATGGGTGGATATTGACGTCACCATGTCACATATTTGTATATATTTTGTTAGCTCAACCGGGGTTCATTTTTATTATATGCAGTTCAAGTGATGTACAAAGTGCAATGGGTTGACACAGAAGGTCTGTGTTTTTTTCCAGAGTTACCTGAGCCCTTGCCAGCTAATCATCCCCTGTTGGTCAGAGCTCCGAGAATCCCGCCCCCAAAATCGCAATATCGATTTTTTGTCATCTACATGTATATAACAAATATTGCTACATATTGTCATTTTTACAAGAGATATTCTGATTCTGTACCTTTTGAAAGAGAAAATAAATATTTAGTAAACCTCGTTTCTTTATATTTGGGATTTATTGTACTCATGCTCAATGTTGATTCTGAGAAAACGTAAAGTCGCCCCTAGAACAAGCGTCTTAGAATCTGATCCTGCCTATGGGCATACGACAATCGCCCTAGAGCCTAACCCCGACTGTAGGCGTCTCAGTTAGGCTTAACCTCTTCTCTAGGCCTGACCCCACATCTGGGCCTTAGAAAGCGTCTTAGTGCCTAACCCCGCCTCTAGGCCTTTAAAAGCATTTTAAGCCTCGCCCCGCCTCTAGGTATTGAAAAGCACCTTAGAGGCTAACCCCGCTTCTAGGCCTTAAACACCACCTTAGAAGCCAACCCCGCTTCTGGGTCATAAAACAAGCGTCTAGTACGATAATTCTCCATCTATTATCATTGTAAGATAATGAGATATGTCTCGCACCTCGGCTTTCTAACCAGCGTTATCGAGCTATAATCAGTGATCATGTACTATAGCATATTAGTAATAAAAGTAGAAGTGATGCTTATCTAGCTTTAGGCCTTAAAACAAACTGACATCTAATCTTGATTTAAGAGCTCATCACCTTGCCCTCAGTATCCTAGATTGACATATATAATCAATAAAAAACAAGCTGGCATACAGTGTTACACACTATTCGCCCTGTTCACTACCGTTAGTGAATGCGCAGCTAAATGTAGGCCTACACGTTGTGCATGTTAAATGTGATAAATCAATACATTAATTTTAAACAAATGCTGGTTACTCATTTACGAAACATAGACTGCCATTGGAATTCAATTGAATCCAATAAAGCCAATTATGTTAATGGTGAATAAGCATGGATAGTAATTATACAGGGCACCTATTGTCGCACAAGTTACGATATATCGTAACCTATACGACAATACGAGCCCTGTATTATATTTTCGTCGAACTCTTCTACAATATAATTTCCAATATAATTATTGTTTTTTTCATTCTATGATCTGCAAGAAAAAATATATACAGTGTTTATAGAAAGGTAAGAAGGTAAACTAGATTGTGTGGGTGTGATCACATGACGTTCAACATGATCACGTGACCTAGCGGTGATCATATGACTGTCAGGTGATACATATGTCCTTGACCTCACATGATCATAGATGGGTTGATCATATTACACCTGACTCGGTAGTAAATTAAGTTAGCTGTGCCATGCAGCCCACTATCTCAGACTGTTTGCCACCCCAGCACAGTCACGCCTGCTCTTATAACCTTACAGTGGTATAACTGTATGATGTTAGCATATTAGACTGGTATATCGATATGGAGTTAGCATATTATACTGGCATACCATTATGATGTTAGCATATTGGACTGGTATACCAATATAATGTTAGTATATTAAACTAGTATAGTAATATTATATTGGAAAATTAGACGCATATACGAATATGATGTTAGACTATAACACTCATACCCCACTACCTGACTGCTTAACTTGGCAAAGGCAGTTATTTTTCAAATGCTACGACGTATTATTATATATATAATTATGGTGATAACAAGGAGGTCATATAACCTCTTTGTTGACAAGGTACAAATAGTTATTTGGCTTGACATCCCCCCCTCCCATGGAAAGTCAAATGTGTTGGCAGAAGAATGATATTAGATGTTTCCTTCCTGATTATTATTAGGCCCCTACTGTTAATAAGGTTATATTCCTCAAGTTACTGTTACAGCGTGAGATAAAATATGACACAAAATTAACTGTGTATATGAATTTAATGCCGCAATTATTCCGCGTGTGTTCATTCTGTATGCAAATGTGGAATGTATAATGAGCCAGAGGAATCAATTCAGCGCGGTGAACGTTTGGCAAGGAAGTGCTAGCAAGGAAACCAATAAAATGAGTTCGGGAATAAACAGCGACGATTAATTTAAATTTTTTGTTCTTTTCAAGGACGTTTTTCATTAAAAAACTACTGCTCACAGTATAATTTACTAATAAAGTGTAACATCTGGAGTACACGTAAACAAGTGGATATTCCAGCGTGGTATGGTATGTAAGTATGTAGGATTGTAAAGCTAAAAGTGATATTTTTCAGATTAGATATCATTAGGGATTATCATTACAGGAAAGATTACGGTCCAAAATAGCCGCCAAACACACGAAAAGGCCATGATAGCCGGTTTTATTTAATGTTTTGAATTGATCCATTTATGTTAAAATGTATTTCTCAATATATTTTTATAAGATCGAATATAATTCGTTCGTGTAAATTAATGTTATTTGCACAAGGTAAAGCTCAGAAGCCAAATAAATGTGTGTCATACTTATTGTAGGCGCCAACATATAGTTATATTTAACATAATTATACTGGTAAAGTGTTCGAAGAAGTACTCCTGCCTTGAAATTTACATAAATCGGTATACGGAACAAACAGGAAGTGGAGTATTTCAGTGAAATATGAACGAATCTCCTTTGTTAAAACACACCACTACATTATTTTCTTTGTCCGAACCCTACATTCTAAGCCGGGAATGGTGAGTTATTGTTCATCAAGTACCGACCTATTATCATGGTAGGCCTATGGTACTATACTCAGTCAGGCGCGACCGAGCTGTTGATTATGAGGGATTTTCATTATAATCCGTTGTGTTTTAAGTCAGTTAAAACCCTTGGAGCTTTACATTCTTAGCTTTGAAATAGCCTTTTTCAAAGCTAAAAATGCTCCTCGGGCTTTATCCTATACGTTGTGTCCGTGTGGAAGCTCTGCATTTAATTGAGCGAAAGCAAAATATTTCCTCCCTCACCTAGTCGTACCGGTGAAGCACAGGCGTTTCATAGTTATTTATGTAGCTAATATTGTGCTCAGTCGCTATTAACACGTTAAGCACAGGGATCGACTTTAGACGTCAGAATCTGACGTCTGTAGACGTAAGATTCTGACGTCCACAGTGGATCCGCGCACTCAAAGAGTAAACTTTTTATAATGGCCGTAGACCCATAACATAGGTACACATGAAACGGAAAAAACATTTCTGATGATTTAAAATTGAAAAAAACACGTTTGGTTTCTTGGTTTATATAAAAGTATTTCGTATTGGTGGCCATAGAAGATGATATGCCGCCGACAAAACCTGTCAGCAGTTCATATATAACAGAAGACTTTAACTAGGTTTGAAACGGCTATACACGCTCGATGGCTTACAGTGGCAGCATATTTCCCCTATCACCATCAGCATTGTTTCAGCTACTGAGCCAGATGTTTGTAAAACAACCCTACAGTTACCAGTTACTGATCCCGTGGAGCAACACTTGTTGACACACTGGAAACATGGTGGCTGTAAAACACACCACTACATCATTTTCTTTGCCGACCACTACATTCTGAGCCGGGAATGGAGAGTTATTGTTGATCAAGTATAGACCAATTATCATGGTAGGCCTATGGTGCTATATGATGGATCCTCATTATGGTCGGATGTGTTTTAAGTCAGTTAAAATCCCCGTAGCTCTAAATTTGTAGCTGTAGAAAAAGCTTCGGCATCGACCTTTTCCACAGCTAAGAATGTATAGCTCCTCGGGCTTTATCCTATACGTAAAAAACATACAGATATATAATAGCTTGGCTGTACCATCTTGTCCGGCCATATCCACACCATTAGAGTTGCTGGAGTAAATCACTTCAATATAATTGAAGATGGGCTATGCTGATTTAGGCCTGTATGCTGTTTACACCCCAGGAGCTTGTGGCGCACGTAATTGTTTAACCCTTTAAGCCCTCACGATGCATTGAAGCATCATTTTACACCCCTGAAACAGACTAATTTCCCAACAACTAGGGGTTTTAGAATGAAAATTTCCACGAATCTGGTTCACCAATACATGGCAATTTTTCACTCACTTCAAGTCATCTTCATCCACTACAAGTCGAGAATTGCGGCAGCAATTCGCGGCTTGTAGTGGATGAAGATGACAATGGCAAACTCAGGATTGAAAGGGTTAAGTGCTTGGACTTGTATGTGGCGGCAGGCTTGTGAATAGGCCCTTGCCATTTTAACTGTGTGCGATTTATTGCCAGTATTGAGCGTCCACACTCCACACCTCAATTACATACAGAAGTTTTGAGACATATTGTCGAATATACAATACAACCAGGAGGCTGTTTAAAAGGGAGCATATCTCGAAAAACCTCGGGGTGATTTCTGTCATATTGCACACACGTTATCTCTCGCGGCCTGTAGATATGCTTTCTGCTGGTTACGACCTTTCACATACTTTTTGACCAACAAAATAGCTTATTAATTTTAATATTGCTGAAATCTGGTCAGCCGTGTCAAATAGCCACACCACTACTATAAAACAAAATGTGCTATTTGAGAGAGGAATAAGCCCTGATAAATGTCAACTCGATCAAATTCAAAATTGCTGACTTGTTGCTGTGATTGCCTTCAATACGCGTAATATGTATAGAACTGTGCCACGCAGATAAACCATTACTTGGATACAAAATGAAATAAATCGGGCTTTAGGCCACCTTTGTGCACATACAGGCTAAATTGGGCCAGGAGAACATCCTGAGGATGGTGAGATGAGTGAGATGACACTGCCCTCCAGACACAGGATTCTAAATTCAAGCACTGGGGGTCTGAGGCTGAGCACGCTACCTCTCGGTCACGGAGGCTCCCCCACAATATTGAGCTTTACGGGTGAATGGGGAAGAAACACTATTTTTTGTTTCTTTCAAACCGCCGCGACCGGGAAACGAGCCCAATACTATTACTGTGAAACAATAAGGTGGCCTTTGGCTACTTCTTATATTTATTGGTAGGATCATTGCCCCTCCTAAATATGAGTGTCAGTGATTTGAACCATGAGGAAAGAAAGCGCCAACGTTTGCTATATATATCCAGAAGCCGATTTAGTCATGGATGCAGTGGATGACAGTTAGCATCCAGCCGTAGTTGAAACATATTACTAATTAGTGAATCATATATTTTGCATGATTGTTTGATGAACAAAATTAGTGTGACAGGAAATGCATCAATGTTCATTAGTCGAAACTAAAGTAAAAGTAACATATTTCTCCAAATGACTATTGCATGTGGTCATTTTGATTTTTTTCGATGTCCATATTGGATTTGAAAGATTCCGTGCTTCGTGCTTTTACGCAAAAAAATAGATTCCCCGTCACCAAATTCGTCTGAAATGACACACCATTTTATCAGATAACTTGTAAAATAGTACACGCTGGTGGGCGTATTTGACATTCATGTGGTGTTTGAAGGTCATAGAATTTTATTTTTTTAAATGACTTAAATTAAAGTCATAGAAAAAGTTTTCCAAATCACTGACACATAGAATAATCTTATTGATACCAAAAATGAATTTTGTGCCATAAATTTAGTTAGAAAAGACATATCACATTATTGGATCATTTACAAAAGTTGTTTTTCACTTATGACTGCTGGGTTGGTGCACATTTTTGACTTTCATGTGGAGTTTGAAGGTCATAGAATGAGGTTTTCAAGGTCACCGATGTCTAGAATGACATTATTGAAACCAAAAATAGATTCGGAGCGATCCAGTTAGTTATAAATGACATATCACGCAAAATTAAAAAGTTGTATTTCACTATGACCGCTGGTGATAATTTTTTTTTAGTTCATGTGGTGTTGGAAGGTCATAGAAGCGTAGAATTGAAATCTTAAGTTCAGACATGTTCTTTACGCCGCAAAACTAGTCAGAAATGATTATCGATTTATTACTTTAAAATATATTTCTTAAAGATGGCTGCCATTGAGAATATTGATTTGGGCTGTTTTGACCAAACGCGACACGGAAATGAAATGAAATGAATCAGGCTTTAGGCCACCTTTGTGCACATATAGGCTAAACTGGGCCAGGAGAACCTCCTGAGGATGGTGAGATGATTGAGATGACACTGTCCTCCAGACACAGGATTCGAAATTCGAGCCCTGGCGGTCTGAGGCCGAGCACGCTACCTCTCGGTCACGGAGGCTCCCCACAATACTAACTTTCACACGTGGATGGGGAAGAAACAATTTTGTTTCTTTCAAACCGCCGAGACCGGGAACCGAACCCCGGACTCTGGCGTGAAAGACAGCGGTGCTAACCACTACCCTAGGGCCCCCGCCCACGCGACACGGGATTCATGGGAACTTTTAGTAGAGCAATACATAGAAAAGCGGGGATATTCAGGCCAATTTCCAGCTGCGACACCCACAATTCTACCCAGAACCCTAAAATAATCAGTCCACAGTGTCAGGTAATGCAAATTGACAGAGGTTGGGTGATTTTTTTCTTAAAAGATATATTTATTTTCTTTGGTAACGTACACGTAGCCTAGTTGTATTTATCAAGTTTTTACACACAGTTCCCATTACCCTCCTTGAAGTTGCGGGTAATACTATGAGAGTGCTAATATATCCAAATGTGTTACAGTATGCGCTTCAATATCACGCTGTGTATGTGCTTCAATATCACCCTGTACCGCAATGAGTCTGATGTTGACTTCAGTATGTGCCCTTTCAGAGCAGTATGCACGTTCCCAGCTAAAACAAGACGCTGAACAAATACTGTTTAATGCGACACTGACCCAAATTACACCCACATTGGTCCAACGTCTCGTGTTGGCTTGGTTTACTGACAATGAGAAATTAGACAAGCAATGTATTGCTCTTACCAAGCTGAGCTGCTCTCAGCCCAGGAAACACAAAACATTTGTAAAACATTTATACAATGTTGGACCAACGTCGAAGACGTTGGGCCTGCATTGTATAAATGTTATACAAATGTTTCGTGTTTGCTGGGTAGCCATCCCCGGAAAACACGATACCTCTAACCAACTTTGTATTACTGTTGTGCCACCGTCTGTGACGCCGGCCCAACAGTAAAACAACATTGGTTAAATGTCCGGCGTTTGCTGTGGATTTGCAGAGGCTTGTAGTCACCGGCCTTGTGGCAGAGGCTTGTACCTAGTAAACACGATACACTGGAACAATGTGGTTTTATCATTGGCCCAACGTCTTCGATGCTGCCCAACATTAAAACAACATTGTGTCAGTGTACAGAGTTCGCTGGGTAGTCTCTGGCGTTCTTGTGGCAGAGGCTTGCTCTGGCTGGCAGTGAGAAACGGACCAGTCAGTTTGGATGACTTACTCTATGGCCTGTCTTTCTCTGAAAGACCAGGGGTCAAGAGGGTTGTACTGGGTAACAATGAGAAATGAGTGTAGGAGAGTGTGTCCTTCTCTTCTCTGCCCACCAAGCATATTCTCTCTACATTATGAAGTCACACATGAGCTGTTGGTGGAAATGTGTTCAGGCAATTCAGCAAACGTCTGCGCGACGTTTGGCAAAGTTTTACATCTGTCTTTGTCATAGAGCATTGTTTGTAGTCAGGTTAGACGCGACTGCGCGGTTTAGCGCAGAGTTGAGCCAAAGAGCAGAACCTCTGCTATGTTGTATACTGGTACTATTGTACACTCAGATCAACAATTGTATGAAAAATGTGAGGGTCACCCTATTTAAATGATAAATTGATGCGTATAGACAGTAGGTTTAATCACCGCATTCCAATGAGATGTAAATGTAGCGTAATCAACTAAATATATGATTTATTAGTCAAACAAGGGCGCCTTAATTCATTGCGGAATCGATCGCTTTTGCAAGTAGAATTAAGATCACATCCTTTCAGAAGGACTACGATTATGCCATTGGCACACGGGAATTGCCAGTGAATTATAACTAGTCTGGATTTTGGCAGATCGATTTGAATTTTGTGCATGCGATGTCCACAGCCATTCTAAATTTTAATGGCAATTTTAAGCTGTGCCATACTTGTAACTATGATCACGAAATGCTGCTCTTTTAAATATATATATGTTTGTTTGCAAGGTGGAAGCACAACTGTTACTTTAATCCCAATTGTAGCATTTAAATTCCAGTCTGACTCCATTCAGGCCATGAATGGGGACACAAGTCGACATGTAATGCAATCATACACATTTCAAATAGCATTAGAATTGGAAACTCTCTTTTCTTCAAATCCAAACAAAGGCTATAAAAGATAAATTCATCACAAAACATGTTGATAACGAGCTTGGAATATTTAAACAAAAATAAGAACAGGAGTTATGGACCACTACAAATGGCTATAAAATACGGTAGTCTTGATCGCTACATTATTTTTTACTATTGATCGCATTGATACAATGCGAAGCTGTGTCAATTTTTGAATGAATTGGTGCAAAAATGAGTGAGCTGTGGCGACGTACGGGCGACGCTAGTTTTATGACTGCACATATCCAGTGACTTTTAACTATTATAACTCGAAAGCTATTGGTTGAATTTCTTGGAAAAGTCATAGCGCACCCCCTGAATATTTAAGAGTTATTGTGTGCAAATTTTAGGGAGAAGTAGCCTTGCATTATCGGTCCTATGATAATAATACAAGATCCGTTGTTAACTGAGTTTGGATGTAGATATATGTACAAACATAACAACAAATTCAGAAGTTGCAAGTGCACAGTGTCCTATGTGCAGCAAGATACACAGTATAAGCAAAACCACTGATTTATAAATGTTTCCGAAATACTTAAATTGAAAAATAAAATAATCTGAGAAAACAGTCGTGTTCAATACGCAATAAATTTGCATGTAATATTGCGACCGCATGTGCTACAAACTGAGTTAAACCTGCATGGCAAATTTACATTATTACCAAGCATTTAAGTGAGACTTACCGGCTGCCATTTAAACATTCCCTTTATGTTGGACAGCTATGGTTGGCAGTCACATTCTTCATTCTGAGATCTACTCCTTTCAAACTCTTCACTCGTGGTCAATGTTCTCAGCAAAATAGCGTTTAAGAATACTTGATCGAAGCTTGATAATGCGTAGTGTTGAAGTATCGTCTTAAACTAGACTTAGAGTGTCACTTAGAACATATGATTGTGGGGGGATGCATGTGAGTAATACAGGACTTGTCAATCAATCTACTTGCCGGTGGATTACAGCTTCGAGTCTGGGGCTTCCAGGTGACATAAACCAAGACCAAAATCTCTGCATCACTCACGTGGCGACTCGTTCTGAAGCTGAAGTGGCGACTCGTCCTTGTGCAGAGCTTAGCGCACAACCTCTGGCACTTGTCTGCCGTGAGCACTGAGGAAACATGCGAGATGTCTCACCATACACCCTGGGCAAGCCTGTCGTCTACTGCTGCTTCTTCTTCTACTGCCGCTGCGGCTGCTACCATTGCTGCTGCTACTGGTGATGTTGTTGTTCCTGCTGCTGTTGTTTTTGTTGACGCTGCTGTTGTTGTTGTCGTCGTCGTTGTTGTTGTTGTTGCTGTTGTTGTTGTGCTGCTGTTACTGCTGTTATTATAGTTGATGTTGCGGCTGCTGCTTTTGCAGCTATTATTGTTGCTATTGCTGCTGCTGATTTTGCTGCTTATAGCTGCTGCTGTTGCTCCGTTGCTCCTGTTGTTGTTATATTTGTTGCTGCTGCTGCTGATGGTGGTCCTGCTGCTGCTGCTGTTGTTGCTGCTGCTACTGCTACTGCTGCTACTGCTAATGATGATAATGATAATGATGATGATGATGATGACGATGACGATGACGGTGACGGTGACGGTGACGGTGATGATGCTGTTGGTGGTACTTTCCATATAACATTAGCCTGATTGTGCTGTGGATGAGCGTACTGTTTCTAATGTTTTTGGTGTTACGTCTTTTACTGAGACTTGGTTGTTCTCCGGGTACCTCACTTATTATAGTGTTGTTCCTTTTGACAGTTACTGCAATCGTCTGCGCCGTGTTTCTGTCCCAGTTGATATTGCCGTTTGTACACTTCCAGTAGGCCTCATCGTTAATGTTGCTATGTTGGTGTTGTTCTTCTCCTGTGGGTACTCATTTTGCTGATATTCTATGCGGGAGCTGATGCCGAAGGTGCTCCTGATTATTACGTCTACATTTTACAGATAGTTTTTTACTACTAATGTTTGTATTAATGTGGCTATTATGCAACGAGTTTTGTTTTTCAGCTGGCGTTGTTCCTTGTTCTGACGCTAGTGGTGATATCCACCTTTCCCAATAGCAACACGCCACACAGTGACTAAAAGCTGAAATATTTAGTTGTGAGTCCTGTCACACTCTATTTCCATTACAACACGCCACACAGTGATTAAAACTGAACTATTTAGTTGGGAGTCCTGCTTATGCGCAAAATCGTGCAAACAGTGTATTATCTATGATGTTTGGTCGTGTTCTGACAGGGGTAGCCAGGGACGGATCGGTTAACTTAAAAAAGAAGGGGGGGGGGGGGCGGTTAAAAGCAATAAAAAAATAAGGGACTCCCGTAGTAAATTTTCAGTGTCAAATACTTTTATATGTTGACATTTTTGGTCCGTGTTGGGCAATTTAGTTTTGTAAAGGAGAGGGGAGCGAACCGTCTGACACCCCCTCCCTTCCCACTGGATCCGCCACTGATACCGCCATCACAACTAGATGTTCAAATAGAGTATTATTCCCATATACAAAAATGGTCGTTTACAATTACTCCCAGCTTCCTTAATTAAAGCGTATTCATGCACAGCAGAAGATTGTATAAGGTCTAGGAGTTAGTTATAATTATGAGGGAGGTATACAAACCTCAGCAAACACGGACCAATGCTGTTTCATTGTTGACCCAACGTCTGCGACGTTGATTCAACATGAAACACAATTGGATCAGCTTTTTGTGTTTGCTTGGAATTCTGTTACAAACTAACTGTGGGTGATTTTCCTCTCAAAATCTGTCAAGCTACATTTGAAGATAGGTTATGGTGCAAACTAGAGACGTTACGTGATGTTAGGTTATGGTGCGCACTAAAGACGCTACGTAATGTTAGTTTATGGTGCGTACTAGAGACGCTACATAATGTTAGTTATTGGTGCGCGCTAGAGACGCTATGTAATGTTAGGTTATGGTGCGCACTAGAGACGCTACGTAATGTTAGTTTATGGTGCGCACTAGAAACGCTACATAATGTTAGGTTATGGTGGCACTATAGACGCTACATAATGTTAGTTATTGGTGCGCGCTAGAGACGCTACGTAATGTCAGGTTATGGTGCACACTAAAGACGCTACGTATTGCTAAGTTATGGTGGGCGCTAGAGACGCTACGTAATGTTAGGTTATGGTGGGCGCTAGAGACGCTACGTAATGTTAGGTTATGGTGCGCACTAAAGACGCTACGTAATGTTAGGTTATGGTGCGCGCTAGAGACGCTACGTAATGTTAGGTTATGGTGCGCGATAGAGACGCTACGTAATGTTAGGTTATGGTGCGCACTAAAGACGCTACGTATTGCTAAGTTATGGTGGGCGCTAGAGACGCTACGTAATGTTAGGTTATGGTGCGCACTAAAGACGCTACGTAATGTTAGGTTATGGTGCGCACTAGAGACGCTACGTAATGTTAGGTTATGGTGCGCGCTAGAGACGCTACGTAATGTTAGGTTATGGTGCGCACTGAAGACGCTACGTAATGTTAGGTTATGGTGCGCGCTAGAGACGCTACGTAATGTTAGGTTATGGTGCGCGCTAGAGACGCTACGTAATGTTAGGTTATGGCGCGCACTAGAGACGCTATGTAATGTTAGGTTATGGTGCGCACTAGAGACGCTACATAATGTTAGTTATTGGTGCGCGCTAGAAACGCTACGTAATGTTAAGTTATGGTGCGCTCTAGAGACGCTACGTAATGTTAGGTTATGGTGCGCACTAAAGACGCTACGTAGTGTTAGGTTATGGTGCGCGCTAGAGACGCTACGTAATGTTAGGTTATGGTGCGCGCTAGAGACGCTACGTAATGTTAGGTTATGGTGCGCACTAAAGACGCTACGTAATGTTAGGTTATGGTGCGCACTAGAGACGCTACATAATGTTAGTTATTGGTGCGCGCTAGAGACGCTACGTAGTGTTAGGCTATGGTGCGCACTAGAGACGCTACGTAATGTTAGGTTATGGCGCGTGCTAAAGACGCAACGTAATGTTGGGTTATGGTGGCACTAGAGACGCTACGTAAGATATGCATATGACACTGCTTTTTGGTCGATAAAGGCTCAAATCGGTACGCGTCGCCAGATACAGGCTGAGCCAAGGCGAGTGCCTGTATCGGCGACAAGTACCGATCTGAGCCTTTATCGACCAAAAAGCAGTGCCATATGCATTTTATCGTACGACCACCCACATGTTCAACTGATAATTATAATATTTAGACTGAAATGCGTCAGTAAACGTAAATAATTCGCAACCGCAGAATGAATTGTTGACAAGTTTTGGTCGATACAGGAATTTATCAATACAAGTGTTGTGGTCGATAACACCTGTGGGAGTACGATAATGTTAGGTTATGGTGCACACTAAGGACGCTATGTAATGTTAGGTTATGGTGGCACTGGAGACGCTACGTAATGTTAAGTTATGGTGCGCGCTAGAGACGCTACGTAATGTTAGGTTATGGTGCGCACTAGAGACGCAATGCAATGTTAGGTTATGGTGCGCACTAGAGACGCTATGTAATGTTAGGTTATGGTGCACGCTAGAGACGCTATGTAATGCTAGGTTATGGTGTGCGCTAGAGACGCTACGTGATGTTAGGTTATGGTGCGCACTGAAGACGCTACGTAATGTTAGGTTATGGCGCGCTAGAGACGCTACATGATGTTAGGTTATGGTGCGCACTAGAGACGCTATGTAATGTTAGGTTATAGTGCACACTAGAGACGCTACGTAATGTTAGGTTATGGCAAGCTATAGAGACGCTATGTAATGTTAGGTTATGGTGGCACTAGAGACGCTACGTAATTTTAGATTATGGTGCGCACCAGAGACGCTATGTAATGTTAGGTTATGGTGACACTAGAGACGCTACGTAATGTTAGGTTATGGCGCGCTAGAGACGCTACATGATGTTAGGTTATGGTGCGCGCTAGAGACGCTATGTAATGTTAGGTTATAGTGCGCACTAAAGACGCTACATAATGTTAGGTTATGGCAAGCTATAGAGACGCTATGTAATGTTAGGTTATGGTGGCACTAGAGACGCTACGTAATTTTAGATTATGGTGCGCACCAGAGACGCTATGTAATGTTAGGTTATGGTGACACTAGAGACGTTACGTAGTGTTAGGTTATGGTGCGCTATAGAGACACTACGTAATGTTAGGTTATGGTGTGCGCTAGAGACGCAATGCAATGTTAGGTTATGGTGCGCACTAAAGACGCTACGTAATGTTAGATTATGGTGCGCACTAGAGACGCTATGTAATGTTAGGTTTGGTGACACTAGAGTAGAGACGCTACGTAGTGTTAGGTTATGGCGCGCTCTAGAGACACTACGTAATGTTAGGTTATGGTGCGCGCTAGAGACGCTATGTAATGTTAGGTTATGGTGCGCACTAGATACGCTTCGTAATGTTAGGTTATGGTGCGCACTAGAGACGCTACGTAATGTTAGGTTATGGTGCGCGCTAGAGACGCTACGTAATGTTAGGTTATGGTGCGCGCTAGAGACGCTATGTAATGTTAGGTTATGGTGCGCACTAAAGACGCTATGTAATGTTAGGTTATGGTGCGCACTAGAGACGCTATGTAATGTTAGGTTATGGTGCGCGCTAGAGGCGCTATGTAATGTTGGGTTATCGTGCACACTAGAGACGCTATGTAATGTTAGGTTATGGTGCACACTAGAGACGCTATGTAATGTTAGGTTATGGTGCGCACTAGAGACGCTATGTAATGTTAGGTTATGGTGCGCACTAAAGACGCTATGTAATGTTAGGTTATGGTGCGCACTAGAGACGCTATGTAATGTTAGGTTATGGTGCGCGCTAGAGGCGCTATGTAATGTTGGGTTATCGTGCACACTAGAGACGCTACGTAATGTTAGGTTATGGTGCGCACTAGAGACGCTATGTAATGTTAGGTTATGGTGCGCACTAGAGACGCTATGTAATGTTAGGTTATGGTGCGCACTAGAGACGCTATGTAATGGTAGGTTATGGTGGCACTAGAGACGCTACGTAATGTTAAGTTATGGTGCGCTCTAGAGACGCTATGTAATGTTAGGTTATGGTGCGCACTGGAGACGCTATGTAATGTTGGGTTATCGTGCACACTAGAGACGCTATGTAATGTTAGGTTATGGTGCACACTAGAGACGCTACGTAATGTTAGGTTATGGTGCGCACTAGAGACGCTATGTAATGTTAGGTTATGGTTCGCGCTAGAGGCGCTATGTAATGTTGGGTTATCTTGCACACTAGAGACGCTATGTAATATTAGGTTATCGTGCACACTAGAGATGCTACGTAATGTTAGGTTATGGTGCGCGCTAGAGACGCTATGTAATATTAAGTTATGGTGCGCACTAGAGGCGCTATGTAATGTTAGGTTATGGTTCGCGCTAGAGGCGCTATGTAATGTTGGGTTATCGTGCACACTAGAGACGCTATGTAATATTAGGTTATCGTGCACACTAGAGATGCTACGTAATGTTAGGTTATGGTGCGCACTAGAGACGCTATGTAATGTTAAGTTATGGTGCGCGCTAGAGACGCAATGCAATGTTAGGTTATGGTGTGCACTAGAGACGCTACGTAATGTTAGGTTATGGTGCGCGCTAGAGACGCTACATAATGTTAAGTTATGGTGCGCGCTAGAGACGCAATGCAATGTTAGGTTATGGTGTGCACTAGAGACGCTACGTAATGTTAGGTTATGGTGCGCGCTAGAGACGCTACATAATGTTAAGTTATGGTGCGCGCTAGAGACGCTACGTAGTGTTAGGTCATGGCGCGCTCTAGAGACACTACGTAATGTTAGGTTATGGTGCGCTAGAGACGCAATGCAATGTTAGGTTATGGTGCGCACTAGAGACGCTACATAATGTTGGGTTATGGTGCCCGCTAGAGACGCAATGTAGTGTTAGGTTATGGTGCGCACTAGATACGCTATGTAATGTTAGGTTATGGCGCGTGCTAGAGACGCGATATAATGTTGGGTTATGGTACACACTAGAGACGGTATGTAATGTTATGTTAAGGTGCGCACTAAAGACGCTACATAATGTTAGTTATTGGTGCGCGCTTGAGATGCGATGTGATGTTTGGTTATGGTGCGCATTAGAGATGCTACGTAATGTTAGGTTATAGTGCGCACTAGAGACGCTACGTAATGTTAGGTTATGGTGCGCACTAGAGACGCTACGTAATGTTAGGTTATGGTGGGCGATGGAGACGCTACGTCAGCCGACTGCAAGCAAGCAAGCAAACAGGCAGGCACGCAAGCAGGCAGGCAGGTAGGCGAGCAGGCATGCAGGCAGGCAGGCAGACAGGCAAACAAACACACATATTCAGGCATTTGTACGTGTGTTATCTCCACAGCTTTATCTGATGCCATTACCTATTTGTCATAGCACATAAAGCGTACACATTATATTGTTATATATGGCTGTGTCAAATATTATGTTTTACCGTGAATAACATGAATATGTCAAACCGATTCGGAAAAGAGTGAATAGCTCACATATACCGATTGTGCATCTGGAGTCTTGATCATGTTTAATACATTTAATACATTTAATTCTTATTTTTTCAACGTCAAAGTACTGAAATGTTATAAAAAATGGGGAGATTTCTAAGATATTTTGGCAACGGCCCTTTAAAAACATTCCACAGCAATTATCATGATTATACAATGCACTGTGTAGCATATTGACAAATGATGTATTAGTGCGTCTGACTGCCAATTTTTCGCACAACTATAGTGGTTATGCATATGGTTGAACCTTGATCTGATTATTCTTGCTGTGCAATTGTCTGTTCCAAATTGAAATTGAAGAAACGTGGTATCTATGAAACCACATATAATACACACCTAAACAATAAGTTTGTAAGATATACACTAGGCTGGCATATACAAGCAAAAAATGGTGATTAATTTAAAATAAGTATTTATTAATTTAAATCGCAAATTAATTGCAGAACTATATATTTCTTACACGTCTTTACCTCTGATATTATTGTGTAAGCAATATTGATAGACAATTTGACTTAATTACGCATGCTGGTGACTGTTGTGAGTTGACGACAGCGTAAACGACACGCCATTATAAATATTTTACTCTTTGAGTGCGGGGATCGACTCTCGACGTCAGAATCTGACGTCTATTGACGTCAGATTCTAACGTCTAAGTCGATCCTCGCACTGAGAGGATTGATATAGTAGCGCACATGTTGATACGTACAAAAAAAAATATTTTCTGGCAAGGGCGGGGGGGAGGCTTGGCCATTACTGAATTACTGCCTTAGCCATTAAAGTCTGAGACACAGTGGATGTAACTATTTAAAATTAAATGGTGCGCACCAAATCATTTAGTGCGAATCCAAATACCTTTATATAATGCTTTCATGCTCGCCTAACCACTTGGTGAGCACCAATTATGTTTAAACAAATATTTGATGCATAAGAAATGATGTAAGTACGCATCTCCACCTCAATTTTCCATGCTTAATACTAGGTCTGTCACAAATCAATTTACATTAACCAAAAACCTTGGTGTGATATTTGCAGTAGCCTGAATTTCCGAAAACACAAATCCCAAACATGTAGGTCCTGCTTTTATCATATCTGCGATCTGCTTCGAATTTGGTCTGTCCTTGGCTCTGACCAAGCAAATTGCACTAGTCAGTAGTAAATCAGATTATTGTAATTCCCTCTTTCACAACATTCCAGATAAAAACTTCGCTAGATTACAACGTGTTCAGAACTGCCTTTGCTAAAATGCTGGTCAAGGCCCACGTTTTAGTCTTTCCGTTCCTATACTCAAACAATTGCATTGGCTTCCTCTCTAATTTCACATTAATTTTAAAATATGCACAATGACTTTCAAAACCATAAAAAAAAAACCTGCATATCTACGCTCCGCAAATTTGAATAGATTTTTCGTCCCCTTTATAAAAACCTGAGAGTGGGGTAACTCTCAACTGTAAAACATTGTGGAATCCCCTGCCGGTGCCCATACTTAATGACTAAAACATTTTAACATTCCCAAAATTATTTAAATCGCACCCATTTTATCTGGACTTCCCGCCCCAGTTCCTTGGTGCGATATGTGCGACTCTGAGCTCGGTCAGCTGTGGATTTAGGCGCTATAAAAGTGTTATCGATTGATTGATTGATTGATTGATTGATTGATTGATTGAGTGATTGATTGATTGATTGATTGATTGATTGATTGATTGATTGATTGATTGATTGATTGATTGATTGATTGATTGATTGATTGATTGATTGATTGATTGATTGATTGATTGATTGATTATGATTGCACTTCCAAATGCTTGCAGCCTTGAATGCCCCCATGATACGATATTTATCTGAAGAACGACAGCGTATTTGAATCGTTGGATAAAAAGTATTTCGAAAGCCTTTTTTAAAGACCATCTACCTGAGAGAGAACTAAAGCTACAGTGACCTATTGACACTCATCCACAGCCAATCAGAGCATCTGACAAAACCACTCCGTCGTTTGAACCTCCGCGCCAGCCAATTATATCTCGCAGCAAATGAAGTTGACGTGATTGAGAAGCAGTGCCATTTCAGGCTGACAACACCAGAGAAACTGTCTCAGCAGGATGTTTCTCTATCATCAGCTGCACACAATAGCTGCGCCTGACTTGACGTGCCCATTTTCTGAATATTCATTCCTTCTTGGTATTTTTTTAAAGCTGTTTTTGTCTATTTTTATCTATAATCGTGGTTTCTTTTGCAGACGGCTCACGGTATTCTGATGAAATACCCTAACAAGTCACAAAGACTCAGCCAACAAGTCACACAGACTGAGCCAGCAAGTCACAAAGACTCAGCCAGCAAAACACACAGACTCAGCCAACAAGTCACACAGACTCAGCCAACAAAACACACAGACTCAGCCAACAAGTCACACAGTCAAATATACTCAGCCAATAAGTCACACAGACTCAGCCAACAAATCACACAGACTTAGCCAGCAAGTCACACAGACTTAGCCAACAAGGCACAAAGACTCAGCCAACAAGTCACACAGACTCAGCCAGCAAGTCACAAAGACTCAGCCAGCAAAACACACAGACTCAGCCAACAAAACACACAGACTCAGCCAACAAGTCACACAGTCAAATATACTCAGCCAATAAGTCACACAGACTCAGCCAACAAATCACACAGACTTAGCCAGCAAGTCACACAGACTTAGCCAACAAGGCACAAAGACTCAGCCAACAAGTCACACAGACTCAGCCAGCAAGTCACACAGACTCAGCCAACAAAACACACAGACTCAGCCAACCGGTCACACAGTCAAATATACTCAGCCAATAAGTCACACAGACTCAGCCAACAAATCACACAGACTTAGCCAGCAAGTCACACAGACTTAGCCAACAAGGTACAAAGACTCAGCCAACAAGTCACACAGACTCAGCCAGCAAGTCATACAGACCCAGCCAACAAGTCACACAGACAAATAGACTCAGCCAATAAGTCACACAGACTCAGCCAACAAATCACCAAGACCCAGCCAGCAAGTCACACAGACTCAAGCAACAAGTCACAAAGACTCAGCCAACAAGTCACAAAGACGTATCCAATGAGACACAAAGACTCAGACAGCAAGTCACACAGATTCAGCCAACAAGTCACACCGACTTAGCCAGCAAATCACACAGACTCAGCCAACAAGACACAAAGACTCAGCCAGCAAGTCACAAAGAGTCAGCCAACAGGTCACAAAAACTCAGATGACAAGGCACGCAAACTCAGCTAACAAGACACAAAGAATCAGCCAACAAGTCACAAAAATTCCGTCAACAAGTCACAAAGACTCAGATGACAAGGCAAGCAAACTCAGCCAACAAGTCACACAGACTCAGCCAACAATTCACACAGACTCAGCCAACAAGTCACACAGATTCAGACAACAAGTCACACAGATTCAAGCAACAAATCACATAGAATCAGCCAATAAGTCACATAGATTCAACCGATAAGACACATAGACTCAGCCAACAAGTCACAGACTCAGCCAACAAGTCACAAAGACTCAGCCAACAAGTCACACAGAATCAGCCAACAAGTCACACAGACTCAGTCAACAAGTCACAAAGACTCAGCCAACAAGTCACAGAGACTCAGCCAACAAGTCACAAAGACTCAGCCAACAAAACACACAGACTTAGCCAACAAAACACACAGACTCAGCCAACAAGTCACACAGATTCAGACAACAAGTCACACAGATTCAAGCAACACATCACATAGACTCAAGCAACAAATCACATAGACTCAGCCAACAAGTCACACAGACTCAGCCAACAAGTCACAAAGACTCAGCCAACAAGTCACAAAGACTCAGCCAACAAGTCACACAGAATCAGCCAACAAGTCACACAGACTCAGCCAACAAGTCACAAAGACTCAGCCAACAGGTCACAGAGACTCAGCCAACAAGTCACAAAGACTCAGCCAACAAAACACACAGACTTAGCCAACAAAACACACAGACTCAGCCAACAAGTCACGCAGATTCAGACAACAAGTCACTCAGATTCAAGCAACACATCACATAGACTCAAGCAACAAATCACATAGACTCAGCCGACAAGTCACATAGACTCAGCCAACAAGTCACACATACTGATCTAACAAGTCACACATACTGAGCCAACAAGTCACACAGACCCAGCCAACGAGTCACAAAGATTCAGCCAACAAGTCACATAGTCTCAGCCGACAAGTCACATAGACTCAGCCAACAAGTCACACAGACTGAGCTAACAAGTCACACATACTGAGCCAACACGTCATAAAGACTCAGCCAACGAGTCACAAAGACTCAGCCAACGAGTCACAAAGACGCAAGCAACAAACCACAAAGACTCAGCCAACAAGTAACACAGATTCAGCCAACAAGTCACACAGACTCAAGCAACAAATCACATAGAATCAGCCAATAAGTCACATAGATTTAACCGATAAGACACATAGACTCAGCCAACAAGTCACAGACTGAGCTAACAAGTCACACATACTGAGCCAACAAGTCACACAGACCCAGCCAATAAGTCATACAGACACCGCCAACATTTCACACAGACTCAGTTACCAAGTCACATAGACTCAGCTAACCAGTCACAAAAACTCAGCCAACAAGTCACACAGACTCAGCCAACAAGTCACACAGACTCAGCCAACAAGTCACAAAGACTCAGCCAACAAGTCACACAGAATCAGCCAACAAGTCACACAGACTCAGCCAACAAGTCACAAAGACTCAGCCAACAAGTCACAGAGACTCAGCCAACAAGTCACAAAGACTCAGCCAACAAAACACACAGACTCAGCCAACAAAACACACAGACTCAGCCAACAAGTCTCACAGACTCAGCCAACAAGTCACACAGACTCAGCCAACAAGTCACACAGACTCAGCCAACAAGTCACACAGACTCAGCCAACAAGTCACACAGACTCAGCCAACCGGTCACACAGACTCAGCCAACAAAAAACACAGACTCAGCCAACAAGTCATACAGACTCAGCCAACAAGTCACACAGTCAAACAGACTCAGCCAATAAGTCACACAGACTCAGCGAACAGGTCACACAGACTCAGCCAACAAGGCACATAGACTCAGCCAACAAATCACACAGATTCAGCCAACAAGTCACACAGAGTCAAGCAACAAATCACATAGAATCAGCCAACAGCCACATAGACTCAGCCGACTAGTCACATAGACTCAGCCAACAAATCACGCAGATTCAGCCAACAAGCCACATAGACTCAGCCAACAAGTCACATAGTCTCAGCCAACAAATCACACAGATTCAGCCAACAAGTCACACAGAGTCAAGCAACAAATCACACAGAATGAGCTAACAAGTCACAGAGACTCAGCCAACAAGTCACATAGACTCAGCCGACAAGTCACATAGACTCAGCCAACATGTCACACAGACCCAGCCAACAAGTCACGCAGACTCAGATAACAAGTCACACAGACTCAGTCAATAAGTCACATAGACTCAGCCGACAAGTCACATAGACTCAGCCAACAAGTCACATAGACTCAGCAAACAAGTCACATAGACTCAGCCAACAAGTCACACAGACTCAGCCAACAAGTCACATAGACTCAGATAACAAGTCATACAGACTCATCCGACAAGTCACACAGACTAAGCCAACAAGTCACACAGACTCAGCCAACAAGTCACATAGACTCAGATAACAAGTCATACAGACTCATCCGACAAGTCACACAGACTCAGCCAACAAGTCACACAGACTCAGCCAACAAGTCACATAGACTCAGATAACAAGTCATACAGACTCATCCGACAAGTCACACAGACTAAGCCAACAAGTCACACAGACTCAGCCAACAAGTCACATAGACTCAGATAACAAGTCATACAGACTCATCCGACAAGTCACATAGACTCAGCCGACAAGTCACACAGACTCAGCCAACAAGTCATACAGACAACACCAGATCTAAGCAAGGTTTAAAATATAGCTTATAGAATAATCCTACGCGCGTATATGCAAATTATGGTACAAATAATATTTTAAAATCACTTTGTTCTTTCTATGGAATATCAGATGGCATATAACATAGAGTGGAATAACATAATTGACAATAAATATATTTGCCAGATCGCATTTCAACAAATTCTTTATGAAAATGAAAAAGTTTTAAATGAGTTTTTATTGTCGAAGGCGAAAAAAAATATAGCAATAGCTAATTCAGTTATACAATTCATCAAAGATAAAAACCTCATAAGACAGCGACCTGAAAAAGTGTTTTCGACCCTGACTAATGTTTATAGCATTTTTATTTGATATTGAATAGGCCCCACATATATATATAATTATAGTACTTTTCTGAGAACCATTTTAATTTATAATTACTTGTGGTGAGTGATGTAAACAAGTTATTAAATGGTGGGACCGAGCTATACCCAAAGTCACATTAGAAGTGATCAACCAGGATCGCAAGTTTTTCGCTGATTTCTCGGTCAATTGTCAACCGATTTTCATGAAATTTTGTAACAATCATATGTCAACAGAATCCTAATATCCCTGATAATTTCGTAAAATTATATATCGGATTTCAAAAGTTAGACCATTTGACATGTAATAAATTGAAATTAAACTAATTTAGAATTTTATTACATGTCATAAGGTCTAACTTTTGAAATATTAAATATAATTTTGCGAAATTTTTACCGCTGTTAGGATTTGAATAGAAAATGGCCTTTGCAAAATTTCCAAAAAATCGGTACAGAATTGACGGAGAAATCGCCGAAAATCATGCGATCCTTGTTAATTTGACGGCGAGTATAGTAAAGCTTTCATGTCATCACAGGCTTAGATACCTAACCCGCTGAACAATGTAGCTAAGTTATGATGTCTTATTCGCCAGTTATGGAGGCGTTGTTTTAAGCTGCCGAATTGATCATTTTGTTCACACGTCAATACGCTCACCATCGCTTATTACGCCTCCTTACATTCAGCTTAGTGCTACTGGTAAGGCTTACATACTTTTCAGACTTTTCGCCTTCATCCCCCAGCAAACACGAAATGTTGGCTATGTTGGCAGACCGTCTTCGACGTCCGCCCAACATTGGCTGATAGTTTAGTGTTTGCTGGACTCAGACAAATCATCTTCGCACTCTGACTGATGAGTCAACTTATGCTTTTGCTGCCGGGTCCGAATATATCCGTTTTCAGGCAAATTTCAGACCAATAAATTCAACTCGAATTGCTAAAATATTTTGTGATAGATGCGCAGTTAATCTAATAGTTACATTTTGAAGATGTATATTTGTTCATTAAAATAATTATTTTTCGTCATTTGGAGCTGGAAATTGCGCTAGCAATTCCAGCTTCAAATGAATGAAAAATAGTCTGAACAAATCGGCAGCATTTAAGTTGAAGGAGTAGTCCACTGTGTATGAACAGCGGGACACATCTGTACCCAGAAAGCACCACGCTGATTACAGAGATAGAGGCAACTTGAGGTACAACTAAAACCAGAAACATACATAGAGTGGTCTACAGCTACAGCTTTATCTCTTAAGCCGCTAAGCGTGACTACAGGCGTTTTCAGTTTGTTTCATTAGCAGGGTAAATTACTGTTATTAGGCATAAAATGTGTGTTTAAACATTTTTTGATTTGAAAATGTTTAGCAAATGTCGGTAATTTTCATCAACTTGAAGTTGTGGATTGCGTTAGCGAGACACAACTTCAACGTGGTGAAAATTTAAACTATATTTTTTTTTTTTTTTAGGACTTTAAGGGTTTAACGATGTGACGACGGCGAACATCAAATCACCATATAATACAAAGTATGGCCAACAATAAGCAACCAAGTAATGACTGACATGGAATGAAACAGCGTCATTGTCACGCAAAGAACCTACTGTTTAGTCGTAATTGAAAGAGAACCGATTAATATATGTTTTCACCAGAATCATATTTGATCTTGCTTATATATTCACCAGGGACCGGTTTTTTTCACCAACTTTACATGGACTTAAGTCAGTATATTTAAGTCAGCCGTAAGCTCACTGATTGGCTGAGACGTTATCACGTGTTGATAGTTAAAGGTGTAGTCAACTGTCAAAATTCGCGGGACAAGGGTCCCCCAGAAGGCAACAGTGCCCGTGGGTAAGCCAAGGCCCTATTCCATAATAATACTAAATATGCGTTTCATACCCAAAGCCTCATTAAGAGCAAGTTCACAAATCACAGCTAGTTCATATATACTTGAGCGACATCTATGGGGTAATAATTCAAAGCCCTTGTCTTTTGCCCCTACTTGGTCGCCTACTTGCAAACAAACTGACTGTATTACTGCGGGGATTTGGAAACTGCTTGACCCCCAAGTTTGTATTGTCACCCAGTAAACACAAAACATTTGTATGACTTTATGCAATGTCGGACCAACGTCGAAGACGTTGGGCCGACAGTGCATAAATGTCATACAAATGTCTTGCGTTTGCTGGGCAGGAGGACTTTCTCTCAAACATTGTACATTTATCTAATGTTGGTTCAATGTTGGGCCAGCGTCGCAGACGTTGGCCTAACATTAAAACAGCATTGGATCAATGTCTCGTTTGAGTAGTATCTTGTAATCAGTTCAGTGGCTATATTAATGCCGTCAATCTGTACTCAATAGGCTACTGCTGGCCTACACTTGACCGTCCCAGGCATGCGCGTTTTGAAGCTGAATGATTCTTTAAGACAAATTTTGACTTAAGTCAGACTGGTGAAATCGGGGCCAGGATATGTTTTCACCAGACGACCGAACAGCTGATGTCTTTCCATTTTGGAATGAATAATGTTTAGTAAATTTTAATTTCTGATTTCATTACTGAGTAAGAGCATAGTCTGAATCGCTAATGTAATTAATTTTATTCTGTGCTCCTGGGAGGGGGGGGGGGGGGTGTGTCTATGCTAGACATGCTCTTATACCATACCAAGATCTGTATTGTACCAGATACAGACCTTGTTACTCGGCTGATAGAGGTGTGAAGATGCAGAGAGCAGATTCTGTGATCATTGATCTACTTCCTACTCCCATATTGAAGTTATACGATTGCATTAAAATTAGGCCAAATTCAGCACCTCAGAGTGTGTATACACCCGCTGCACAGCCGTACTGTACCCTCTACTATCCCCAAGTAACTTAAAACATTTGTATAACATTTGTCTTCGACGTTGGTCTAACATTATACAAATATTATACAAATGGTTTGTGTTTACTGGGTTACTAGCCTAGTAGGCCTAGCTATATTACGTCAGCGAATTATTTGTGTATATACCGTGGAAACAAAAGGGTTTTTTTAATCTGAAACCATCATAAATGGATTTGAATACATATGTTATGGGTTCACAGCCATTAGATATATGTCAATTGTTTCAGCGCTGGGTCCGTCTTTATACGTCAGAATCTGACGTCTGTATTCAATTCTTTCAGTGCGGGAACAGTCTTTATACGTCAGAATCTGACGTCTACTTAAATCCATCCCAAATCAATGCCTGAACAAATTTATACCAACTAAAATGACTTCCCTTCGGGGAAATCTACCTTGGCTATCCAAATCACTAATCAAATGCATTTATTCGGAAAAAAACATCTTTATATATAGCAAAGCCAAGCGTACGAATAAAGCTGATTTTCGGGCAAAATATAAATTATGTAAACGGCAGACCCAGCGTGCCATCAGGTCTGCCAGGTGGTCTTTTTTGAAAAACAAACTTTCTGAATCTTTAGAACAAAAAATTCAAAACCGCTCTGACGTTATATTAAATCTAAACGTCTGGATGGAAATGGTGTCTCCCCCTTGAAATGAAATGAATCCGGCTTTAGGCCACCTTTGTGCACACATAGGCTAAACTAGGCCAGGAGAACCTCCTGAGGATGGTGAGATGATTGAGATGACACTGTCCTCCAGACAGAGGATCAATAACCCAAGAGCCATTGCAACGTGGTACCCTCTGTCGACTTTATAAAAGTATGGTACTGCCCAATATTGAATATTGCGATATTATTTACGACAATTATACAGTACGAGATTCAATAGCAATTGAACAAGTACAGAGGAGGGCTGCTCTGGTGTGCACTGGAGATTGCTAGCCGATCTTGGCTGGCAATCTCCCAAAAATGAAATGAATCGGGCTTTAGGCCACCTTTCTGCTAGGCTAAACTGGGCCAGGAGAACCTCCTGAGGATGGTAATATGATTGAGATGACACTGTCAGGATTCGAAATTCGAGCCCTGGTGGTCTGAGGCCGAGCACGCTACCTCTCGGTCACGGAGGCTCCCCACAAAAATGAATTTCACACGTGGATGGTGAAGACACATTTTTTGTTTTTTTCAAACCGCCGAGACTGGGAAGCGAACCCCGAACTCTGGCGTGAAAGGCAGCGGTGCTAACCACTACCCTAGGTCCCCCGCCCCAGCAATCTCTCAGAACAAGACCACAAAACCACAAACTTTTACAGCTGCTTAAAATGACACACCAGATTAGTCCTCCATATCTACAGTCTATTTTACCAGCAGCAGTTGAAAATAGGTATAATACTAGAAGCTCTACTAAGTATAGTTTAGGCCTACCAGTAATATACGCCAAACTATCGCCTTCATCAATTAAAGCCTGGAATAATTTGCTTGTTGGTACATTCGTAGTGTAACTTCATTTATTAATTTTAAAGTTGAATTGTAAATATGAACAAAAACCTTGACAGGTTTCACCCAAACTTGTAACGTTTTTATATTTCTAGAGCGTAGCACTGTATGTTGAGATTGGGGCTGAGCGCTTTTAGTGCTGCAGCAGACCGACCAAAAAGCCGTTATTTTTTGGGCAACCTTCCATAAAAAAGCAACATTAGTTATCATATACCATTGGAAAGTTTTGAAATCTCGAGATTATGGCTAGGGGGATAACATTTGGATGACTTTGGAAAATTAACCCTTTGTGAACCAACATCACATATTTCGTTACAATTTATTTTCTGCTAAGGTCATCGATATATACCTGAAATAATATGCAGCAAACCGTCATTCAGCACCTAGCACATATATTTAACCTACCATGACTTGGAAAAAAATAATTATTATGATTTGATTATTTCAAGCACCCTTTTACTGCCAGAAAACACGCAAAAAGGAACTGTCCTTAAAATTGTGTAATGTAATGTTTCTACATCCCCTTGACAACATTTGTTTGTGAACATACATGTACGCTCATTGACAGACATTTTGATGGAGAAAGGAGGCGTATTGAAAGGCAATCTGTGGTGTCTATAAGCAGAAATTTCTCTGATTATGTTGCGAAATACATTTCTAAAAAAAAACATAATATATTTTCACTTTGTATGTGTGTCGGTAAAAAATAAAATTATAAAATAAATTTGCACACCCTTTGCTCACTGGAAACTTTTGTATTTTATTGAGAACAAACTCATTCATCTCACCATCCCCAGGAGGTTCTCCTGGCCCAGTTCAACCTATATGTCCACAAAGGAGGCCTACAACCCCAATTCATTTCATTTCAGTTATCTAGTGTAGGAGGAACACACTGAAAGTTCCCCATATGTTATTTGCATTACTCTAATATCTATTTAGTGCAGGAGGAACACGGAAACTTCCCTTTATGCCATCTTACACCACTCTTATCTCTTTTTAGTGTCGGAAGAACACAGAAAGTTCCCTTTACGCCATATGCACCACTCTAATCTTAGGAGGAACACGGAAAGTTCCCTTTATGTCATCTTCCACCTTTCTAATCTATATCTAGTGTATATAGGGGGAACACGGAAAGTTCCCTTCATGCCATCTTACACCACTGCGATCTCTATCTTCCACCACTCTAATCTTTATTTAGTGTAGGAGGAACACGGACAGTTCTCTTTATGCCATCTTTCACCTCTCTAATATCTATATAGAATATATAAGGAAGAACACGGGAAATTCCCTCTATGCCATCTTACACCACTCTAATCTTATTTGTCCACCACTCTAATCTATATTTAGTGTAGGAGGAACACGGAAAGTTCCCTTTATGCCATCTTATACCACTCTAATCTCTATTTTCCACTCTAATCTCTATCCAATATATGAAGAACACAGAAAATTTCCTTTATGCAATCTGATACCACTCTAATATATACTTGGAGTATATAGGAGGAACACGGATGACTCCCCAGGGCCGTATCCAGGGGGGAGGGGGGGAGGGGTGGGTGTCTGTAAGCCCCCCCCCCCTGAATATACCCAAAATGCCTTGTTTTTTAAAATTTCCTAGAGGAGGATGCCCCCAGACCCCCCTATTAGCG
The DNA here is from genome assembly GCA_964017125.1 of Flabesymbios commensalis. Lineage (NCBI taxonomy): Eukaryota > Metazoa > Annelida > Polychaeta > Terebellida > Flabelligeridae > Flabesymbios > Flabesymbios commensalis. The sequence goes on along the minus strand of OZ024912.1, from coordinate 72,467,786 downwards.
GATGGTCGACCTGTAACCCCTCCCCCCTTTGTCTTGGTCTGGATACGGCCCTGTTCCCTATTTGCCATCTTACACCATTCTAATCTCTATATTCTACCACTCTAATCTCATTCTATTGCAGGATGAACACCCTTTATGCTATCTTACACCACTGTAACCTGTATCTAGAGTAAGCCTATATAGGAGAAGCACGGAAAATTCCCTTTATGCCCTCTTGCACCACTCTAATCTATATCTAGAGTATATGGGAGGAACACAGAAAGTTCCCTTCGTGCGATCCTCCATCACTCTAATATATAATTAGAGTATATAGGAGGAGCACGGACAGTTCACTTTATGCCGTCTTACACCACTCTAATCTGTATCTAGAGTATATAGGAGGAGCACTCTAATATCTAGCCTCCACCACCCTAATCTCATTCTAGTGCAAGAGGGACACAGACAGTTCCCTTTATGACATCTTACACTACTCTAATCTCTATTTTTCATCACTCTAATCTTTATCTAGTGTAGCAGGAACTCGGAACGTCCCTTTATGCCACCTTACACTTCTCGAATCTTTATATATAATATATGAGAGGGGGTACTGGGATGATTGCTAGTAGTAGTACTTTTTTGTCCCCATCCGGGGAGGGTCATTAGGGATCTGTTCTGTCAGTTGCATGCTGTATGGCATGGTACGGAAGCACTAGTCTACAGCAATCATCCAAGGGAAGTTGCAGCCTCCTCGTATCTGGCCATAATCTTCGGGTGGATTGCCAGTGGCGTGCCCTGGTTCCTCTGCTCAACTGCGGTGATTTTGCAGCTCTCCCATCAGTGGAGGCTGTGGTAGCCTTAAGTAACTGGCAATAGCGTGTTTGACATTAAGTTTCTTACGTGGGATGAATGGAGTTACCCAGAGGGAGTTATCCTTCTTATTGTTACTCTGGGGACTATCCGACCCGAGGATAGCGGAGCTGCGCGAAATGCCACAGAGTTTCAGCATTAAATAGCACAGCGAAACCCAAGTCTCCAGCCGTCTGGGGGTAGATCCCCTAGACTTGCCTAGAACCCCTTATCGGGCGAGCATAGGAAAACGCTCTCAATAACCCATCATGCCCTATCACCCCCACCTTCATATCATCATCTATACATAATTTCATCTCATCAATTGACTACAACGTTTTTATCGTATTACAATGTCACTTAAAAGACCTTTTGGGCCGAAAAGTGACATGAAGCAATGATTTACTACTACTAAATTTAGTATATGAGAGGAACACAGAAAGTTCCCTTTATGCCATCTTACACCACTGTAATCTCTATCTAGCATATCTAATGTAGAAGAAACACGGAAAGTTCTCATTATGCCATTTCCCACCACTCTAATCTCTATCTAACACAAGAGAAACATGGATGGTCTCTTCTATGCCATTTCTATGCTATTATTCGAGAAACACGGATGTGACGAAAGTGATGAAAACGAGTGTTTATATATACAAAATATATTATTTTAGTCTGCAGTTGATGGACAATTCCGATCATTGTTACGGTTTTATGTGTCTTTTTCACAATTTATTGTGTTAAAAGAGTTTAGATGACACGATATTTATATAACGCGATATAAAATTTCAAATGTCTAACTTAGGTTGCCTAAAAAAGAGATCTAATACAATGAATACAATGAATTTTAATGTAAAGGGTTCTTTACATTTGATGTATTTTATCTTATTTATCTTATTTGATGTACCTTACCTGATGAAAATATCGATAACATCATAGTGGATTAAATACAAGCTCTGTATGTTGCTAAAATGTATTATGTCAACGAAATCCAATTACATATATGTTGGAATGTTGTACACAAAGGGTTAGTTTCTGTTTTTTTAATATACCGTCTACATAGGATACATAATTTTAATACGCATATTGCAAAACTAATCGGGATTTTGTATTACTTTTTTGAGCATTCAATATTCTACAGAAGGACCCTGTATCTAAATGAACATTTGGAAAGCATTCCACTGAATAGACTTGAATAAATTAAGACTACGCAACAGTGGAACATTTTACATGCCGAATATTCGCCTCTGGCACTCAGTTAAAGTATTTTTTCTGTGAACATGATTTAGTTTCAAACGATTGCAAACTGCAATATATCTACAAGTTGCTTTCCTATTTCATACATATAAGCATTACATACATACATAATCATTATTAATAATAACAAATACAATAATGAACCGCAGAACAACAAAATATTACAGAAAAAAACTATATGAATATGATATGTATTAAGTAAGAATTTTAATGATAAAATGAAAATAAAAAAAGGTAACTATGATAATTTAGATGGACAAGCGTCTTGAGCTGCTTATGTAAAAGGGAAAATATGCTCAAATTTGTATCTTCAGGAATATTATCTGAACCGTATATTAACATATTCAAGAATTTTGCGTTACAGACACAGGAAGTAATGCAGTCAGACCATCTATCAGTACTTGTCTTTGGGCGGCAAATGCTGGGCAAAAAAAATATAGTGTTTCACATTTTCTCTATTATGGTTACAAGAGTCACAAGACATATTGCTGATAAACCCATATCAAATTGTTGACTGTTTAAAGCGCTCAGCCTCTATCTCAACCTACAGTTATTAAAAGACGCTCTAGAAATATAAAAACGGTACAAGTTTGGGTCAAATTATTCCAGGTTTCAATTTATGAAGGGGCGAATGCATTTCAGTGCTTGATAGTTTGGCGTATATTACTGGTAAACTATTATTAGTAGAGCTTCCAGTATTATATCTATTTTCAACTGCCGCCGGTAGAATTGACTGTAGATATGGAGGACTGGTCTGGTGGCATAAGTTTGTGGTTTTGTCGTCTCAGAGCTACATGTAGTGTGACGATATGATTCAGTGCACACCAGAGCCATCTTTCAATTTTGTCCAAATCTCTACAAATTTTACCGTTTTATTCAGCATAGTCACTAAAACAAGTAGGGATGTGTCGTCTGCAAATAAGTGTACATCACATCCTAGGTTAACAATAAGATCATTTACATAAACAAAATAAAAAAAACAGTGGCCCGAGAATTGACCCTTGGGGTATAACTGAATTGCGCATAACCATTGCGAGGAACATTACCATTCACCACAATCCGTTGGTATATGTAACTAAAGTATAGATGGCTAAGCGCTGAAAAAAAGTGCCTGTTCACAGATGAAAATCTTTTTTGTTTTGTTTGCAGGTCAAAAGCAGATCTTGATCTGCTCGAACAGGACTTGGGCAAACGATAACCATGAAAACATCATGGTGATGGCTTACACAAGTAATTCAATTGCGTCAGATATAAATTTATTTATTTGATGTGGAATTGGGCCAATAACATATGTATTTTATGTATGGACCACGTATTGGGCCAATACATATCTGGTTCTCTTGGTTATAACGACTGAATAATCAATTATAACAGATGTAGGGAATGGCCGAATCACGTCATGTTTACCGGGAAGTTATATTACATTTTTATTGAAACAGTTTGCTGTTGTTACAATTTTTTTTTTTTCAAATGATTTTCAAATGTAAAGTACACCTTCTCTCATCTAAATTATGTAATATGCACTGCTGGAATTTTAGTAATATAAATAATTCAATGATCCACAGCGATATCTCAAGACAAAAAGGACATATTGCAAAAATGCATATGTTCTGTATTTTGGCAGTCATCTTGGATTTTAAAATTGCTCTAATTTACAACCAATGCAATCTAAGTAATTCCGGGGCTAGCAGTTTCAACAGTAGGCCTAACATAATTTCAGAGTGAGACCCTTGCAGTTATAGATGGAGAAAAAGATAGACAGTACATTCCTTTGTGGTTTGAAGATGACAATGTTTCAGATACACTCCTTCCAGTTAAAAGTGTAACGTCTGTTTAGTTTGGGGGAAAACATACACAGTGCTCTGTGTAGTTCCAGGTGACCTATTTTACGGAGATATGGACCAAAAGAGTGACGAGGATGATGATGACAGTGATGACGAGCCCTATGAGAATCAGGATGAAAGTGACAAAATGGATGAGAGCGATTGCGAGAGTGATTGCGACGAAACGAAACAAATAAATAACGTCGAATTGTGCTGTCTGTATACACAAATTGACCTTGAAATTGACTTGACCTTTGACCTTGACCTCTGAGTGTCACGAAATTAGGTTGAAAGCGTCAAGGATACGTGAAAAAAATAATATTACACATAGGGATTATCCAAATCGCCTTGGTGGTTACAGAGATATGACATTTTGTAGTTCTCACGCGGTAAACTGGGGCAAACTGGAGAATTGGAGGTAACAATGGTAACACCACGAATATACCTAAATTACCAGGAACACCGAATACTGAAATGCCTAAATTCGAAATTACTTGATTCGGAAGAATGCTGCCATCGAAGTATCTCCCTTTCTTAAAATTATTTTCGACCAATCTCTACAGACGGACAAATTACCAGATGACTGGGTAGAGGCTAATGCTGCCCCAGTCTTCAAAAAAGCACTCTCCGGCAGACTACAGGCCGATATCCCTCACATGTGTTTGTGCCAAATTACTCGAACACATCATTTGTAAACAAATTATGTCCCATTTTTCGGAAAACAAAATTTTAACACCTGTACAGCATGGCTTTCGATCAAAACACTCATGCGAAAGTCAGCTTTTGATTACAACTGATGAATTTTGAAAGCAAGACACAAACAGATGTTGTTGTCTTGGATTTTAGTAAGGCCTTTGACGTTGCTCCCCACCAACGCCTCCTGCACAAACTTGACCACTACGGAATTCGGGGAACAACTGTTAATTGGATTCAAAACTTTTCTGACCAATAGAACCCGAAAAGTAGTAGTTGATGGCAGCTCTTCAGAATCAGCTCGTGTGAGGTCCGGTGTGCCCCAGGGTACTGTTCTCGGACCCCTACTCTTTTTGACTTATATTAATGACCTCCCTTCCACAGTCTCCTCGCAGGTTCGACTCTTTGCAGATGACTGCCTCCTGTATCGCCCGATAAAATGTCGAGCAGATCAGGAGCAGCTGCAGAGAGACCTATCTGTATTACAGTACTGGGCAGATCGATGGGGGATGTGTTTCAACCCCTCGAAATGCTCGGTCCTGAGGGTGTCCGGGCCGAAATAAAAAAACCTGGAATTTGAGTACACCCTTAAAGACGAAACACTGGCGAGCATCTCACCAACACCATATCTTGGTGTTTGCCTTAGCGAGACCCTGGAATGGGAGGCCCACATTAGCAAAATTACAAGTAAAGCAAATCCCACTCTGGGCTTCCTTCGGAGGAACCTGAAGGCATGTCCCCCTAAACTAAGGGAGACTGCCTATTTCTCCCTGGTCAGATCATCCTTAGAATACTTTTCAGCAGTTTGGGACCCCTTTAGACAAAAAGATATTGATAAATTAGAGAAAATTCAGAGATCAGCAGCAAGATTTGTCACCCCGAATTATAGACAGCCAGTGTGACATCTCTCATTCAGAACCTGGGCTGGACTGACTTGAAAACAATCCGTAAACATTCTAGACTTGTAAGCATGCTCAAAATTTTAAATGAGCTATTCGAAATTCCTATCAATGACTGTTTAATCCCAGCGGACAGAAGAACACGTGGTGGTCACAATCAGGCCTATAAACATCTTAGAGCTAACACCACACTGGGACAAAATTATTTTTGGCATCGAACTATCCCTGATTGGAATTCTCTTCCGGCAGCTGCCATAGTATCAAAAATTGTGGCAGCGTTCAAGAGTCAGCTGGTTGACTAAGTCCACCAGCCTCTCCCCCCCCCCTCCAGCCTGATACTCCACATAGGAGGTGCTGCTGGAGTACCATCTTCAAAGTTCAAATGCCACATAAAATTAGTTCCTTGTTCGCCCAACATTGCATCAACATTTGGTTATTGTACCCAAATCACTGGGAACTATTTCCCCAAAGGCAAAAGTAGGGGGCGGAGGTAATTCGTGACGTTTCAAGATGGAGACATGCATGGCTGGTTATAATACATGTACATATTCATGGAGCTGATGATGTACTGTATGATTTTATAAAACTGAACAAAGTCAACACGGATCGCTGGTCCAACGCTGCCTGAATGCAGGTGCAGCACTAGAATTGATGGCGATCAGCGCGACCGCTCCTGGCCAGCGTCAAGCATCCACTCACCCCTTGTTCACTCTGTCGATGCGGGTATATTGAAATGAATAGAAATCTAGTTCAGCTCATGTACAAATACAAGAAACATGAAATATATACCCGATGCAGTTTTAATGTTAATTCAGATTCAATAATGGGCGGTTTTTGTGTGTGAAGTGTGAAGAGTTGTGAGATCCACCCAGCCCAGAAAATGTGCACATTTTCAGCACTGATAATAAGTGCACTAATAACATCTGCTAAGTTAGAAGATAGTTCATTGTGATATATACTTTAATTATATTGATGAACTGAAATCACCTCACCGGGCCTTTAAAGAGGAACATTGCAATATTTCTCTAGTTTGGGCTAATTAAATCATGACTGAGAATGTTGGATAAAAAGACAATACCATGGCTAAAGTGGTATCGTCATTTGCATCAGCCCTCCCTATAGCTGTATTCTCCCTCGCATCATACCTGCGGCCCCGGGACGGTATAGGGACCTGTTTTGATACGTATTATCGGATGGAAATGAAACCAGGTCTTCAGATTTTCGAGAATTGCCGACGATTTCACGAGTGGATCAGAGTGCTCGTATCCTCCAATATTATACATGTTAGAGATGGAGACAAACAAGGACAATCAATGAGCTTTTATGATTTTCGAAAGCTGCAGGAATTAGGTCACGAGAAGTTTGGAAATAAATATACCTAGAGCGGGGCTCTAGTATGGATACAACTAGGCGCGGCTGATACGCGGGACGATACAGCTTTAGCTATGACATAGTATATTATTATCAAATGTAAGGTCTGTGTGCTACACTAAAACATGACGAGGTCAACAAAGTTCTTCTCACAGTAGGGTTTATCCTACTTCAACGGCATTTTTTGAAATCATGTAATGATTCATTTATAATTTTAATTACTGAGATTGTCAATAAATCACTGACAAAATTTGCTTCAGTGTTCAAGCGTCCATTTAAAAAAAAATCTTGGATAAAAATTATATAAATAATTATCGCACAGTTTTATTTCAAATGCTGTGGAAAAAGTTTTAGCGTATCGCTTGCTCACTCTTTTAGAACTGACTAATGTAGCATCCGAGTGTGTGTATGACAGAGTGAAATGATTATCTTTCGAGTTAATCAAGCCATCGAGTTAATGAGTTGGCAACACTGTTGCACTCAGCTCTCACTATGTCAGGGTCGGTGATCCTGTTTCATAGCGCCTAATGTCAGTTATCCTCACCCGTCGTGCCCCAGTATAGGATATTCTAGGTTTTTTAACCATCCATGTTATTGTACAATATGCATGAGATACGCATGGGAACGGGAATGTCAACGCATGAGTGGGTTGAATGTTGATTTGAGAGGGGGCTATGTCGCCGATGCTTTTGTTTCCAGCATCTCAAGTGATAAGTGACATACGCAAGCATTATCACAGCTGATGCAGCCAAACAGCCTGTCACGCGTTCGTGACATCCAGATTGGACAATGGTAATTCTCTACTATATGGCCTGCCATCAGTCGTGATCCTTCTATCACGCCCGTTCTAAAAGAGTCGCACTGGCTGCCTGTGCATAAGCGAATTATTTTCAAACTTTTAGTTGCGCAGTCATGAACCATCACGGACTCACTCTGCACTCCGCTCCCCAAGCGCTGTTAACTGTAAATAGGACCGGATTAGACACGTATCAGGGTATGGAAGTCGTGCATTCTCGGTGGCTGGCCCGGCCTTGTGGAATGAACTACCGCATGCTATCAAGTGTGCTGAAACATTATCATCGTTCAAGTCAAAACTGAAAAAAACATCCCTTTTGCCAAGCTTTTAATGTTAGATCTTAATGACATAACATACACAAACAAATATCACTAAATAAACTGACTTTCCCCTGTGTTTCTTATTTTTGTTACTTAAACATAATAATAATATTACTACTTGAGCTAGTTATGTAAATATATATTAAATATCACTGTTAAGCGCACATTCTGAGGCCGGATTCAGGCGCTTTACAAATGCTATATTATTATTATTATTTATTTTTTTTATTATTATTATTATTATTATTATTATTATTATTATTATTATTATTATTATTATTATTATTATTATTATTATTATTATTATTATTATTATTATTATTAGTATTAGTATTATTATTATTATTATTATTATTATTATTATTATTATTATTATTATTATTATTATTATTATTATTTTCTTCTTCTTCTTCTTCTTCTTCTTCTTCTTCTTCTTCTTCTTCTTCTTCTTCTTCTTCTTCTTCTTCTTCTTCTTCTTCTTCTTCTTCTTCTTCTTCTTCTTTTTCTTTTTCTTCTTCTTCTTATTATTATTATTAATATTATTATTATTATTATTATTAGTAGTGGTAGTAGTAGTAGTAGTAGTAGTAGTAGTAGTAGTAGTAGTAGTAGTAGTAGCAGCAGTAGTTCAGCGAGTTATAGCTTTGGCCACTTTGGTAGCACTCTGATATCACGATATCAGGGTCGGTTTTTCGATCCTACAGAGATGTAGGCCTATTACATATTAAAGCCGTGTGCGCTGTTGTCCAGTATACGCTGAGATCAAGAATTTTAAGAGAAATGTCTTCTTCCTCCCACTCTAGTCAGACCACATACTTTTCATTTAGCGTGCAAAACTAAACCGTTTTTCACGAATAAGAGTTTTTCTAATGCCCTCGGAATAATATTCGGTTTCGCGTAATGAACCTGTACATAATTATTATACCCTGGGCCACATTCTTTTTGGTAATTCTGTAGCGCATGTTTTTCGTCGATTTCTCCGTCAATTATGAACCGATTTCCTTGAAATTTAGCACAGGCAGTTTCACGTCATATCCTAACGTCGGTAAAAATTTCGCAAAATTATATTGAATATTTCAAAAGCTAGACCATTTAACATGTAATACAATTCTAGAATTAGTTTAATGGGTTTAAAGAGGGACGTCATAAATTCAATTTACTACATGTCAAATGGTCTAACTTTTGAAATACTGAATATAATTTTATGAAATTTTCAGGGATATTAGGACTCTGATAAAATATGATTTTTACAAAATTTCATAAAAATCGGTTGATAATTGACAGAGAAATCCACGAAAAGCATGCGCTACTGGTTGAATGTGGCCCAGGGTTTATATTTATCAGGATCATTTCTAGTTGACGTGTGGTCTTTGCTGATTGCTGTGACAAGCCGTTCGCTGGGTTTGACAACTGTCATCCTATTTGGCCGTCATTAGTCAATGATACACTGAACCATCAAGCATAAGACCCCGGTACATAGCTGGTTTAATGCTGAACCACCGTCTACGACGCTGATCCAACATTAAACAGCACTGTCCCAGCGCCGCATGCTCACTGAGGATGGTCTTCTTACCAAGGTCGCCAATTATTACTGCCAGCGGCCCATCCCACTAAAATCGTAATATTTCCATCATTCTCATTTCCATCAGAGAAGTTACCATGCTCTTAACTTTTTCTAATTGAAATAAGAGAAAGGTCAGATAATTTTATTTCCATTAGAAAAGTGAGCGCTGAAATATTTTTATATAAACCAAGAGACCAAATGTATTTTTAAATTTGAAACCATCATAAATATCTTTCCGCGTCATTTGAATACACATGTTATGGGTCTACGGTCATATACATTTGGGACCGTCTTTACAGATTGTGACGTCAGATTGTGACGTCTACAGACGGTCCCTGCTCTAATGCTCTTAAATATCTAATGAATATGAGGGAAAGTTTAGGTCTTAACTTTAAAACCTTTAGTGGCATGGGTCCGATATACATTTATCTGTTTATTTTATTTATTTATTGGGCTTTATATACACGAATAGATATAATAATTGTACAAATATGCAATTGTAAATTGTGATATATCAGCGATCAACATGTATCATACGTCGTGGTATTCTAGACGTCACCATATTTCGGTTCACATCGTATAAAAAAAGCCAAGTAATTTTATTTCCATTAAAAAGTTAGGATGCTCTTAACTTTTATAAGGGAAATGAGAGAAAGTTAAGATTTAATTTTAAAATCTTAAAGGGACTGGCCCAGGCTAAAATCACCAAAAAATCGATGATTTTATTTTGGCTTCTTAATATGACCATATGATGTAAACATGTCCATAGACTAGAACTGCAAATTTTTAAAGAGACGATATAGAGACGAATTTCGCGTATTTCCTATTTTTGACATGGTTGTCAATAATTAGAAATCAGGAATTTCGTCTCTATATCTAGCCTAACAGGTGAATGCGCAACACAAAAATTAAAAAAAATTGCAGTTCTAGTCTATGGACATGTTTACATCATATGGTCATATTAATAAGCTAAAATAAAATCACCGATTTTTGGGTGATTTTAGCCTGGGCTAGTCCCTTTAAAGGCCAGTCGCACATACAATCACGCGCGTCCATCTTCCCTAGCAAGGTATCTTACCCACCAGCCCGCAGGGCTATACCTTGCTCTATCGAGCCGATCGTCCAACTATTTTGAATAGCGAGATACCTTGAATGTTGCTATACAACATGGTACATATGTAACCATATTTAAAAGAAAATATGTGTTTTAAATTTATGATAACATTACACATTTTGACCTAATTCCCACAAATCAAAACTTAAAGCCGTGTTTTGTGTGAAACACCAAGTCATATGATCAAAAATTAAATCAGAGCTCTAAGTGTTCTTCAGAGCTCTAAGAGTAAGGCCACTATGTTTGTTCTCTGTTTTAGAAGAGCGCGCGCATTAGATTTAGGCCGCGCATTACCAAATAAAAAACATGTGTTTTTTTCTGCCCAGCGCGTGCATTGAATTGTTGCCGATTTTCGATTTTTTTTTTAAATTTTGGTAGATAAAAAAATCTTCGGAAAAAAAACAAGATCTTTTCAGGAAATAAAAAACTTTTTTCCAGCTACGTTTTTTTGCTTGTTGTTTTCATCGCCCTCATGAACTTTATTTAAAATAGATCAAAATTGTGTTTCTTTCGTCGCTTTCATTAACTTTTCCAGAAATTTGTCCAATTGTTTTTTTTATTTGGTCGCCCTCATTAACTTTTCCGAAAATAGGTGGAATGTTTTTTTTTAATAGGTGGAATGTTTTTTTTCCTAAAGGTTTTTTTTTACCACCCTCCCTCATTAGATTTTGAGAGAAATAAAAACAAGTGGCCTAAGCTGCAGAAATAAAACAACCTGTTGCTCAAGCGCTGGCGAACAGTCGGCGTGTGCTCAGCGCCTGCTTCGAGTGCTCGTGCAGGTAACTTCTGGTCTAACTTCTAAAATACTTTACAAAACTTTCAGGGTAGTCGCGACATAAATTGAAGATAGTGTGTTTACAATTTAATGAAAATTGGCTGAGAATTGACTGAGAAATCGGCGATAATCATTCTCCATGGTTAATGTAAATGCCACTATGGTGCGTCTGATAGGGACAGGAGAGGTGGTCGAGCTGTAGCGTTTGCCATCGCGATCAAGGCTGCTCCCCTTGATAGTAATCTGGATGACCTTCCCCATTCCTCCCTCGCATCAATTGTCATAGACTTGACGAGTTTTCAGGACATGAAAATCCTAGAGGCATTTTTTAGCAAAAGTTGAGAATCTGACTTTTCAACATAATTAAGACATGCTGAGCACGATTATCCCGGTCCCCCCCCCCCAAAAAAAAGAGTTTTTGATTGTCTAATTAGCATAAAAAATGGCTACCAATCGTCATTTTGAAAAACTTAAAATTTGATAACTCTGGAAGTAAACATATGTCTAATTCTACTATTTTTGAGATGACAAATCTAAAGAAATTTCAATTTTCCTAAAATTTAGGATCATCTAGACTTGTAAATCCAATATGGCAGCTATCGAAATTTTGAAGAAAAAAAATACAATAACTTTTGAACGAAACAAGTTATGACGATGTATAATAAACCAAATACTACCAGTTTTGGGATGACACATCCAATGATATGCTTATTTTTTAGATTTAGAATTATTTTGACCTCTCAATCTAATATGGCCGCCATAGCATTTTGAAAACACTGAATTACGATAACGTCATAATATATCAAATTGCTCAATTTTTGACATCCATTGTGTCTGGCTATAATCTTCGGGCGGATTGCTCCCGTATCACTGCAGATACAGGTGCTGGCCCTGGTAAGGTCTTAACCCACCAGCAATAGTTTTTGGCATCAGGTCCCTCACGTGGGATGAATGGAATTACACTCAGCTATTATTACTCCGGGGACTATCCGATTCGAGAATAGCGGAGCTCTACCAGCAATAGTGTTTGTCATTAGGTCTCTCACGTGGGATGAATGGAGTTACACTCAGCTATTATTACTTTGAGGACTATCCGACTCGAGGATAGTGGAGCTTTGTTTTGCATAACGAGACCCAATTCTCTGACAGTCTGTGCATGTCTGGGGGTGAATCCCCCAAACACCTTTTTATCGGCGAGTGAAAGAAAAAAATCTCAATAATCCACCATGCTCTATCACCTCATCATCACCGCATCATCTCATCAATGAACTGGACTGTTTTCTCATATTTTCTCAATGTAATGTCCCTCAAATGACCATTACTGCGGAAAGGAGTGATCCACTGTGTATGAGCAGTGGGACATATAGATCTGTAGCCAGAAAGCACCAGGCTCAGTACGGAGATAAAGGCAACTGGGGTACAACTAGAACAAGAAACATGCAGAGAGTCTATAGCTTTTAGCAATATTTTACTACTACCACTACTACTACTACTACTACTACTACTACTACTACTACTACTACTACTACTACTACTACTACTACTACTACTACTGTACCTCTAGAGTGAGCATGGTGAGCGCCAGGTTATCTAGTCTTCATTAAACATAATTGATAGTAATTTAAATACAGATAATTGATAAAGTGCTCCAAATACAGAATAATTAATCTGGGTATTTTTTCACTATAAACCCAGACAGAAGACATCTCCGTGTTTGTCATCATACTGATGTGCGCAACAGCGGGATTAAAGCCTAAAATAAATATTATTTGAGCATGGTGATGGTGATTGCTAATTAGCATACATATTTATGGATAATAATTTATATATAATAATATTATTACTTGGTATTTTGTTTTACAAATTATACTTATATATGATTTGTATCTGTTCATAATAAAAAATAATTGATGAACATAATGACAAAGCATGCATCACCTGCATAATTATAATTTAAAAAATTGTGCACTTTTGCCATTTCACTTATTCTAATTAGATGACCTAAAAGTGAAATTGAGAAAAGGCTAGTCAATTTCACAAACTTTAATGATGTTAAGAACTCACTCTCTCAACATTTTGTATTGGCTTACTCAATAGCAGTGTCTTTTTAATGGTAATTTAATTCATCACAAAATGCCCGAAACTGTCAATTTGGCGGCTATTTTGTATATGCTAATTAGACAACCTAAGACGCAAAATTTTGTTCGGGATCCGTGCTAATCGTGTTTGGCACACCTTTAAAATCCTAAAAAGTTTTTTAAAAATGCTCCTGGGATTTTATGGGAGGTGCTTTTCTAAAAAATAGTCTAATCTATCAGATGTATCCAGGATTTGGACACTATCCCAATCCATAGTATGGTGTGTGGGATGCACTACCACTGGCTATGTGGTACAGCTGGGGCGGCCATGTTTTCCCAGTTCCAGTAACCCTCTTTTATAATGGGACAAGTATTGATCCTTCTTGTACACCATCCAGATGGCATTTCAAGTTATCGGTAATCCAAAGTAATAATTTACCAGAAATCCAAGTTGTGACTAACAGAATCAAAGGCTTTTGAAAAATTTAAAAAATACTAGTTTGTTTACTCTCGTCTTGGTCATTAAGCCATCAATTTTTATGTTTGCGGAATAAAACATAATCATGTGTTATACAATTGTTAAATCTGAATTCTCCAGAGATCACGTTTTCTGTGGACATAGCTTGCACTTGATGCATGTTTGTCATCTGTGTGTTCTATAATTATAAACATTAATTATGTGTCTTGTTAATAACTTTTCCTTTTTTTTGTGTGTTTCAGGTATGTATCGCATAGTGACATTCTCTATTTACAGTGATACCCTGCCTTCTCCAAGCCATCTTTCACGTATGTAATCCCATTTACCATAAAACCGTGATGTGGGCTACAGTAGCATCCCAGCTTGTTTATGGAAACTTGTGTAACCAGTTGGTAATTTAAAATACGTATTCTTTCATCAAACACTGATATTCGTTGGGACCCGAATTTCACAAATTCACCGAATTTTCAGTGAATTGAAGTTGTATGGAATCGGACTTTCTCTGTCTATTATAGTTGTGGAATCGGGCTTCCTCTGTCTATTATAGTTGTGGAATCGTGCTTTCTCTGTCCCCAATATATGTGGAATCGTGCTTTCTCTGTCTATTATGGGGTACTGGGATGATTGCTAGTAGTAGTACTTTTCGCCCCCATCCGTGGAGGGTCATTAGGGATCTGTTCCGTCTGTTGAATGCTGTGTACGGCATTGTACGGAAGCACTAGCCGACAGCAATCATCCAAGGGCAGCTGCAGCCTCCTTGTATCTGGCCATAATCTTCGGGCGGATTGCCAGTGGCGTACACTGGTTCCTCCGCTCAACAGCGGAGCCAATGCAGCACTCGTATCAGTGCTGGTGCTGGTGTAGGCCGTGGTAGCCTTAAATAACCGACAATAACGTATTTGATGACACTAGGTCTCTCACGGGGAATGAATGGAGTTACCCTTCCTATTGTTACTCTGGGGGTTATCCGATGTAAGGATATCGGAGCTGTGCGAAATGCCAGTTTAAGCATTAAATTGCACAGCGAAACCCAAGTCTCCGGCTATCTGGGCATGTCTAGGGTAGCTCCCCTAGATATGCCCAGAACCCCTTATCGGGCGAGCAAAGGAAAACGCTCTCAATAACCCACCATGCCCTAACATCCCCACCCTCACATCATCATCTGTACATCATTCATCTCATCAATTGATTACAACGTTTTTATCGTATTACAATGTCACCTTAAAGAACATTTGTGCCGAAAAGTGACGTAAAACAATGATTTACTACTACTACTGTCTACTATAGTTGTGGACTCGGGCTGTACCTTTCTAATGTAGTTGTGGGATCGGGCTTTCACTGTCTACTATAGTTGTGGAATCGGACATGCTTTGTCTATTGTAGTTGTGGAATCGGGCTTTCTCTGTCTATTGTAGTTGTGGAATCGGTCTTTCCCGTCTATTATAGTAGTGTAATCGAGGTTTATCTGTCTATTGTACTTGTGGAATCATGGTTCATCCTTCTATTGTAGTTGTGGAATCGCCCTTACTATTGTAGTTGTGGAACCGGACTTTCTGTGTCTATTAAATTGTGGAATCGGGCTTCCTGTTGAAATGTATTACTAGCAAACAAGATACTTTAGACCAATACTGTTTTATTGCTGGGCCAGTGTCCCAGACGGTGGCCCAGCATTATATCAACACTTGGTGAACGTCTTGTGTGTGCTGGACACAGCATACACACAATGTTTGGAAAGGAAATCCCTTTTAGGAATATGTTTGCAAGAAATTAGCCACGGTTGATTTTTTCTATAACTTGATAAGACGAACAAGTGATTGATGATATTAGGCAGTTTGTCCATCCAGCCGTCTGTCCATTTTTTCTAGGTAGGACAATAAATAATAGACTTATGTATAACGACATTAGTGGTGGTGTGGTATTATATTTACAAGCTGTCATCTAATTATGTCCATGATATATTGGTATGTATGGTGAAAGCAAAGTGCACCGGCTCTATTCGCCGTACTTTTACATATATTTATTATTATCGCTTTATTTTTTCAACTGTATAATTACACATTATAATAGGAGCATTACTTGACATAAATGTAGGTACATGGATTTCTATCAACAGAACTACAATGCAGTAATAGCATATCACATTATAGGCCTAATAGTGACATTACTTGACATAAATGTAGGTAATTCTATCGACAGGATTACAATGCAGTAATAGCATAATTATCACATTGTAATAGTGACATTACTTGACATAATTTGAAGGTAGTTCTATCGGCAGGACAATAATGCATTAATAACATATCACATTATAATATATTACTTTACATAAATGGAGGTAGTTCTATCGGCATGCAGGTGGGGGGGTGGGGGGAAGTGGTACATTGGCTAAAGGTCGCGGGCCGGCCCCGGCTTTCAAGTTTTAAAGAAACAAAATGTATCTTCCCCGCTCACTCATAAAAATTAAATATTGTAGGGAGCCTCTGTGACCGAGAAGTAGCGTGTTCGACCTCAGACCACCAGGCGTGTCGTCTAACTCATCTCACCATCTTGAGGAGGTTCTCCTGGCCCAGTTTAGCCTACATGTGCAGAAAGGTGGTATAAAACCCCATTCATTTTATCTCATTTGCTTGACATAAATGGAGGTAGTTCTATCTATTCTAATGCAATAATAACGTCTCGGTATTCGAAGCTCACCAAACACGGCACATTGAACCAATGCTGGTTTAATGTTGGCTCACCGTCTACGACGCTGGTCCAACGTGAAACCAACATTGTTTCAACGTCTATATTGGCTGGTATTTAGTAATCTTGTTCTGGGATTTAAAGCTCGTAATCCGCAATTGCTTCAATAAGGCTGCAATCTTTTTCCAATATAATTATTTCTCTGCTGCTAACTTTCGAGGCTCAGCTGATGGGGACAGCTAATGATGTGGAATCTAATGATGGAGTGAACACACAAAAAGACATTGGTGCTGCAAAACCTCTGATCACACAGATGCTGTCAAAATGTGTTCCGTGAGACCCCTCTGTCAGCCAGAGATGACCTACTTGACAATGAGATGCCAATGCCATCTGACAGTGCAAAGAAAACCCCAACGCCAGGGAAAACACGCATGGCAGCCAATTTATCCAATACTTTAGAGGTTATAGACCTCACCCTCAATCAATAGTCCACAGCTCGCTGTTCTGTGGGCTTGTCAGAAAAGCGGATTGATTATAAGGGTAACAGATAAGAGCTATTGGTCGACATATCAGATCAATCTCAACAACCACACATCTCATCTTTTATTGAATTGTGGCTGAAACCATAATATCAGGGTCATCAAAATGGATATTTTGTATAAGGTAGTGTATAATTGCCCTATCGTTGAACGGATTGTAATTCATAAATCTTTGTAACTGACGTTATTCCTTTCTCTGCACAGAGCCTTTTTATCATGGATTCAACACAAGGCACAGCCTGGAATTGGGTAGCTGTGATTTACCTCCACGTCCAGGCACCATATCTAACATGAAAACATTGCAGTGTGGTTATCTGGATTAGAAGAGACGCCTCGAGGCCTTTTTTGTTGACAGGGAATTTTTTGTCGGTTATGATCTTTTATTTTGTTTTTGTACTGAAAATGTCAGATTGCGAGGTCACAACAGCGAGGATTGTATGCTACTGGTCGCGGCGTGGATTTTATGCCTACTTGTCGCAACAGCGTGGATTGTATGTCTACTGCCCGCAGTGAAGATTATGTCTACTGGTCGCAGCGTGGATTGTATACCTACTTGTCGCAACAGCGAGGATTGTATGTCTACTGCCCGCAGTGAACATTATGTCTACTGGTCGCAGCGAGGATCGTATGCCTACTGGCAAAACAATTTTTTTTGTCTGTTGATGTGTTCCGAAAAGAGAGAAATCTGTTAGAAGGTCACGTAGCTAAATATGTTTTTGGTATTGATTGGAAAATCTCCAGCGCTAGGCTAACATTAAACCAATATTTGGTCAACTTCTCGTGTTTGCTGGCTTGGTACGATCATCGTTGAGCAGCGATAAGGACATTTCGTGAAATTCATATCGACCGATGAAATTGATTCTATCAATGTGAGCACCACTATATATAGATAGCAGCAATTAGTGGTTTGAGTGTAAATATGTTTAGTGGTGTGATATAATATTCATATTTTGCAACCCAAATGCATTGTCAACGAAATGGTGACAGAAATGAATTCGACATGCGTCAAAACATTGAATTTGAAAAAAGTCGCTCATCAGTTAAATATACAAAATCTGCGTGTCAGCCATCTTGGATTCCCGTCTTTTTTTCGTTTCCTGCAAAAAATATACAAAGATATCCACTTATGTTGTGTCAGTGAGTATGTATAGAGATGATTTACAGCAGACCCCGGGCCCATCACACTAACTATTTTTAAATTATGATCATCTTAACGTTCACTCATTAGAAGAGTCAATCTAATGGAAATTAGAGAAAGTTAGGATCTTAATTTTTGTTTTTTTTAGTGGGCCGGGTCGGGAGGCCTCAAACCTTGGCCAGGCTGGGTAATTACTAACTTCCCTTTTATTATCGCCCGCCCCAGAAAACACGAGGTATTGAAACATTGAGGCTTTAATGTTGTGCCAGCGCCAAAGACGGTGAACTGACGCTGAAGTATCATTGTTTGAATGTCTCGTTTTACTGGGTCCTTCACAAAAGACACCACCACAAGTGGCCCAATTTATTTTTTCATTTTTTTACTGTTTAATTTTTTTACTGTTTAATGGAGAAACCAGTTAATGAAGCAATTATAATTCTGAAGACAAAGATGCATTGTTTATGTGTTCATCTATTTGAGAGACGGTGGGACATTTTACATACTACGGGTGACATTTAGGACCAGTGTGGTCGTCTCACAAAGGCGCCCTTGGAGAAGCATGGTGCGTCGACAGTGTCAACTTGACACAATATAATGTTCATATGAATATATTGGTCACGAAGCATGTTGAAATTAAGAAAATTACACTTTTATTGAAAAGTGTAGCAAATAACGCTGGCTTAAATGTAAAAAATGCTTTTAATAGAAGCCGCATGATTTTATGTTCGTCGGGCGATGCGCTTAGCAGTTTATCATGCTGTCATTCTACAGACTACATGTATGTTTTCAGATTCGTGTATACCTCACATCCATTAAACAAATGGAAAAAAATGTATTCACTATTTTGATTTTATTTTTGCCAGATCCCTCTGAATATTGTGGCCAGGAAGGTAAGAATAATTCATGAACATTTATTATGCGGCTTTTCCCCTGACAATGGTATGATTTTGTGTTTGGAATTGACAAAATAAATACTGAGTGCCATATTAATATGAGGGACCAAATCACGACCTCTCTCTAAGCCACGAGAGTCACCACTGACAATGGCAAATCCCGGACTTCTGAAGGTAATCACTGACTTCACCTGTATATAAAAAATGATGGTGGTTAAACCCCATCTAAAATATGTTTTTCCGCATTCACAATATATAAACTTTCCATGGATAAAACTTGCTAGTGGATTTAAAAGCGAACACGATACATTCGAACAATGTTGGCTTAATGTTGGGCCAGCGTATTCGACGGTGGCCCAACATTAAACCATTATTGTTCGATTGTATCGTGTTTGCTGGGATGACTTGTGTGAGACTTTAATACCCTCTATTAGTACCCGTATGTCAATATGATTAAATAATGCAGATCACCATAATGAGAACATTTGACGAAAACAAGTTCATCCTTGTTATTGTTCGACTGGGAACGACGATAGGACACTATAGCTGTTTTCATTATTTTTTATCAACCCCGGGAGGACATGATGCATATTGGAGATAATAACAATGGTGATTGGCATCTGATGTTATCTTCAATCCCAACAAACGCGGCACGTGAAACCAAATGGTGGCTGGATTTTGGGCCAGCGACGTAAGAGGTTGACCAATATTAAACCAACATTGGTTCAACGTCTCGTGTTTACTGGGATAAAAATACGAGGGTGAAGGACATTTGTAATCACGTTATCGTAACAAAGTACATTACAGCATTACATTGGGCATTTCTCCCACCAACTTCCTTGCAATAACTGGCGAATTTACTACCGCAATTGTGGTCTCATATAAGTAATTACAGTACCATTGGCTTGCATGTATCATCGTATTATTCCCAGCCTGACCAATAAATGAATGGATAAGCCCATCACATGACGCGATCAGCAAAATCCGACGTCATTTTGGTATAAATTATGGGGATAGAATACCATAATCTGATAATTGGGCTCAAATCTTAAGTGACACTGACACAGTGACAGCCACATCATGGTACACTCGTGTGATGTACATCTGTAATATGAGATTATGTTTATATTATGATATGAACCATCCCATGACATATATAATCTCCTCGACAGCAGAGTACGTAAATTCATGTATGTATAATACTATTGACAAAAAATAAGTAGGCCCACCTATGCTAAAAAAAATTTTATCAATAATACATAGTCCAGCATATATCTCTTTTCAGTCAGCTAAGTTGAATGACCTGACTGTGGAGGACTATTTTTCCAGAGTCGACCTAAGCTAGCAGTGATTGTTTTTTAAATAACCTAATTTTTGCAACGTTTCGATGTGTATCTCATAAATAATATAACAAGAAATGATCATGCAGGAGTACTAGTAGTAGTAGTAGTAGTAGTAGTAGTAGTAGTAGTAGTAGTAGTAGTAGTAGTAGTAGTAGTAGTAGTAGTAGTAGTAGTAGTAGTAGTAGTAGTAGTAATAAGAGTAGTAGTAGTATTAGTAGTAGTAGTAGTAGTAGTATCAGTAGTATCAGTAGTAGTAGTAGTAGTAGTAGTAGTAGTAGTAGTAATAGTAGTAGTAGTAGTAGTAAAATTGTTTATTTTTGTGTCACATGCCTGAAAACATAGTATACAATTTAATTTAGCTAAAACATATATGATATTGAGCCGGTGTTGGGCTTATGAGACACATAATAAATTACTATGTAAAAGACTTTCTTCCATTATACATATGGCAAGCGCATATAAATAGGGTGTGCAGTTTAAAAAATAATCTATCATTATCATTAAAATCAGCGAAATCAACATTAATCTCTTAGTTCATCATAAATATGACATTAAATTAAAATTTTGATTTAATATGTACATATGCGTTGGTCTAAAGGTTTCACGGGCCGAAACCATCTACCATCTCTACATGAGGCAAAGTGCATGGATAATATGCGACGTTCATGTATTGTTATGTTTAACTTTGCATACTCTCCCGTTACAAGACTGCTTTTAAAACATATATGTTCGTAATTTATTGCCATTTATTAAATTTCGGTCGTTGAATAAATCATTTTCCATTGTAGGTTTTTTGCTGTTTTTAGTATTGAGAACGATTGTTGGATTATAGCTTGGTTGAACTTGGGTTGAACAACAATAAGAAAATCAAGATCATTTAATCTGTACATTTTAAGAACAAAATATTCCCAATTATTCTTTCGATTTTCTTTTAAACCAAAAGACCAAATGTTGACATACATGTTTAATCAGCCGGGTCGCAGGAAAATTACATAAACTGCACCAGAATCTAATCACTTCCAATTTCTGACAGGTATAAATAGATATCCAGCCCATCTCGTCTCGTGTAGCTATATTACTAGAAGTTTTTAGTATTATTTGTCTACCTGTTCTCTGTTCCCCAGATGTCATGTAATGTACTTATGTGCCGTTACCATCGATGCACCCATTTTTTACATAATATCATTAACTGGCAATGAAAGGATGCGATATAGGGGGCGTCTCGTAGCTATGAGCCATTTGGGGATGATTAGCCAGCAAGGCCCCCCGCAGTTGCTTTTGATGTTCGGGCCCATCTAACGCTGGATATAAGTGTGGCGGTCAAGTCTGATTGAGTTCAGGCTGATTACATCGGGACCAAATGACAGGAAGTTGGTCTCACAGCCCTGTCAAGTAGTCACACGACCAAGTAGTCACGGACCTGTTGTGTCAACCCACATATACAGACTGCACAGCACATCGACTTTAGATATCAGAATCGGACAAAAATGAGCTACGGTTGAGGTCGCCAAAAAAAATTAGTATACGAATTATTATAACCGATTTCCCATCAACAGGTCTTGTAAGTTAGAAAACTAACTGAACCTCCCATCATTTTAAAGTATGGTATAAATATCACCAGATGTGTAGAATAATATATATTTACATAAATATCCCAGAATAATAGGAGTAATTAGCGATGTTGATTTGTATGGTTGAAAGAAAATATTCATATCATAACAGTGCGTACTCATACGCTGGCGGGTTATTGTAATTGAGATACGTCAATGTCATTGCTTATTTTACATCATGAATTAATGGTATACAAGGTTACAATATTGACAATTGCACATAATGATACATTTATTAGGCTGTTAAGAAAATAATTGGGTTCGCGTTCTTCACATTTATATTCATATGTTTCCAATTTGTGCATTTTATTCATTTGAATATTTACCATGTTTATTCGGAGCAACTCCTACTATAAGAACCAATAATGCAGTTACTGCAGCAGTGTATCCTGCACCATTTTCCCATTTTCCATATTTTATAACACACTCTTGTTCACCTTTTTGATATGGCTGTTTAAAAAAATGAAATAGCCAACGTAAACTATAATTATTACATATATATACTTTCACACAATAACAATATTTGTGTTTGATTACCATCAGTTCCCATTGAGTGCACATACTGCCTTTTGTTTATTGTTTATTTGACTTCCAGTTAAAAACATGCAAAAATGGTACATTATAATTATTATTATCATTTTTGAACATGTTATTAACTTTGGTTGACGGGAACAGGTCGAGACGACATGCATGCAAACCAACACATGTGCAACTCGATGGGAAGTGAATTGACCTTATGTGCACCTATGAGTGCACATACTGCCTTTTGCATGCATGCAAACCAACGCATGTGCAACTCGATGGGAAGTGAATTGACCTTATGTGCACCTATTCCTTCAATATCGTTGTATTTCAATACAATTTTTTTATCACATCTTACATGTGGGCACATGTCTTTACACATACACACTGCACTATTCGGATCGCAGTTATTACATCTACCAGGAAGATTACGTTTTTGGTCTTGATGGCTGGTCTGTTTGTAAAAAGTAACGAACGGACTTACATGAAACTTTTACCAGAGGTGTGTTTAGGGCTAAAGGCCCAGTCACACATACCATTACGCACGTCCAACGCACAAAAAATGAAGAACTTTGGTCAGTGCGTTGTGATTCGCTGGGCGTGCGTCAGAATTCGTCGATGATTTGACGAGAACGCCTGATGAACGTCACTCATTTTTTGTGTGCGTCAACCAATGCGCACATTTTCTGCAAGCTAAAAAATGTGAGCGTTTTTTCACGTGTGAATGTAGACGCCAGAAGAATGTCAGACCAGCGCCAGTCTAACGTTAGGCACAAGTAGAGCACACGCTCTACCTGTTTCTGGCGGTCGTCTGACGTGTACATTTATGCGTTCATATGCGTTTAAAATTTTAAACATACCCAACTTCCTTTGACAATTAGAGGGCGCACAAAAATATGCGTGGCGTTAGTGCAGCGCGCTCCACGAATCAGTAACGAGTGTTGGCGCAGTCCGACGCACGACAGACGCTCTAGCTAAAAGTAACCAATTTTCACTGTGTGTGTCGTGCGTCGACTATGTGTGACTGAGCCTTGGGGCTAGAAAGAAACTCAAAAATGCCGGCACTGAGCGCGCATATAGGGCGTTCTAAATGCTTTCTAACTTATTCGTGCCTCACGCTAGCGCTGCGCGATGTATTCACCAACTTTGTCGCCCTGCCCTGCGAAACGCTGTGTATTCGCTGATTTATACACCTGATTAATTTTATTTATAACACGCTGTGTAATCGTCTTAAACTCGCTGGCTCTTCTCATATCCTAACAAAATTCATGGACGCATAACGACCCATTGCTCTAATTTTTGTCACTCAAGGCGTGGGCTGTGCGTCGTGTATGTGAGACTGGGGTATAAGGGAAATCGTTTAAATTTTAGTAATGATCCGAATTTAGATCCGGATACAGGATCCGGATCACATGGATTGGTGGTAACGTACATTTGACATATATGTAAATGTATTGATGACTACTTAATGACTTCAAAGTCTCACAATTGTTGTGTACTGCTACTATTATCGCTGTACATACCCACATCTATGTATAAATGACAGATTAAATCTATGACGTCATAATTGATCATCTGCAGTGGATTTTTACCACCCCCCCCCACTTTATGAATTAATGCAATACTACAATGTGAATGATAATGTCACAAAGTGGGAACGAGCCTTCCCCAGGCAATGCTTGTATTCTATCATATATCGGGTGATCTTATCAATGTCATTATCCGGATTACGATCATTATGCCTGATGTCGTGGGAGGTTTGTAGTCTCTGCCTGCCTGACTGTCTAGTTGTTATTAGATTATGCATACATTTATATATTCGCACAATAAATATATGTGTTTGTTTTCCCAGTCTCCTATTGAATGCACATACGGTTTTGCGCACGCATACATATCAACGTATGTGTAACTTAGTAGGAAGTATGTATGTGCACCAAACAATTTCATTTACAAAATAAATAAAATATAGACAAAGTATATGACTGCATGTGTATAGGCGTTTCGTATTGTATATGGAGAGAACACATACTACTAATCCTATTAACCAAGTTTATAGTCAGGGAAAGTTAAGCGATTTTTCAACAAAACCTAGAACAAATTCCTTACCAAAAAATTATTTTACCATTGCTTAGCATAGGGTCTTAGCTAACTTCTGACAATTTGTTTACGCTCAACTGTCATAGGAGGTTTTTTACAGAGCAAAATGTAAGATGGCCGAAACTGGTAATGAAAAAAAATCGAAACCAGATATACTTTGTCCTGGCATGCTAATTTACCCTACATTTTATCAGCGGTTACGTTAAATGTAATATTTTTTATATAAAAAAATTATATCAACAGGAGAAAAACCAACATGGCCACCAAAACAACAAAGCGTGATAGTGATCAGTAAATGTTCGCGCTTTACTTTTTGTTTTGAGAAGAGCAACATGCAAATATTATGTTATCGATATTCTGTGAAACTCAATGACCTCGACCTCCTTTGTTTTCACCGAGCTGGCTAATACAATCAAGTATGGGGGAGGGTTCTTATATAACCTTGTTTTCACCGAGTGACGTCACTGCGTTTCACAGAATGAAGTATGGGAGAGGGGGTGTTATATAAAGTTGCTGTGGTCACTTCTACAGTGACCAATATTACTTTTGTAGTGAATGAGACAACCTTTAAAGTGGCTCTGATTACTTCTTCAGTGGTAAATATAATTTTTGTAGTGTCGGAGATCATTTTTTTTTTGGCTAACATCAGTTTCTTAGTGACCGACCAAGAGCACCTTTGTGGGGATTGAGATACGTTTTAAAGAGGCTGTGATTACTTATTCAGTGGTCAAGAACATTTACGTAGTGGGTGAGATAACTTTCAAAGTGGCTGTGATTACGACTTCTTTAGTGGCCAAGTTTGTTTGTGGCCAAAGTCACATTTGTAGTGGCTCAGATAACTTTAAAAATGGCTTCAGTGGCTGACATCAGTTTGTTAGTGACAAAGATCACCTTTGTAGTGGCTGAGATATTTATTAAGGATGATCACTTTTACAGTGGCTCAGATAATTTATGGTCACTTCTGTGGTCACTTCTTCCGTGGCCTTGATCACTTTTGTAGAGGATGAGATAACTTTTAAAGTAGCTTCAGTGGCTGACGTCAGTTTGTTAGTGGCCAAGATCACCTTTCCAGTGTCTGAGATAATTTTAAGGAGGATGTGATAACTTTTTAAAAGATCAGTAATTTATCTGTGATATTGACCGAGCTATAACTCGATATACATTTTTTGGTAATGGCGGCACAAATTTGCATGAAAATGGCACGTGGGACATATTTCAGCTTGTTAACATAGCTATCGTTTTCTATGTTTTTTGTCCAAGCTAGATACACCAATTAGAAGTATTTTCCGAGGGTGCACGGGAATCCCATTTTTTCGACTAGACTAATAAGCTTATCAAAGCCACATCCAAAGCTTATGAAAATTTGTAAACAAATTGATGATTAATTATCACTCCCTATGTTATTTCTGTGAAATCTTCGGCCATCTTTGATTTTACCCTCCTAAAAATCCTCCTATGAATATCCAGAGTAAACAAATTTTGTGAGGCTAGTCCAGACCTTACACAAGACCGTGGTACTAAAATATTTTGGGAAGGAATTTGTTCTAGGTTTTTTTCTAACTTTCCGTGACTATTATTGTCTGTTTGTCTGTTATTGTCTTTTTACTCAATATCACAGTGAATGGACGGCCTCTTCTTAGGCTTCGGTGACTTTGAGCAGATAGCAAAAACAGCAGATCCTTACAATAACGCACACAACGACCCTCACAATAACGAACACAACATACCCTCACGAGAACGAACACAAAATCCATAAAAACGACCACAACATACCCTAACCAGAACGAACACAAATACCCTCACACTAGCGAACACAAAGACCTCACAAGAACGAACGTAAAGACCCTCACAAGAACGAACACAAAGACCTCACAAGAACGATTAAAAAGACCTCACAAGAACCAGCACAAAACCCTCACAAGAACGAACACAAAGACCTCACAAGAACGAACACAAATACCCTCACACTAGCGAACACAAAGACCTCACAAGAACGAACATGAAGATCCTCTCAAGAACAAACACAAAGACCTCACAACAAGGAACATAAAGATCTCACAAGAACGAACACAAAACCCTCACAAGAACGAACACAAAGACCTCACAACAACGAACATAAAGACCTCACAAGAACGAACACAACGACTCCCACAAGAACGAACACAAAGACCTCACAAGAACGAACACAAAGACCTCACAAGAATTAACACGAAGAACGAATAATAACCTCACAAGAACGAACATTAAGACCCTTAAAAGAACGAACACCTCACAAGAACGAATACAAAGACCTAACAAGAACGAACACAAAGACCCTCACACTAACGAACACAAATACCTCACAAGAACGAACATAAATACCTCACAAGAACGAACACAAAACCCTCACAAGAACAAACATAAAGACCCCCACAAGAACGAACACACGGCTCTCACAAGAACGAACACAAAGACCTCACGAGAACGAACACAAAGACCTCACAAGAATTAACACGAAGAACGAATAATAACCTCACAAGAACGAACATTAAGACCCCTAAAAGAACGAACACCTCACACGAACGAATACAAAGACCTAACAAGAACGAACACAAAGACCCTCACACTAACGAACACAAATACCTCACAAGAACGAACATAAATACCTCACAAGAACGAACACAAAACCCTCACAAGAACGAACACAAAGACCTCACTACAACGAACATAAAGACCTCACAAGAACGAATACAAAGATTCTCACAAGAACGAACACAAAGACCTCACACGACCAAACACAAAGACCTCACCGGAACAAACACAAAGACCTCACAAGAACGAACATAAAAACCTCACAAGAACAAGCATAAAGACTCTCACAAGAACGAACACAAAACCTCACAAGAACGAACATAAAGAACCTCACAAGAACGAACACGAAGACTCTCACAAGAACGAAAAAAACCTCACAAGAACGAGCATAAAGACTCTCACAAGAACGAACACAAAACCTCACAAGAACAAAGACAAATACCTCACAAGAACGAACACAAAGACCCTCACACTAACGAACACAAATACCTCACAAAACGAACACAAATACCTCACAAGAACAAACACAAAACCCTCACAAGAACGAACACAAAGACTCTCACAACAACGAACACAAAGACCTCACAAGAACGAACACAAAGACCTCACAAGAACGAACACGAAGAACGAGCACAAAGACTTTCACAAGAACGAACACAAAGACCTCACAAGAACGAACACAGAGACTTCACAAAAACAAACATAAAGACCTCACAAGAACGAACACAACGACTCCCACAAGAACGAACACAAAGACCTCACAAGAACGAACACAAAGACCTCACAAGAATTAACACGAAGAACGAATATTAACCTCACAAGAACGAACATTAAGACCCTTAAAAGAACGAACACCTCACAAGAACGAATACAAAGACCTAACAAGAACGAACACAAAGACCCTCACACTAACGAACACAAATACCTCACAAGAACGAACATAAATACCTCCCAAGAACGAACACAAAACCCTCACAAGAACAAACATAAAGACCCCCACAAGAACGAACACACGGCTCTCACAAGAACGAACACAAAGACCTCACGAGAACGAACACAAAGACCTCACAAGAATTAACACGAAGAACGAATAATAACCTCACAAGAACGAACATTAAGACCCCTAAAAGAACGAACACCTCACACGAACGAATACAAAGACCTAACAAGAACGAACGCAAAGACCCTCACACTAACGAACACAAATACCTCACAAGAACGAACATAAATACCTCACAAGAACGAACACAAAACCCTCACAAGAACGAACACAAAGACCTCACTACAACGAACATAAAGACCTCACAAGAACGAATACAAAGATTCTCACAAGAACGAACACAAAGACCTCACACGACCAAACACAAAGACCTCACCGGAACAAACACAAAGACCTCACAAGAACGAACATAAAAACCTCACAAGAACAAGCATAAAGACTCTCACAAGAACGAACACAAAACCTCACAAGAACGAACATAAAGAACCTCACAAGAACGAACACGAAGACTCTCACAAGAACGAAAAAAACCTCACAAGAACGAGCATAAAGACTCTCACAAGAACGAACACAAAACCTCACAAGAACAAAGACAAATACCTCACAAGAACGAACACAAAGACCCTCACACTAACGAACACAAATACCTCACAAAACGAACACAAATACCTCACAAGAACAAACACAAAACCCTCACAAGAACGAACACAAAGACTCTCACAACAACGAACACAAAGACCTCACAAGAACGAACACAAAGACCTCACAAGAACGAACACGAAGAA
Source organism: Flabesymbios commensalis (assembly GCA_964017125.1). Classification (NCBI taxonomy): domain Eukaryota; kingdom Metazoa; phylum Annelida; class Polychaeta; order Terebellida; family Flabelligeridae; genus Flabesymbios; species Flabesymbios commensalis. The sequence continues at coordinate 72,438,616 of OZ024912.1, read as the reverse complement.
CGAGCACAAAGACTTTCACAAGAACGAACACAAAGACCTCACAAGAACGAACACAGAGACTTCACAAAAACAAACACAAAGACCTCTCAAGAACGAAAAAAAACTCACAAGAACGAGCATAAAGACTCTCACAAGAAATAAACACAAAATCTCACAAGAACAAAGACAAATACCTCACAAGAACGAACACAAAGACCCTCACACTAACGAACACAAATACCTCACACAAATGAACATTAATACCTCACAAGAACAAACACAAAACCCTCACAAGAACGAACACAAAGACTCTCGCAAAAACGAACACAAAGACCTCACAAAAACGAACACAAAGACCTCACAAGAACGAACACGAAGAACGAGCACAAAGACTTTCACAAGAACGAACACAAAGACCTCACAAGAACGAACACAGAGACTTCACAAAAACAAACACAAAGACCTCACAAGAACGAAAAAAAACTCACAAGAACGAGCATAAAGACTCTCACAAGAAATAAACACAAAACCTCACAAGAACAAAGACAAATACCTCACAAGAACGAACACAAATACCTCACAAGAACGAACATGAATACCTCACAAGAACGAACACAAAACCCTCACAAGAACAAACACAAAGACCCCCACAAGAACGAACACAACGGCTCTCACAAGAACGAACACAAAGACCTCACAAGAACGAACACAAAGATCTCACAAGAACCAACATGAAGACACCCCACAAGAACGAACACAAAGACCTCACAAGAACGAGTAAAAACGATTCTGACAAGAAAGAACACAAATACCTCACAAGAACGAACATAAAGACATCACAAGAACGAACATAAAGACACTCACAAGAACGAACACAAATACCTCACAAGAACGAACACAAAAACCTCACACCTCACAAGAACGAACACAACGACTCTCGCAAGAACGAACACAAAGACCTCACAAAAACGAGCACAAATACCTCACAAGAACGAACACAAAGACCCTCACACGAACGAGCACAACGACTCTCACAAGAACGAGCACAAAACCTCACAAGAACAAACACAAAGACCTCACAAGAATGAACACAAAATACTCACAAGAACAAACACAAAGACCTCACATGACACAAGAACGAACACAACGACTTTCACAAGAACGAGCATAAAGACTCTCACAAGAACGAACACAAAGACCCTCACACGAACGAGCAGAACGACTCTCACAAGAACGAACACAAAACCTTACAAGAACGAACACAAATACCTCATAAAAACGAGCACAAATACCTCACAAGAACGAACACAAAGACCCTCACACGAACGAGCACAACGACTCTCAGAAGAACGAACACAAAGACCTCACAAGAATGAACACAAAATACTCACAAGAACAAACAGAGAGACCTCACATGACACAAGAACGAACACAACGACTTTCACAAGAACGAGCATAAAGACTCTCACAAGAACGAACACAAAGACCCTCACACGAACGAGCAGAACGACTTTCACAAGAACGAACACAAAACCTCACAAGAACGAACACAAATACCTCATAAAAACGAGCACAAATACCTAACAAGAACGAACACAAAGACCCTCACACGAACGAGCACAACGACTCTCACAAGAACGAGCACAAAGACCTCACAAGAACGAACACAACGACTCTCACAAGAACGAGCACAAATACCTCACAAGAACGAACACAAAGACCTCACAAGAATTAACACGAAGAACGAATAATAACCTCACAAGAACGAACATTAAGACCCTTAAAAAAACGAACACCTCACAAGAACGAATACAAAGACCTAACAAGAACGAACACAAAGACCCTCACACTAAGGAACACAAATACCTCACAAGAACGAACATAAATACCTCACAAGAACGAACACAAAACCCTCACAAGAACAAACACAAAGACCCCCACAAGAACGAACACAACGGCTCTCACAAGAACGAACACAAAGACCTCACAAGAACGAACACAAAGATTTCACAAGAACCAACATGAAGACACCCCAAAAGAACGAACACAAAGACCTCACAAGAACGAGTAAAAACGATTCTGACAAGAAAGAACACAAATACCTCACAAGAACGAACATAAAGACCTCACAAGAACGAACATAAAGACACTCACAAGAACGAACACAAATACCTCACAAGAACGAACACAAATACCTCACACCTTACAAGAACGAACACAACGACTCTCGCAAGAACGAACACAAAGACCTCACAAAAACGAGCACAAATACCTCACAAGAACGAACACAAAGACCCTCACACGAACGAGCACAACGACTCTCACAAGAACGAGCACAAAACCTCACAAGAACAAACACGAAGACCTCACAAGAATGAACACAAAATACTCACAAGAACAAACACAAAGACCTCACATGACACAAGAACGAACACAACGACTTTCACAAGAACGAGCATAAAGACTCTCACAAGAACGAACACAAAGACCCTCACACGAACGAGCAGAACGACTCTCACAAGAACGAACACAAAACCTCACAAGAACGAACACAAATACCTCCTAAAAACGAGCACAAATACCTCACAAGAACGAACACAAAGACCCTCACACGAACGAGCACAACGACTCTCACAAGAACGAACACAAAAACCTCACAAGAACGAACACAACGACTCTCACAAGAACGAACACAAAGACCTCACAAGAACGAACACAAAGACCTCACAAGAATTAACACGAAGAACGAATAATAGCCTCACATGAACGAACATTAAGACCCTTAAAAGAACGAACACCTCACAAGATCGAATACAAAGACCTAACAAGAACGAACACAAAGACCCTCACACTAAGGAACACAAATACCTCACAGGAACGAACATAAATACCTCACAAGAACGAACACAAAACCCTCACAAGAACAAACATAAAGACCCCCACAAGAACGAACACAACGGCTCTCACAAGAACGAACACAAAGACCTCACAAGAACGAACACAAAGATCTCACAAGAACCAACATGAAGACACCCCACAAGAACGAACACAAAGACCTCACAAGAACAAGTAAAAACGATTCTGACAAGAACGAACACAAAGACCTCACAAGAACGAACATAAAGACCTCACAAGAACGAACATAAAGACACTCACAAGAACGAACACAAATACCTCACAAGAACGAACACAAAGACCACACCTCACAAGAACGAACACAACGACTCTTGCAAGAACGAACACAAAGACCTCACAAAAACGAGCACAAATACCTCACAAGAACGAACACAAAGACCCTCACACGAACGAGCACAACGACTCTCACAAGAACGAGCACAAAACCTCACAAGAACAAACACAAAGACCTAACAAGAACGAACACAACGACTCTCACAAGAACGAACACAAAGACCTCATAAGAACGAACACAAAGACCTCACAAGAACGAACATAAAGACCCTCACACGAACGAGCACAACGACTCTCACAAAAACGAACACAAAGACCTCACAAGAACGAACAAAAAACCTCACAAGAACGAACACAAAGACCTCACAAGAATGAACACAAAATACTCACAAGAACAAACACAAAGACCTCACATGACACAAGAACGAACACAACGACTTTCACAAGAACGAACACAAAACATCACAAGAACGAACACAAAGACCTCACAAGAACGAACACAAAGACCTCATAAGAACGAACACAAAGACCTCACAAGAACGAACATAAAGACCCTCACACGAACGAGCACAACGACTCTCACAAAAACGAACACAAAGACCTCACAAGAACGAACAAAAAACCTCACAAGAACGAACACAAAGACCTCACAAGAATGAACACAAAATACTCACAAGAACAAACACAAAGACCTCACATGACACAAGAACGAACACAACGACTTTCACAAGAACGAACACAAAACATCACAAGAACGAACACAAAGACCTCACAAGAACGAACATAACGACTCTCACAAGAACGAGCACAAAGACTCTCACAAGAACGAAAAAAAGAACGAACACGATGACCTCACAAGAACAAACACAAAGACCCTCACAAGAAGGAGCACAACAATCCTCACAAGAACGAAAATAAGGACCCTCACAAGAACGAGCACAACGACCCTAACAAGAGCTGAAACAACAGACCCTCGGTAATGACAAATGCGTAGGTTGGTGTGACAGGGACATAATGAATTAATGACGAATGCGTAGGTTGGTGTGACAGGGACGTAATGAATTAATGACGAATGCGTAGGTTGGTGTGACAGGGACATAATGAATTAATGACGAATGCGTAGGTTGGTGTGACAGGGACATAATGAATCAATGACGAATGCGTAGGTTGGTGTGACAGGGACATAATGAATTAATGACGAATGCAGATGTGCAAACGTTTTTATTGGAGTGCGATATGGGAAAAAACAGCACTCGTCCAATGAATGAGCTGTGAGTCTTCAGGCGAACACTTCCTTGTACGAGTGCTGCACACGGGGTGCTGCAGTACGAAAATTAGCCATCAATTGATGGCAGGACCCCACAGCCGTAGGCTCTGTCCTTCAATATCAAGAAATAATGAGAAAAAAATGCCCCCCACTACCGCCATGTCGATTTTTTTTTAATGGCTGCAGCAGCCATTTTGTTTTTAATGGATTCATTCCAAAAGTTAACCAGATCATCAGAAATACCTAGAGAACAACCATACCAAATTTGAATGCAATCCAACCAACGGTTCATAAGTTATCGTGCCCACAAGCTTTTAAGGCGGCCATCTTGGAAAATGGCCGCTTATGGTTTGGTGCCAAAAAAATACATGGGATGAATTGCTCAGGCACATAGGTCATGTCTGTGAAAAAAAATAAAAAATTATCAGTTAACTTTTTAGTAAGAGCTGAATTGGTGACCGCCCGCCCGCCTCTGGTGATCACTATACATCACAGCCTTAATGGCTGAGGGGTAAAAATTAAGTACGTTTGTATTTTCCCACACGATCAAGTCACACATGACATAATAACCGCCTTGCATTGCAGCTCAAACTAAAACACGGTTGCGATATGGTCTGGGCGTGGGCCCTAGGGTAGTGGTTAGCACCGCTGCCTTTCACGCCAGAGTCCAGGGTTCGGTTCCCGGTCTCGGCGGTTCGAAAGAAACAAAAGTGTTTCTTCCCCATCCACGTGTGAAAGTCAGTATTGTGGGGAGCCTCCGTGACCGAGAGGTAGCGTGCTCGGCCTCAGACCGCCAGGGCTCGAATTTCGAATCCTGTGTCTGGAGGACAGTGTCATCTCAATCATCTCACCATCCTCAGAAGGTTCTCCTGGCCCAGTTTAGCCTATATGTGCACAAAGGTGGCCTAAAGCCCGATTCATTTCATTTAAGTTTGCGATATGGTCCGATACCGATATAGCGTAAGAAAGATTGGATGATGGACTTTGTGTACATACAGGAGCTAAGCTGGACCAAGCGAACATTCCATTAATTGTTTCATTATTTTTATGTAAGCAGTTTAACTACATTTATTTAACAATATAATTGTCGAATGTTCCCATGAAAAAAGGAATTGTCAAGCGGATTGTATTTGTTAAAATGTGATTATCAGCTACGCCCTATATATGTATAATTTCTAAGGCGCCAATATTGGACTTGGCCGAAATTGTGTGTTCCGGTCCAAACTTCATTTTTGAGGGGAGACGATCAGAAAATGCATAATAAATACATATATATATATAATAATACGTCAGGGCAACCCAAACAACGTTGGATGGTTTCAGTTTTCAAGACACCTCATTAGCCTACTCCATTCGACCAAACGTGGGTTGAAATATGAATACTCCTCAGGATTTGCAAACGATATAATCATGACATCATTTGACATCTGAATCGCCTAGATTCCCATCTATAAATGCCAATATATCTTTCATAAAGATACGCATGTGAAAGTGCTGCCTGCTAATGATAATTAAAATAAATATTCACGCTAATGAAGCAATTATAAAAAGATACCTGCACTATTGTTCATTCATCAATTATTGGCATTACCCAGGACTCCATTTAATCGCTACTTTATTATAATTGTTAATAGCCTCTTGGTTTGATGGATGGTCACATTAATTGATTCTGACGCACGTAGCAAAATATAGAAGCCGAGCAATACCTGCCCAGTAAAAATACAGAAGTAGCAAAATCTGCCCAGTAAATATACAAATGTAGCAACAGCTGCCCAGTAAATATACAAATGTAGCAATCTCTGCCCAATAAATATACAAAAGTAGCCACATCTTCCAAGTAAATATACAAAAGTAGCAACATCTGTCCAGTAAATATACAAACGTAGCAATATTTGCCCAGTTAATACACAAATGTAGTAATATCGGCACGGTAAATACACAAGTGATCAATTTCAAAGATGAGGGCTGTTCCATAATAATTGGGATCACCACAGCTTTAAATTCCCATGCACTCCGTAATATTCAACTGATTACTCTTATTATTACCATGCTTGTGACCCCATAAGCTGGCTTAGCTCGCTCATGTTCGAAAATGTGGGCTGCTCGATAATAATCGCTCTAAACCACGACCCTTTAAATAACACAGTAATTCATTGTAAGCACTATACCTTTTAAAATGGAACCCAGCTCTCTCATATCTCCGGTAAATTCGAAAAGAGTCCTGACTGTTTTATAAATATGGATTTTTTTCAATTTTAAATATTTATGACATCACGTTTTTTGTGTGATCTTCGCTATGACTTAGATATGCTGATAAACATAAATTCACTAAGAAACCTACTACAATTATTTTAATCCTCAATCCTTTGCTTACCTGTCTATTTAATTTTAGACTTAATGAACCCGCAGCTTATGGTTGAGTGGTGAGATTTTGCAGTGGGGGTTCCATGTCATGCATTTCAGCAGAAACGAGACATATGGAACTAAATAAATGGCTCCGTGCAGACGGTGGACGAGGATGATGATCATGATGTGTCAATACCATCTCAGAACACATCACACTTTATGTCTTATGGTTTAATTCCGTCTGGCGTACTGCCGAACTAACGTTACAGAATTTTGCTAACGTTTTGTAATGTATAATGAATAATAATTGTTCTCTTTGTTCCCTTTGTGCCTTTTTTCTTCAATATCTTACAACTGACACATTTTTAATTAATTGACACATTATAATTGTCTCGATATATAGACTATGTATATTCTGTCGGTTTCATTTTAGTCCCCCCATATGTGTTTATTTACCAGCTAGTGACACGAATAACTGTATATTATACCCAATTAAATGTTCCCTGAAAATCTAGAACTGAACGAGTGCAAAACGACGTAACCACTGTGTATGGTATCATCACTTGGTTTGGAGGGGTGTTGTATGGCCACTTCCTCTGTACATTCATATTGGACAATGATGCATTTTACCTGTTTTTACAATGACATGTTTTATTTCGCGTATTATTGCTCATTCATTCAATGAATGGATTCCGATGTTTAAAGTACTATCAGCTTGATGATACGCGTTCCGGGAAGATTATGATTTCTTTATCAACATTTTTATCAACACAATACCTACAGGAAAATGTGTGCTGGGTGATTTCTCTGGGATGTTGCCCCCGGATTGATCGTCCAGCACATACTTTGTACATATACGGAAGGTATATATTAGTGTATTGTCATTGTTTGATTCACCAGGGTTGTAATAGTTTTATGGTTTCTCTGTGACATCCTGGCGGATAATGCAGCATGTCAGAGAGGAGCCATTGCCATACAATTAGCCTGTGGTGACTTACGGTGTCTTTTCATTGTTTCATATATTCATAATAGTTTTTGCACAACTATGGTTGTTTTTGTTGAAAAGTGAGGTCAGGCATTATTTGTTTCTACATATTTGTTTTTGACACAAGCACGTTTTGTGATTTACATAAAAATAATTAATTTTGTCATTTTTTGTAATAATTTATATTGTGTATCGGCGCTGCCGCTGTCTAAGGTTTTTAGAATGTATATATATCCAATACAAAACTCGTTACATATAGGTGCCACAGGCTCGATCATGTTATCATAAATCGTTTTTATCTGAATGCCTTAGTGCGGACATAATGTTATCATTTTGGACTTTTTACTTAATCACTTTTACTCTTTAATATGATTTGTTGTGATGTGTTCAAGATATCATATTATTATTTTAGTCTGAATTGTCATTAAAATGGCCATACTGACCGAAAAATGACGTAAAAATATATTTTACTTACTTACCCCAACTGTACTACCTTGGTCATCATGATAACCAGCAGCCCACTGGAGAGGGTCGGGGGGTCGGGATGTAGAAGTTGCGCAGCTGATGCCCGTTAACATAGAAGTGGCAGTACTGAGGCGTGTGTTACAACGGAAACGACGTAAGCGAAAGCGAGTGTGGTCTTTAGTATTTTGGTGATATCTACTGTTGTAACAGGTTGTGTATTACTAGTAGCTTGGCTAGTATAGCTGGTCTTGTATTACTAGTAGCTTGGTTGATGTAGCACGTCTTGTATTACTAGTAGCTTGGCTGGTGTAGCTGGTTTTGTAGCTCGGCTGGTGTAGCTAGTCTTGTATTACTGGTAGCTTGGCTGGTGTAGCTAGTCTTGTATTACTAGTAGCTTGGCTGATATAGCAGGTCTTGTATTACTAGTAGCTTGGTTGGTGTAGCTAGTCTTGTATTACTAATATCTTGGCTGGTGTAGCTAGTCTTGTATTACTAGTAGCTTGGCTGGTGTAGTAGGTCTTGTATTACTAGTAGCTTGGCTGGTGTAGCAGGTCTTGTATTACTAGTAGTTTGACTAATGTAGCAGGTCTTGTATTACTAGTAGTTTGGCTGGTGTAGCAGGTCTTGTATTACTAGTATCTTGGCTGGTGTAGCAGGTCTTGTATTAGTAGTAGTTTGGCTGGTGCAGCTAGTCTTGTATTACTAGTAGCTTGGCTGGTGTAGCTAGTCTTGTATTACTAGTAGCTTGGCTGGTGTAGCACGTCTTGTATTACTAGTTCATTGGCTGCTGTGACTGGTCTTGTATTACTAGTAGCTTGGTTGATGTAGCTAGTCTTGTAGTACTAGTAGCTTGGTTGGTGTAGCTAGTCTTGTATTACTAGTAGCTTGGCTGGTGTAGCAGGCCTTGTATTACTAGTAGTTTGGCTGGTGTAGCTAGTCTTGTATTACTAGTAGCTTAGCTGGTGTAGCAGGTCTTGTATTACTAGTAGCTTGGCTGGTGTAGCTAGTCTTGTATTATTAGTAGCTTGGCTGGTGTAGCAGGTCTTGTATTACTAGTAGCTTGGTTGGTGTAGCTGATCTTGTATTACTAGTATCTTGGTTGGTGTAGCTAGTCTTGTATTACTAGTATCTTGGCTGGTGTAGCCAGTATTAGTACTACTAGTAGCTTGGCTGGTGTAGCCAGTATTAGTACTACTAGTAGCTTGGCTGGTGTAGCAGGTCTTGTAGTACTAGTAGCTTGGCTGGTGTTGCATGTTTTGTATTACTACTATCTTGGCTGGTGTAGCAGGTCTTGTATTACTAGTAGTTTGGCTGATGTAGCAGGTCTTGTATTACTAGTAGCTTGGCTGGTGTAGCTAGTCTTGTATTACTAGTATCTTGGCTGGTGTAGCTAGTCTTGTATTACTAGTAGCTTGGCTGGTGTAGCAGGTCTTGTATTACTAGTAGCTTGGCTGGTGTAGCAGGTCTTGTATTACTAGTAGTTTGACTGATGTATCAGGTCTTGTATTACTAGTAGTTTGGCTGGTGTAGCAGCTCTTGTATTACTAGTATCTTGGCTGGTGTAGCATGTCTTGTATTACTAGTAGTTTGGCTGGTGCAGCTAGTCTTGTATTACTAGTATCTTGGCTGGTGTAGCCAGTATTAGTACTACTAGTAGCTTGGCTGGTGTAGCAGGTCTTGTAGTACTAGTAGCTTGGCTGGTGTTGCATGTTTTGTATTACTACTATCTTGGCTGGTGTAGCAGGTCTTGTATTACTAGTAGTTTGGCTGATGTAGCAGGTCTTGTATTACTAGTAGCTTGGCTGGTGTAGCTAGTCTTGTATTACTAGTATCTTGGCTGGTGTAGCTAGTCTTGTATTACTAGTAGCTTGGCTGGTGTAGCAGGTCTTGTATTACTAGTAGCTTGGCTGGTGTAGCAGGTCTTGTATTACTAGTAGTTTGACTGATGTATCAGGTCTTGTATTACTAGTAGTTTGGCTGGTGTAGCAGGTCTTGTATTACTAGTACCTTGGCTGGTGTAGCATGTCTTGTATTACTAGTAGTTTGGCTGGTGCAGCTAGTCTTGTATTACTAGTATCTTGGCTGATGTAGCCAGTCTTGTATTACTAGTAGCTTGGCTGGTGTAGCAGGTCTTGTATTACTAGTAGCTTGGCTGGTGTAGCAGGTCTTGTATTACTAGTAGCTTGGCTGATGTAGCTGATCTTGTATTACTAGTAGCTTGGCGGGTGTAGCAGGTTTTGTATTACTAGTATCTTGGCTGATGTAGCTAGTCTTGTATTACTAGTAGCTTGGCTGATATAGCAGGTCTTGTATTGCTAGTAGCTTGGCTGGTGTAGCTAGTCTTGTATTACTAGTAGCTTGGTTGGTGTAGCTAGTCTTATATTACTAGTATCTTGGCTGGTGTAGCAGGTTTTGTAGGCATATTACTAGTAGCTTGGCTGATGTAGCAGGTCTTGTATCACTAGTAGCTTGGCTGGTTTAGCTAGTCTTGTATTACTAGTTGCTTGGCTGGTGTAGCAGGTCTTGTATAACTTGGCTGGTGTAGGCCTCTATTGGCCCCTATTGTATTACTTGTAGTTTGGCCGCTGAACTATGGTTTCTAGTGTCACTTTACAGACGCGCCAAGCTAGTCAGCAAAACGATCCATTTAGCCAATGCTGGGTTACTGTTGGGCCAGCGTCTTCTACGTTGGCCAACTTGTGTTGTTTGTTTTTTGGGGATGTGTTCGTGACGACGCCTCCATCTAGCCATTAGTGAAAGGACCTCGGTGACTCCCAGTCTTACCTCGTGACATTTACCATTAGTTGACATACGATACCAACACACTTTATAATGACAGTTACCTATTTGTCTCCCTGTCTCGTCTGAAAACGAGTCAGGCGATATATTTAGAAATAGTTGGTTATTTGTTAATTGAATAATCGGTTAGATGATTACAGACTGCCATGGCGACTGATTACCCGAATATCTGGATGGCTGACCGCTTGGCTGCCTGGCTGATTGGCTGTCTGACCGAATGGCTGGAAGCCGTTTAGTAAGTCTGCTATTAACTGGCCGACTAGATGATTGGCTGGCTGTTTGACTAATTGGCTGTTTTCACTTTGGTAACTGATTTGTTGTATGACCGGCTTTCTCTTTGGTTTCCTAGCCGGTTGGTTGTCTTGATATTGGGGTGGCTGGCAAGCTGGTTCACAGACAGATTGACTGAAAAACGGAAAGATTGACGGACTGGTTGGCTAGCTGGCTTGCCTGCTGACGGCTGACTGGTTGGTTGGCTGACTTGCATATTGCCTTCAAAGTTGGCTGGCTTGTGTGTCGGTTTATTAGTTGGCTGGACGGCCGGCTGGTTGACTGCCTGGCCTGTTTTTCCGGCTGATTAGCTAGTTGGTTGGCTGGCTAGCTAATTGGTCGACTGGCTTTGCTTACTACATTGTACTACCTCATTTATTGGCCGACTGGTTAATTTACTGACTGATCGCCTTGCAGGCTGGCTGACTGGCTTGTTTTGTTTGAGTGCCTAAATTATACAAAAGAACAATGATGAACAATTCTTAGATATTGTTTAATCTTTACAGGCGCGGACAGTGTATACCGAGAATGGTGATTACTAGTACGACAAAGGGGAAATGCCTGCAGAAACTCTAAATACAAATACAGTTTTAGTCTATAACGCATGACAAACCAGAGTCACGTGGTTGACGGGCGGATACGTGTAATATTGTCAAATGGTGTCAAGTGAACATATTAAACTGACACCATATTCAGGGGTTTCTCGAAAGGGCGTTGCATAATGAACACTACGTCTTATTTTCGGTGTCACACTTCCGTACGCATTGATTCTAAACCGAGACTAGATATAATGAGCCCTTTGAGCCTTCACGATGCATTAAAGCATCATTTTACATCCCTGAAAACAGCATTGATTTTCCTACAACCAAGGGGTTTTAGAAATACAATTTCTACGAAACTGCTTACCGATACATGGCAAATGCGGCTTGTAATGGATGAAGATGACTATGGTAAGCTACTATGATCAATTCAGGCTTAAAGGGTTGCATTGCCAGGCACATACATTATTCATATTGACGAGAACTTGTTTGTAGCACTGTATGATGTAACCATAATGTAATGTAGCTTGTGACAATAAGCGTATGGTAACAATATTAATACATGAGCCAGCTAGGGTCATTGATCCCACAAAAAGGTACACATTGTCATTGATACCATCTAATTGTATATGTCATAATATGTAAACATTATTTCGTATTCTCGCTCTCTGACTGTTATTAGCCTACTTGTGACTAAATCTGGATGATCCCGCACATCCTTATATGTGCACAAAGGTGGCATAAAACCCCACTCATTTCATTTTTTTATGTTTTGTTGAAGAACGGAAATATCGGATTTTGTCATGTGCCTTGCTTGTTCTGTACATCACCATTTGGAAGTTTATTCTGATCAACCTTATTTTCATCAACTCCGTCAACAATTTTTTCTCTGCCCATATTTTCAATAAACCTTTTTTCTGACTTTTTGTGGCGACAAACTTTTTTTTCATATTGTTTCTATCCCCCCCCCCTCTAATAAAGAAAATATCTAATGATGCGTCACTTACAATAAAAGAATCTGTCCTGTGTATAGGCATATAAATCCATTTAAAATTCAGGTGATAATTGACGCTAAAAGCTAAATTTGTCACACATTGTCGTCAAATATAAGTCAGCTGATTTTTTTTTCATATTTTGCAGTGAGCTCCCTGTTGACGAACCTGTTCTGGCCTCGATTATTACACATGATCACGCTAAGGATTTGTGCACCTCTGAGCTCGGTACGCTGAGGATATAGGCGCTATGGAAGTGTTTATTATTAATTGATACTACACAACGACATTTTGTGAACACATTGAGCTCGCTGGAGAGACAATGCGTGATGAGGTGTGTACCATCCGCGCTAATCCTTCTAGCTTTAATCTCGGACACAATGTACTGCTGTTGACATAAACAGATAGATGAGATTGGGTTTCGGTTGCCAAACCTAACAACCCCTAGAAGCATGCGGTTGATGTGACGCTATACATACACATACAGAGGATAACCATTTTGTTTTTTTGCCAGCTTAAAAACACTTCTTGGCCTGTTACACAGCCTTTTTGGACTTCTGTTAAAAAATCACTCATCAATAACATTTATTCCTGGTCACAAATATATAATAAATCAATCATAATAGTAGTAAGTAGGTAAACAATGGCGGCCATCTTGGATTTGAAGTTTTGAAGGTGGATTCGAAATTTAGTCCACCCAAATTATGTAAAAAGGTTGTCAAATTCCACTCTAAAATAACGAGAATGTTTCGATATTTTAAAAATCGGGCCCGACTAGATTAAAACTATTATATTATGTCAAATTGAATCGATAAATAATATCACAAGGTTTCATGTATGGAATTGATGGGTATTATGAAGATATTTTCGCATTACTATTGAAGCAGTAATTTATATGGTGCATGTGTCTGAATATTATATACAACAGTTCGTGTTTCAATATCTAAAATAATACATTAAACGATTCAATTGACACGTTGTAACTACGATATGGTTATATTATATTTTTGGATCCCTGAATAATTTAACTCCCAACCCCTTATCTCGTTATCTTGTCCAGTCATCTTTTTTAAATTTCCACTCACTTGAAATTGTGTCCCTCTACCGCGATTCCAGGTGGGTGAAAATGACTTCTATTTTGTTTAATTTGAGACCAAACATTCGCACATTTTGAAGTTTAAACACTCATTTAATTCCCAAATACTTTGATTTCATTGGGTAATAAAACATTAAAAACGACTACTGACGTTATAGTCCGTCCAACGGCAAAGGTCCAAAATGAAAGTTAGCTTTTCGTTGATTACTCTGTCAATTCCCAAGCGATTTCCATTAAATTGGGTAAGCTTTATTTCCAAGTTATGTGGCATCTATCCTGAATATTGATTCAAAACATATTGTATCTATAGTTCAAAAGTTAGACCATTTGACAGGAAGTAAATTTCTAATTTTGACGCCCCGCTATAAACCCATTAACTGTATTCCGGTTTATTGTCATAATTGTGTTACATGTAAAATGGCCTAATTTTTTAAATAATCACTGGAATCTCGCGAAATTGTCAAAGCTGTTGCCAAATGACTAGATAAGAATGGTTGCAACAGTTCCTACAAATCTCTTGAGAATTGACTTCGCAATACCCAAAAAGCCAATTTCATTTTGGACCGGTCGCCACCATCGGACAGACTATAGGTAAAATTACTTGTTAACAATTACAATTACGCATACTTTTACAGAAATACTTTACTTTGGGATTTAAAATTATGCTACTATGCATTTCCAGATACGCTAACCTAATACTGCTTTAATGTTGGCCAGCGTCGCTGTCAGTTTTTGAAAACTTATATTGTGTTTGTAACACCACACACCCCTCCGTAATCATGGTACGGTAATATTCAAGTGCCACTTTGGCAAAGACTTATCCCCCCCCCCCCCACCACATTGTTACGTTCACTTCAACTCTAATTACAATTACAATTTCATTTCGAAATTGAACACATGGTTGACCCATATATATACACTTATACATGCACTTACTGCAGGCTCTGTCATGGGACCTCGCTTGCAATGAAAGAGAGTGCAATGGCATTACCGCTGGATAGGTCATGCAAATGACAACTTGAAGACTATCGGTGACCCAATTCAAGAGTTTATTGATGCTAGACAAACCGGTGCACATTTAATTATGTACTCGTGGACTGCCACCTGCTGGCAAAATGACTCCAACTCCTTATTTCCCAAGTTTATGGTATCCGCGTACCCTATTTGTATTCATGTTTACGCCGCGGAATAAATTCTCAGGTGGTGGTAACTGTTTTCCGTCCCGTCATTGGCAGGTGTAGTTCCCTGAGAATGAATACAACTGAAGTCTCTACAGAATGCTGTTTCCCGGAATCCGCGTGCATTGTAATTCCCAGCAAACACGAGCCGTTGGCCCAATGTTGGGCTGATGTTGGTCCAGCGTCGTAGACGATGGGCCAACATCAGCCTAGCCTTGGACCAACGCCTCGTGCGTGCATTGTAACCAGTCTGACGCTCTGCACCGAAAACTCGGTCTCAAACCGCCAGGGCTCAAATTTCGAATCCTGTGTCTGGAGGACAGTGTCATCTCAATCATCTCACTATCCTCAGGAGGTTCTCCTGGCCCAGTTTAGCCTATATGTGCACAAAGGTGGCCTAAAGCCCGATTCATTTCATTTCTGCACCGAAAGGACACGGGCAAATCAATTAGGGAAACCCAGAACCTCTACTCCTGTATAGCGAGGGGGAAGAAACACATTTTGATGTGGAATAGATTCAGTATACCAGTGATAGAGACGGCGGCTCAATACCGGTCACACAGCTGAATGAAGGTCAAGCAGCTGAATGACGGTCAACCAGCTAAATAAAGGTCACCCAGCTTAATGAAGGTCAACCAGCTTATTGAAGGTCACTCAGCTTAATTAAAGTAACCCAGCAGAATGAAAGTCAACCAGCTGAATAAAGGTCAACCAGCCTAATGAAGGTCATCCAACAGAATAGAGGTCAACCAGTTAAATGAAGGCCACCCAACTCAAGGAAGGTCAAAATGCTAAATAAAAGTCACCCAGCTTAATGGAGGCCTCCCAGGTAAATGAAGGCCATGCAGCTAAGTGTAGGTCACCCAGCTAAATGAATGTCAACCAACTAAGTGAATGTGAACCAGCTGAATGAAGGTCATCTCAACTGAATAATGGTCACCCATCTGAATGAAGATCACCGATTTGAATGAAGGCCAACCATTTGAATGAAGGTCACCCAGTAGAATAAAGGTCACCCAGCTGATAAAAGTCACCAAGAATAATGCCAGCCACCCAGCAGAATGCCGCTCACTTAGCAGACTGAAGGTCAACGAGGTAACACCGTATTAATTAAAAGCAACACTACCTTGAGTAGGCTAATTTGTATTACCTGTGGTATAGCAATGAACAAGGTTCCTGTGTACTATAAGCAGTTTGTTTCCGCCGTGGGCTACTCCAGTCAGTCTGATTACCTCAGGCTATACAGGTCAGGCCTTGACGGATAACAATACATTTTAACCCTTATTCCGCTGATCACGACTATAATTGTCGTTTTAAATCTGTTTTGTTAGTCGACCAAATCACTGTTATTTGGAATGAAATGAGCGTCTGAACATTAAGATTTGCAAATGTTTGTTCGCAAAATAAACAAATATGAGTAATTTTCGACCACTTGAAGTTGTGGGTCGCGGTAGCGAGACACTACTTCGAGTGGCTAAAAAATGAGATCAATTAACTTAGCAAGATGAGGGGTTAACATAATTAATATAAGCAATTATATATTAGCCACTGCAACTGGTTCTCCAATTATCGACAATTAAACACCAACAGGGGATAACAAAAAAATGAAATGAATCGGGCTTTAGGCCACCTTTGTGCACATATAGGCTAAACTGGGCCAGGAGAACCTCCTGAGGATGGTGAGATGATTGAGATGACACTGTCCTCCAGACACAGGATTCGAAATTCGAGCCCTGGCGGTCTGAGGCCGAGCACGCTACCTCTCGGTCACGGAGGCTCCCCACAATACTAACTTTCACACGTGGATGGGGAAGAAACAATTTTGTTTCTTTCAAACCGCCGAGACTGGGAACCGAACCCCGGACTCTGGCGTGAAAGGCAGCGGTGCTAACCACTACCCTAGGGCCCCCGCCCCAGGGGATAACAGTGATTCTTGTATCTATATTTATACTTTCCCACATTGACTGCAAAACTAAACAGCTATTTCTATAGTGATGCTGACGAGTAGAGTTAAAATAATTACTCGTTATTCTCGTTATTTCGGCATATCCACAGGGGACGACGCGTTTTTGGATAACATTAATTGGATAAGGTATCCAGGGACCATGGATGATAATACCAGTGACGCACTCCTCGGCGGGAGAGCGATGACGTGACGCTTCCTTTGACCCTTAAAACGCGGAAACATTTGTATATAAACCATTTTTTTCAATTTGAAATCATCATATATGCCTTAGTCAGCTATTTGCGCTTCATTTGAATACCTATGTTATGAGTCTACGGCTATTATAAATATTTTCATTTCATTTTCATTATTTTATTGCGGGAATCGACTTTAGACGTCATAATCTGACGCCTGTGGACGACAGATTCAGACGTCTAAAGTCGTTCAATGCGTTGAAATAGTTAAACCCTTATACACAGCAAACACGAGACGTTGAGCGAATGCTGGTTTAATGTTGGGCCGGTGTCGTAGACGGTGTGCCATTGTTAACACCGCATTGGTTCAATTCCTAGCGAGTTATTTTCCTTTAATACTCCCTCCCTCCTTCCTTTCTGCAGCTCGCTAAATGTTAAAAGATGAAACAGAGACTAACTAGCTTTTTGCATCATTTAGTGCTTATCCAATTCACTGATTACCCGTGTAATACGGTGTCTCTCACGGACAGCCAGGAGAAGGGGAGCCAGCTGGGAGCAGACCAAGCCAAACGCTTTTCTTCAAGTAAGCACCACGCGTGGGCAGAACAGTACGCTGTTTCGTAAACCCATATATTGTATGGTCCAGCAACAAAGCAATATATTAAAGGGACTGGCCCAGGCTAAAATCATCAAAAAATCGGTGATTTTATTTCGGGTTCTTAATATGACCATATGATGTAAACATGTACATAGACTAGAACTGCAAATTTTTATAATTTTTTCTGCTGCGCATTCACCAGTTAGACTAGATATAGAGACGAAATTCCCGTATTTCTAATTTTTGACATGGTTGTCAATAATTAGAAATCAGGAATTTCGTCTCTATATCTAGCCCAACTGGTGATTGCGCAGCACAAAAATTATAAAAATTTGCAGTTCTAGTCTATGTACATGTTTACATCATATGGTCATATTAAGAACCCGAAATAAAATCACCGATTTATGATGATTTTAGCGTGGGCCAGTCCCTTTAAGCTCAATGTCCAGTGTTTGGTAGATTATCAGTATGTATACAGTATCAAAGAAAGCGAATAATAGAATGGGCACATACATCATGTGTTATGTAAATATGTAATTGGCCTCATAAATAAAGTAAATATCAATAAAAAATCATGCGCTAATTTTTATCCCCGCCCACAAAGTAAAAAATGAAGTGAAATAAATGGGGTTTTAGGCACATGTAGGCTAAACTGGGCCAGGAGAACTTCCTGAGGATGGTGAGATGAATGAGATCTCTGAGGCCTAGCACGCTACCTCTCGGTCACGGAGATTTCCCACAATATTGAATCTTTACGAGTGAGCGGACAAATAAAATTTTGTTTCTTTAAAACTTGAATGCCAGAGCAGGGTTCGAAACCGCGATCTCCAAATTTCCGAGCAGATAGCTTTAACCACTCCACCAGGGCCCCCTCCCCCACCCACGAAGTTGGGCGGGGTATTGTCATCAAGCATGTCTGGCCGTCCGATCCTGTGATCAGCTGTATTTCTTGTGATCAGCTGTATTTCTTGTGATCAGCTGTATTTCTTGTGATCAGATGTATTTCGTGTGATCAAACTACAAAACATTCAACAAAACTGACATGCGTAGTAGCCATCCATGGGAAAGCTCCCATTTACATCGAGCGCATGTGAATCTCCGAGAACAGGCGCTATATGAATGTAATGTAATATTTCTTGCGATCAGCTCTATTTTCTCTGATGTACTCCGCTCTTGACTCCATCAGTGTCACATTGTGGACGTATCTGCAACACATCTCTCTTTTGAACAATAATTATATTATTAAATGATTACCTTTTACTGGACGTTCGTTGTTGATCACATTTTTTTTCTGTGTAGTCTCTCGCGGAGCGTTCAGATTCACAAACTAGAGCCTGTCGATATGTCCTAAATCACCTGTTCTGTGGATAAATCTCCCACACAGCTGGATTTAAACCAGAAATGTAATTATATATGATCTCTGGAACTAGTTTGAAGCGCAGACCTTGTAATGGCTTTACAGGTGACATAAGTGTATTTACACTTCACATGTAACCCGGTTATAGGTGGCCCACCATTTAACCATCATAGAATCAGGTTTGTTGCCGGGTACCATGGTAGGTAACCCTTAAAGCGCTGAAATGTGTTTATATAGAACTAGAATCCAAAGGTTTTGTCAATTTGAAATATTTATAAATATCTTAGTTAGCTCTTTCTTATTCATTTGAATACCATTATTTTACTCTTTTAGTGTGAGGATCGACTGTTTGCTTTCTTTGGGCCAATACAATTATTGAAGCTGGAATTGTTAAACCAATTTTCAGTTTTAATTGACAACAAGTATTTTCAATTCAAATTCATATATTAATGCTTCAGGTATCTTTACACCAATTGCAGTGTTATAGATAATGCAAGGAAGACTTGCGGGATTTTAAAAAGCCGCATTCATGCAAGCCTCCCAGAATACATAAGTAAAGTTTCTGAAAAGCTGAGACATCTCCCAAAATGAATTAAAAGCTGAGACATCTCCCACAATGAATTAAAAGCTTAGACATCTCCCACAATGAATTAATAGCTGGGACATCTCCCAAAGTAAATTAAAAGCTTAGACATCTCCCAAAATGAATTAAAAGCTGAGACATCTCCCAAAATGAATTAAAAGCTGAGACATCTCCCAAAATGAATTAAAAGCTGAGACATCTCCCAAAATAAATTAGAAGCTAAGACATCTCCCAATGGGTGTAAAAGCTGAGACATCTCCCAAAATGAGTGAAAGCTGAGACATCTCCCAAAATGAGTGAAAGCTGAGACATCTCCTAAAATGAATGAAATCTGAGACATCTCCTGAAATGTGTTAAAAGCTGACACATCTCCCAAAATGAGTGAAAGCTGAGACATCTCCTAAAATGTGTTAAAAGCTGACACATCTCCCAAAATGAGTGAAAGCTGAGACATCTCCAAAATGAGTTAAATGATGAGACATCTGCCAAAATGAGTTATTTGGACAGATAAGCGCTTGCTTACAAAGAACTACTTGTACTTTTTGAGTGAGATTTCATTACTTCTGAAATTGGTTTGCAAAAGTAATTATACCAGGTATATACACGCCGTCAGCAGCCCCTGGGTGGTAACTCTTTCAACGCAGGGACCGACTTTAGGCGTCAGAATCTGACGTCAAAAAGTCGATCCCCTTCACTGATAGAATAAAATCTTTATAATGACAGTATAACAATAACATAGCTATTTAAATGAAGCTGAAAGAGCTTAGACATTTATCATGATTTTAAATTGAATAAACCCTTTGGACTTCATGGTTTATACACAAACACGTCAGCGCTGTAGGGGTTAAGGTGTAGATGCGACCAGTGGCTCTAGGCCTAAATGGCAAGTGATTCATCCTGCGAGATGACAGCTTCAGCTGAGACACATGTTCAGTAAGCTCCTGGCTCAGCAGTACAAGGACACCCTGATCTGTAGGGCCCGTATTCTCGTACAAGTTGCGATAAATCGTAGGCTTCTGATTGGTCCAGATGGCCATCTCGATCAATCATACGCCTACGACATATCGTAACTTGATTTGCAGGCTGCACGGCGTCACACACAACACCAATGCTGTCATAATGTTAGGCCCTGTTCGATTCATACCGATGTTAACCCTAAAAGAGCTGAATTTTGTTATGAAAACCTTGGGGGCAAAAGTGTTTTTTTCAATTTGTGATCATCATAAATGTCTTAGTTAGCTCTGTACAATTCTTTAATACCTATGTTATGGGTCTACGGTCATTAGAAATATGTTTACTCTTACTGCGCGAGGATCAACTTTAGACGTCAGAATCTGACGTCTACAGACGTCAGATTTTGAAGACTAAAGTCGATTCCCGCGCTGTAAGTGCTAAGCCAGTCTACTAATACAGAGCGTTTGATTCACACCAGATCAGTCCAAACTGGAACCAGATCGACCAAACCATCAAACCTGCCTGTATGAAGGTTTTGTATTTGGATCCAATTCAATTGGCCAATTCAACCCAGCGTTATGTCAATCCCAGCAATTACGAGACGTTAACCCAATGCTGGGCTAATGTCGTAGACGGTGGGCCAATACAGGCCCAGCATTAGTTCAACGTCTCGTGTTTGCTGGGATGTATCGTGTTTGTTTGTTTTATTTCTGGTGGCCGAGAAGTAGAATGTTTTTACTAAAAATGGTTGAAGTAGGTCGTCCACTTAAAACAAATAATTTCAGATTATTTTTTTTTTAAGTTGACGAACCACTCCAACATTCTTTGGGAGTTTTCGGGACATTTTGTTTTTCTTCCTCGGCCTTAAAAATAGTTTGGTGTTCAATTTTCAGATTAATCCCAGTATTCCACCCCCGACCAATCAAAGAGTGGCTAATCTTGTCACATGACGAATGACGAGATCGGCCATTTTGGTCACGGAAGCTTCCGATGTCCTCTAAATGGTTTACCTTCTGTTCACCGAGGCTCTCAATACAGGGGCGGATCCTGGTTCCAGAGAAAGGGGGCGTAGTGGGAGAGTGGTGGGCTCGCCCCGAGAATGTTAATATTTAGCAGTGTTAAGTTAGGAGACTTTTCAAAGCATATGTTGAACGCGTCCATTGCCCCCCCCCCCCCATCCATCCCTGAGGCTCCCGATGTACACTAATTGTTTACCTCCTGGTCTCGAATGAATGAATGAATGAATGAATGAATGAATGAATGAATGAATGAATGAATGAATGAATAAGCCACCTTTTTCCACATTATGAGCTGAACTGGGCCAGGCAACCTCCTGAGAATGGTGAGATGAATGAGATGATACTGCCCTCCAGAAACCGGATTCGAATTTTGTCCTCAGCCACGGAGGCTCTCCACGATATTGAATCGAATGAGCAGAGAAGAAACATATGTTTCTTTGAAACCTGAATACTAATTTGTGTGCTTGTTGGCGTAGACTTGGTTTGCCCCCAATTGAACAGCGCATTTGACAGGACCGAGAAGGCTCAATTCAAAATCCTTTACAAGACAGATAGGATAGGGTCCAACCGCCGATTTATCAAACGCTGCACTCCCCCCCCCCCCATCCCCTCATGACAGAAGTCCTGACATGAACAGGTCATGTGGCCGGGGATTACAATATCAGTGGCTTTGAAGTCCAGCAAACACAATACAATTACCAAATGCTGGGCCAACGTCGCAGATAGTGGGCCAACATTAAGCCTCAGGTCCTGATGTTGTTGGTTATGAGCCTGATGAACACAGGACGTCAACTGTACATTGGACCCATGTTAGTCTCTATGTCTGGGACGATGGATCAATATTGATCCACATTTAGATGAGGTCTTGTGCTGTGTATTTATTTATTTAAAAAAAAAATTTTTTTTTTTTTTTTTTTTTTTTTCGCGTTAACTAGGGATTCGACCATGTATATTCACAATAGCATTATTTATTTGACCATGTTATCCACGCATCGTGTTTATTATTAGAGTAACAACATTTTATAATTATACGGTCATTTAGCTACATACTGTAATTTTTTTGTGTATTATTTTGCACACATTGGTATACTTTTGTGAAACTTAAGAGTGGGCTTAAGAGTGGGTAGGTAAGGATCTCTGACCGTGCATTTCATAACACCATATAGATTTTTTGTGTTTATATAATTATGATCAATAATGGACGACATATTCAGTGTTACACGATTAGGTGCTAATATTAATTGTTTACAATCCAACAGCATTTCTATATAATTAGCTTGATTAGTGTTCTTCTTTTCATCCAATGCAGAATTTATATTAAGGTCACCTATTGTAACAATTTCCTTATTTTCCTTCAAGGTATTTTCAAATTTATTTTAGCATGGCCTTATTTTATTTTTCACTATCTGGAGATGGATTATATACACATGCTACATAAAACAGGCATGAAGATCAATTATTGATTTTAGCCAATACAACTTCAGTATCAGATTACTGGAGCAGCTCAGGACAGTAGGTATGCTGTATTATGCCTTTTAT
Organism: Flabesymbios commensalis; assembly: GCA_964017125.1. Taxonomy (NCBI): domain Eukaryota; kingdom Metazoa; phylum Annelida; class Polychaeta; order Terebellida; family Flabelligeridae; genus Flabesymbios; species Flabesymbios commensalis. The sequence continues at coordinate 72,415,322 of OZ024912.1, read as the reverse complement.
AAAGTACACCGCCACCATGGCTACGTATGATAGATGATTGCCAGAAATATGCAGAATTTTGCTAGATATCATCCTAGAACATGATTCGTAAATAGCCAGAATGTCAAAGTGCGGTGCATTCTTAATAATAATATTTTCATCTATTTTGTCGGGCAAACGTCTGATATTCAAGTGACATATTTTTAGTTATTTTGTTTTTCTTTGAATCTGAGTTGACTTATCCATGACACGTTTTTCTTGATAGCTCTCGGTTCATTGTGTGAGGACTGGGGAGTCATTTTTGTCGTTGTAGGCCCCTATTTGTCTCATCATATAGCACAGTGTATCTGTTATGCCTATCATCAGAAGCACCGATTAACAGCCACTGTTCTCTGCTCGTATCATTTGTTGAGCGGGGTTTTCTTAGTTGATTGTCTAACGTTTGGCTCTTACTTCTATGTGTAGCACCGCTCATATTTCGTGATGAGTGATTACCTCTGTTTGACCTTCATTAACTCAGCACCATGGACTTAAAGACCCTATCACACTTGGTCGGATAGAGAAACGAACCGGAACCAGAAAACGAATCCGTTGCTGTTCGTCAATGGTCGTTTTATGTTCTGTTGTTGTCTGGCAAATACGCTTCGTGTTCGGTGATGTTCTTAATTACGTCAGTCTGAAATTCGTGTTGTTAATTTTATGTCCTTAATGTGTTCCTTATTCCTCCGTATTCGTTAGATTCTGTGGATCTTCGGTGGCGTTTTCCGCTGTTTTTAGCCTCTCAATCCGGCCAAGCTCTAGTTATAGCTGCTAAATGCTGCGCCACGAGGACGTGATTGACGTATCTTTGGTTCGAGATGATTGACGTATCTTTGGTTATTGCTTCTTAGATTGCCCCATGCTGTAATAATGAGTTCCTTTCCTCAGCTGAACATCCATTTCTTTGCCAAAAAAACACGTCATTTGATGGGTTTTCCATTAAAACAAGATTCTAGCATGTGATTTTCGTCCCATTTTCCCAGACATTGTCCCTACGCTGGATTGACCCTTTCAGTGTGGCGACCGACTTGATACGTCAGAATCTGACGTCTATAGACGTCAGATTCTGAAGTCTAAAATCGATCTCCGCACTGAAAGAATAAAATAATATCCGTAGACTCATAACATAGGTATTCAAGTGAATCAGAAAGGGCTAACTAAAACATTTATGATGACTTCAAATTAAAAAAAAAACTTTTAGTCTGCATGGTTTATACAGAAATATTTCAGCGTTGTAAGGTTTAATGTGGCAGGACGTCACAAACGGTTGGCCACCATTAATGACAGTGCGGAGTTGGTCGGGTAGTTAGCGCCTTGTAGCTTGTCATGTGTTTGATGTGGGCTTCCAGTTAGCAGGTCAGCATCTTACAGATCGTTGACGTCTCATGTCATATACATGAGGGAGATAATTCTCCCAAGGTCCCACAGCCCTCTAATCCACCCTGCTTAGCCGTATGCAAATGAGGCATCCTGGGTATTCTGACTAGAGTGGGGATGATGGATCTAAAGTCCAAATGATCCCTCAACTCTCAGCGCACAACGCACTACAACCACATTATACAAGTAACAACCAAACCGGTCACAACACGTTTAACAGAGGCCGGACAAACATCAAATAATTGAACGAATTTATGTGAGGATACATGAATGATGAATGAATAAATGAATAGATGAAGTGAGTGAGTGAGTGAGTGAGTGAGTGAGTGAGTGAGTGAGTGAGTGAGTGAGTGAGTGAGTGAGTGAGTGAGTGAGTGAGTGAGTGAGTGAGTGAGTGAGTGAGTGAGTGAGTGAGTGAGTGAGTGAGTGAGTGAGTGAGTGAGTGTCATTCAGTCAGTCAGTCAGTCAGTCAGTCAGTCAGTCAGTCAGTCAGTCAGTCAGTCAGTCAGTCAGTCAGTCAGTCAGTCAGTCAGTCAGTCAGTCAGTCAGTCAGTCAGTCAGTCAGTCAGTCAGTCAGTCAGTCAGTCAGTCAGTCAGTCAGTCAGTCAGTCAGTCAGTCAGTCAGTCAGTCAGTCAGTCAGTCAGTCAGTCAGTCAGTCAGTCAGTCAGTCAGTCAGTCAGTCAGTCAGTCAGTCAGTCAGTCAGTCAGTCAGTCAGTCAGTCAGTCAGTCAGTCAGTCAGTCAGTCAGTCAGTCAGTCAGTCAGTCTGTCAGTCAGTCAGTCAGTCAGTCAGTCAGTCAGTCAGTCAGTCAGTCAGTCAGTCAGTCAGTCAGTCAGTCAGTCAGTCAGTCAGTCAGTCAGACAGTCAGTCAGTCAGTCAGTCAGTCAGTCAGTCAGTCAGTCAGTCAGTCAGTCAGTCAGTCAGTCAGTCAGTCAGTCAGTCAGTCAGTCAGTCAGTCAGTCAGTCAGTCAGTCAGTCAGTCAGTCAGTCAGTCAGTCAGTCAGTCAGTCAGTCAGTCAGTCAGTCAGTCAGTCAGTCAGTCAGTCAGTCAGTCAGTCAGTCAGTCAGTCAGTCAGTCAGTCAGTCAGTCAGTCAGTCAGTCAGTCAGTCAGTCAGTCAGTCAGTCAGTCAGTCAGTCAGTCAGTCAGTCAGTCAGTCAGTCAGTCAGTCAGTCAGTCAGTCAGTCAGTCAGTCAGTCAGTCAGTCAGTCAGTCAGTCAGTCAGTCAGTCAGTCAGTCAGTCAGTCAGTCAGTCAGTCAGTCAGTCAGTCAGTCAGTCAGTCAGTCAGTCAGTCAGTCAGTCAGTCAGTCAGTCAGTCAGTCAGTCAGTCAGTCAGTCAGTCAGTCAGTCAGTCAGTCAGTCAGTCAGTCAGTCAGTCAGTCAGTCAGTCAGTCAGTCAGTCAGTCAGTCAGTCAGTCAGTCAGTCAGTCAGTCAGTCAGTCAGTCAGTCAGTCAGTCAGTCAGTCAGTCAGTCAGTCAGTCAGTCAGTCAGTCAGTCAGTCAGTCAGTCAGTCAGTCAGTCAGTCAGTCAGTCAGTCAGTCAGTCAGTCAGTCAGTCAGACAGTCAGACAGTCAGACAGTCAGTCAGTGGTTGGGTAGTAAGAGAGTGTGTCAGTGGTTGCAAATTGGGTAGTGGTAGAGTGATTGAGTGAGCCTAAACTGGACCAGCATAATCTCCAGAATAGATGACTATTGAAATTCTTTCAAAAATCTGTGTTACAGGCACATGAGAGAAAATGATTAAGTATTAAGTATTAAGTAATGTTAAGTATCATAACTTATGTTTTCTGATGATTTGTATTCACACAATCGTGTTAAGACGTGCGACTAACATGTGAGACTATTATACTTTAGTATCAGGATGACGATATTTTGTTGTGATGTTATTATTACATGTGAGACTTGATTGTCGGATTATGGCATTTTGAGTGTTTTATCATCTCCTGTTTATAATGAATAGCAAGGGTTCTGAAGCAAGGACATACACCCGATCCTACAGGACCTAGGCAATGCCTCACACCCGAACCTGCAGGGTCCTAGGCAATGCCTCACACCCGAACCTGCAGGGTCCTAGGCAAGGATTTACACCTGAACCTGTAGGGTCCTAGGCAAAGATTCACACCCGAATCTGCAGGGTCCTAGGCAAGGCTTAACACCCGAATCTACAGGGTCCTAGGCGAGGATTCACATTCGAACCTGAAGGGTCCTAGGCAAGGATTACACCAGAACCTACAGGGTCCTAGGCAAGGATTCACACCTAAGTCCGCAGAGTCCTAGGCAAGGATTAACACCCGAGCCTGCAGGGTCTTAAGCAAAGATTCACACCCGAGCCTGCAGGGTCTTAGGCAGAGATTTACACCCGAACCTGCAGGGTCCTAGGCAATGCCGAACCCGCAAGGTCCTAGGTAATTTCTCACACCCGAGCCAACAGGACTCTAGGCAATGTATTACACCTAGTGATTCTGGCTTTAATGATTATAATCTTGTTTTGTGATGTGGGTGTACAAGAGAGGATCGGGGAAACAATACAGATATGATTTCGAGATGAATGTGGAGTTCCTCAAAACTTGAATTTTTACAAGAATTACGGATACTCGGGGCAGCAGATCCAGCTTAGAAAGAATAATAACTATGGATTAGGTAGGTGTAATTTTCAGGATGAAAAACTGTTTATTGAATGTCTGGGAGGCCATGAAAAGTGATATTTACATGCATTTTGCCGTGAAACAGTTGATTCCCTTGTTTAATAAATTAACACAGGTTATATGTGGTCGAATCCCTTTGCCTCTACCCAATCTAGGCCTGGTGTTGGTTGGCCTAACGTCTTCGACGCTGGCCCAACATTAGGTAGAGGTCCCGTGTTTGCTGGGTAAGTATACTTGAGGCTGAACAACCTTCTTCAAGTTAATAATTGAGTAGAGAGTTCTGAGCATAGCACTGTGATTGAATGCTTCCAAGCAGACTCTCTTAAACGACGGGCTGAAACGTCTCATTTTCGGAACATTTTCATTTCAGGGAATAAGTAAATTAAACAATAACGTGGATTATAAGGTATGAAATAAAAGTCAGTAAAAGTGGAATGAAGATTGATTACGATATTTACAGAAAGACAGTGATGCACCCGATCTAAAGAAACAAATGACTACTCTCAATGAGCTCTTTTAAAGAGATCCATCCCACAAACTTATGTTCGTGGTTTTAGTTTTCAATGTTATGTTTTTTTGCGTAGCATTTTATTGTTCACTGAACTGATGGAAATCTATTGTATTGTCATGGTTGTATTGTATATTATACAATGTGATACGATGTTCTTGTGGACGCGTTAATGCATTGCAAAATCGATCCGCGAGCCTGTAGCAGTTTGGTCTATGGCAGGCAGCAATGAGGCCGAGGAGGGGGTGCAGGGGTGATCGTATTTTCACGGCAAAAAACAACAACTAACAATGGATAATATAATATATCTGATTGCTATCACTTTGTTTATAAAATGTTGGTATCACTTTACCCTCGCGTCATGGTGTCTATGATCTTTACACCATCTTTGTAGCGTTCTTGCTGCGCTCTGGCAGCGTTTATTTGCGTCTCTCGCCGTTCTCCAAAGTCTCTGCCACCCTTCAGCCGACCTAAGCGTTCCAGTACCGACCGAGTACAGATCTTGTACAGTCCTGTGATGGGGTATAAACAGGAGATTGCTCTGAGCTACTCTTTACTTGCTCACATGAACTCAACTGAAATGGAACAAACTGAAGAGTCTATCGAAGTGAACCTCGAGTGCATGTTAGCTGTTTTGCAGAATGAAGTTGACAATAATTATTTTGCCATGTACATGTACGTGAAAGAACGAAGGAGGCGACGTCGTCAAATCTGCTGGACTTGGCCCTGGATACTGCGTCGCCCTCAGTTTAATCTGTACCATCAGCTGATGGTAAAACTACGGTGAGAGGATGAGGCTGCCTTCATCAATTTCATAAGGATGCCTCCAGAAATGTTCGATGAGCTCTTATGCATCGAATCTCCCTGCGCATCACGGAACAACACACCTCACACGCTAGACGGACGCAGAAGACCGTACATGGACGAGGACGGGCGGCTGAAAGTCGTCGAGGACGGCGGCAGAAAGGCAGGAGAACGTTGTATTGTAGGACGCAGTAAGAACGTTGACTGGGCGGTACATGACCGGTAGAAGGACGCCGTGAGCGGCGGAAGGACTGTAAATGGACGCAGCGGATGGGAATATTTTCGCAACTTTATGAAACATTAACCAACGTTCTGCTCAGAAAATATTTTTTCACGAACGCAGTTGGGAGGCTGGACAAGAACGTTGTAGTGAAACAGGGCCTCAATAGACTCAATCTTATCTGTAACAAGGTCAGGCCCAAAGGTTCATTAGATTTAGGCTGGTCTGGTAATATGGTGATACTTAGGAAACGCAAATAGTTTCAGGGCTGGTCGGAAGGAAATCATCTCTACATATACCAGAGAGCTCAACCTAGGTGGACAACCTTGCAAATATTTTACAGTAAATGCACTGCATTATAGGCCATGTCTGATTTCCTGAGGAATGATGGTTTGGCTCGTATCTTTGCTTGTATAGTGCTCCATACTATTCTAATGTATGAGATTTACAATGTTTTCTATGGTACTGTGCACAATAAAGAATCAATCGTGTCATTGTATAAAAGTAGCTAAAGATAAAAGTAGTTAGGGCTTCATTATGCTGCAATATTGCGACAAAATGCAGAAAACGACCTAAAGCAAGATTTATTCACTGACATTTTGTATTTCAAACAGTAATATGATACTAAATTTTACCAAGAAAATTGTGGATTCTGAATATCATTTTTATGCTGAAAAAGGATGTTTAATGATGACATATAGGGAATTATGTCCCACTATAAATTAATGTAAAACATACTAAATAGTCAGCATTGTATCTGCTAAAAATACTTGAGTGTGATTTGGGTTACGTTTTTTTTCACAGAAATGGCAGCCTAATCTCTAGAGGCTATCACACACCTAGGTGCTGTAGCCAAGGGAAATCTATCAGCTGAACTTAAAGAAGACTACCCGACAATGATGCCAGTGAAGAGCTACCTGAAAAGGGGATTATAAAAGTGTGATTATTTAGTGTTAGATGGCGGATTTGTGTAACATAAGATGACTGATAGATGTTGTTTGTTATGGTGATGGCTGTGAGCGCTGTATAATGAGCACGGGAGACGGGGGGAGGTTAATAGCCGAGCCACAGGACACTGGCTGCTTATTCGTCATGTTATCAACATAACATCCCAACAAGAACGAGGCATTCAACAAATTCTGGTTTAATGTTGGGCCGGCGTCGTAGACGATGGTCAACCGTTGAACCAACATTGGTTCAATATCTCGTGTATCCCGGTATGCGACCAAACCAAAGTCATCCTCAGTCTGATTCTAGCCTGTTTCTTCTGATTCTCGCTTGATTTTCGCCTGATTCTCACCTGATTCTCACCTGATTCTCAACTGATTCTCACCTGATTCTCACCTGATTCTCACCTGATTCTCGCCTGATTCTCGCCTGATTCTCACCTGATTCTTGCCTGATTCTCGCCTGATTCTCACCTGATTCTCACCTGATTCTCGCCTGATTTGTGCCTGATTTTCTCCTGATTCTCACCTGATTCTCACCTGATTCTCACTTGATTCTCACTTGATTCTCACCTGATTCTCACCTGATTCTCGCCTGATTCTCGCCTGAATCTCACCAAATTGTACTGTGTATTTCTATAAGGTTACCTTGACCACTTGACAAGTAATCTAAGCGGGTGAAAAAAGTTATCATGGCCACTGAAGAGGAGACCACAACCAGTGAAAAAGATCTCGGCAATTGAAAAAGTGATCTGAGTCACCGCAAAAGTTATCTCGGTGGCTAGTGAAAAATGATATCATCCAGTGCAAAGTGATCACGGCCGGCAAAAAAGAGATCTCGATCCCTTAAAAGTTGATCACGACCACCGTACATTCCCTTACACCGCTAATCACGACTATAGTCGCTTTGAATTTGTTTGATTAGCCGATCACTGATATTGGGAAGGAATCAGTGTATAAACATCAATATTTGCAAATGTATGGTCCCAAATTAAACAATATGAGTATTTTGCACCCACTTGGAGTAGCGAAACACAACCTCACGTGGGTGAAAATTATTTATTGTAGGTAGGGCTTTATAGACTAGTGTATACCATTTATAAATGTAGAAAAATTGCTGAAAATATTTGCATGGGTAGATTCAGTATTCAGGATTGATTTATTTTGTCAAAACATGTACAATCATATAATAGCAAATGAAGTTGACAAGGAGACCCTCGTTTTAATACACTTATCTGTCGCTAGAACAAGGGTCACCCGTTTTAATAATAACTATTAAAACATATATACATACAGCATTATAGTCACCGCTACTCAGCAAACACGAGACAACTATCCAATACTGGTTCAATGCTGGGCCAAATACGACGCTGACCCAACACTCTCTCAGCACCGGGCGAGCACACCGTGTCTGTCGTGTGAGGTACATATCCATCATCACAACGACAGGGCGGGGGCCCTGCATCTCGGGCCCTGGTGCAGTGGTTAAAAGCTGCCAGCTTGGAAAGTCGAAAATCGCAGGTTCCAGCCCCTCTCTGGCCTTCAGGTTTCAGAAAAGCCAAATGTTTCTTTGCCGCTCACTCGTAAATATTCAATATTGTGGGGAACCTCCGTGACCGAGAGGTAGCGTGCTCAGCCTCAGACCGACATGGCTCGAATTTCGAAACCTATGGCTGGAGGGCATTGTCATCTCATTCAGCTCACCATCCTCAGGAGGTTCTGCTGCCCCAGTTTAGCCTATATGTGCACAAAGGTGGCCTAAATATACAATTCATTTCATTTATCACAATAGCTAACAAAAATGCACTGCGCAAAAATAAATTATATTGCGATTTGTTCTATGTTTGACACATCTATATTATCTCTATTACCTGGGCTATTCTAATTGTGTAGGAAATTGCTAATTACCACGTCCAATAATTACCATTAATTTGATTATAGTTAACTCCATTTCAACATCACGATGATGTAAAAAAATGTATGAAAATCGGTTGGAAATTGACCGAGAAATGAACGAAAAATATAAGAGTGCAAGATAATATATCGGCGACTATCGCTGACCTTGTCATGGGCCATGTTTCGTATTTCAGAAAACAAATAAGCTGCATTTAATTTAAAGATCAACGAAAAATATTAAGCAACGTGATACTCTTCCTAAATGCTTTGACATTTTACTGGCCGGGTTTTCAGATTTGTGTAATACAATCTAGCAGCTCAGGTGACTTCACAGTGAACTTCACTATTCTAAAAGGTGATGTCGTGCTGATCTTCTGGTAATTGTGCTAGTGATGTATTGTACCGAGTGACCGGGCTTACTTTACCATAATATATATCAACTTTATGGAACTAATTATTTTGAACTTAGCTGACAGCCTAGAATAGGGGCTCGCTTTCAAAAAGCTGTTCTAGCATTAGGTCACCGGTGACGTAATCAAAATTAACTCTTCCAGTGCGGAGACTTTAGACGTCGATGTCAGATTCGGACGTCTAAAGTCGATTAACGCACTGAATAAGTAAAACATTTAAAATTGCCGTAGATCCATAGTATTCAACAGAAGAGCTAACTGAGAGATTTGTGATAATTTCTAGTGGGAAAAATGTGTCTGAATATCATGATTAGTTGTAAACGCCACTGTAGGCCAATAATCCCTTCAGTGCGGGACTGACTCTAGTCGCCAGAATCTGACGTCTGTAGACGAAATATTCTGACGTCTATAGTCGACCCCGCACCGCAAGAGTAAAACATTTATAATGGTCGTAGACCCATAACATAGGTATCCAAATGAAGCGGAAAGAGCTAACTAAGACATTTGTGATGATTTCAAGTTGAAAAAATCCTTTTGATCTCCATGGTTTAAATAGAAAAATATTTCAGCGCTTAAAGGGTTAAGATAAATTAAATATTGCTGTCATTGAAATCGTCAGATCATGACTGTGTTGTTAGGGAAACTTATTACTGGATGGTGCTATTAGCTCTTGAGGCGCTGAAATAATTTGTAAAAAACAATGCAACTAAAGGGTTTTTCAATTTGAAGTCATCATAAATGTCCTAGTTTTAGAATCATTTGAATACTTATGTTATGGGTCTACGGCCATATAAATATGTTGATTCTTACAGTTCGGGGACCGCCTTTATACGTCAGAATCTGTTGTCTACAGACGTCAGATTCTGACGTATAAGACGGTTCCCGCACTGAAAGGGTTAAGACATCCAGGTCTTTTGTTTGATACTAATTAGGACATCTCACTGAGGAAAATTCCATATGATTTGTTTCTAAGAACCCACAGATGATAAGTTGTCATATATATATATAACCAAAAACGCTGTGCAATTAAACTTGTCAGATTTTTATATTTAGTCGTATATAGAGTTTTGAAACAAGTTTTGAATAGATTATATATGCGTAGGGCTAATGCAGTTTCATACGTCAGTTGAGTTTACATTTTCAATGTATAAGATCTGAAAATCACATTTTTTCAATAAAATGTGATGTTTTGAATACGGGTATTTATTATGTCATAATGTTTGAAATAACTACTATGCATCAGTGCCTGGAGTAGCGAGTATTCTGTGAAACGCAGTGACGTCACTCGGTGAAAACAAGGTTATATAACACTCCCTCCCCATACTTTATTCTGTGAAACGCAGTAACGTCACTCAGTGAAAACAAGGTTATATAAGAACCCTCCCCCCATCCTGCTTTGTATTAGCCAGCTCGGTAAAAATAAAAGAGGTCGAGGTCATTGAGTTTCACAGAGTACAGCGATGCCTTGAGTAATGAGTATACATGAAGGCAGTTATATTACATAGTAATAAACACCTTGGTATAATGAACTTTTTCTTGAAGAAGGATATTGGTGAGATAGGTGATTTGTGATTGAGACTTGTGAAAAACGGGTCTTGTGGAAAATGATATACTATAGATTTCGTGACACCTTTAAAGATAAAGTGCATGATGATTATGAGAGATGCGGTCGTATTGCAGACAAAATGTTGACCTTCGACCGCGCTTATTGAAGAGCATGATGAATCGGCCGTCTGAGTGGTCAGATCTATGAGAAGGATGAGGTATTAAGAAACAAAGAATGATAGATACTAAGAACTAAAACAATAATTACTCGAGAGTGTGTATCAGAAACAACAAGTAACTCAAGTTGCACATAATTAATAGGACATTGTATATACAATACAATACAATACAATACAATACAATACAATACAATACAATACAATACAATACAATACAATACAATACAATACAATACAATACAATACAATACAATACAATACATTTGTTATCTATTTCCAACCAATGAATGATTTATGACAAAATGTAAATACACAAAAATTGCATCTGCGTGCGGATATTTAAAACATTTAATAATTATTTACATGCTTAATAATCTACGGTAAAAAGCATTATGCACAAAAGCCGTAGCCTGGAACCTAATTTTACGATTGTCTTGGTTATTTAAAACAATAATTTAGGAAATTTTATGTGTTATTTTATTTAAAAAGTGTTCTCTTCATTACGCATTCATTATACAGCTCATTATGCAGTTGACAATTTAATTAAAACATTTTCATTTGTCTAGTTGGCAAAGCTGTTATATCAAGGCTTTTATGGGTGTTTCATTTAGAGTGTCAGTCAAATAGCTTCATTCTGTTGCTTTTGATGACTTAGCAGCAGCTTGCTTATCGCTTTTCTGTGATTAATTTGACCACGCTCTCAAAATAATTTTGTAATTCAATTTCGGACTCGTGGTATGTGCTTAATTGGTGAGCTCCCAGCAAACACACAATATGTGTCTAAAGACGGACCAACGTCGAAGGATCCATCATATACAAGTGTGCCTGCTTTGGTAAATCGTAAATATTTCGATGGAATCGCTGACGCAATTTCCAATTTCAATTGACGAAAAATATTACTGTACAAATACTGCGTTGATAGCCAAAGAGGAAAAGGCTGCCACAGAGGAAAGTATGAAAGCGAAATGAATTAAACCGAGGACTGACCTTCACCACAAGGTCACGTCAAGGTCACTTCACAGTTGTCAGATGGAGGTTTGTGTTGTTCGTGTGAGTCTGACGCCTCTGATGACAAGTAAGAGTTAATCTTCACACGTTAGCTCAGTGCTCGACCGATATTGTCTTGCTAACCATTACAACGCTGAAATATTTCTGTATAAACTATGGAGACCAAAGGGTTTTTCCAATTTGAAATGATCATAAAAGTCTCAGTTACCTCTTTCCGCTTCATTTGAATACTTATGTTATGGGTCTACAGCCATTAGAATATATTTTATTTCAGTACGGAGACCGTCTTTATACGTCAGAATCTGACGTATAAAGACGGTAATTATTTCAGTATGGAGACCGTCTTTATGCGTCAGAATCTGACGTATAAAGACGGTAATTATTTCAGTACGGAGACCGTCTTTATATAAAGACGGTAATTATTTCAGTACGGAGACCGTCTTTATACGTCAGAATCTGACGTATAAAGACGGTAATTATTTCAGTGTGGAGACCGTCTTTATACGTCAGAATCTGACGTATAAAGACGTTAATTATTTCAGTACGGAGACCGTCATTATACGTCAGAATCTGACGTATTAGTATTTCGGTACGGAGACCGTCTTTATACGTCAGAATCTGACGTATTAAGACGGTAATTATTTCGGTACGGAGACCGTCTTTATACGTCAGAATCTGACGTATAAAGACGGTAATTATTTCAGTACGGAGACCGTCTTTATACGTCAGAATCTGACGTATAAAGACGGTGATTATTTCAGTACGGAGACCGTCTTTATACGTCAGAATCTGACGTATAAAGACGGTAATTATTTCAGTACGGAGACCGTCTTTATACTTCAGAATCTGACGTCTACAGACGTCAGATTCTGACGTATAAAGACGGTCTTCGCGCTGAAAAGTCCAATGTCAGACCAATGTCTCTGACATTGAGGCGACCACGTCACAGCTTGGCTACCAGTGATGTGCACAGATTTAAGGGGCTGACTGATTACATCTGGCAATAGTCCTAGACTTGTCAATGTATCCATGGATACACAATATGTCACCTGCAAGAATGAAGCCAAATGAAACTCATATCGTCCCAGACGGATTTCACGGGCCGCTTGCTGTTACAGGGCACCCTTCTAGTGTGGACGACGCATAACGCTAAGCCAGATTTTGTGGACGTATCCTTGCTTTTAGAATGTATATTACTCATGTTACGGTAGAGTAAACAATCGCCTTCTAGCGTTGGCTTCTGATGCCCTCCCGAGTAAAGCCAATAGTTACAATTTTACTAAAAACATAAACTGAGAATTTATCACATAAAAACTTTAGATAATTTTACGCCGGCAAGACTGATACCGGACCTATAAGAAGAATTTTTTTGAATGAATCGCAGAGCGACGATAATTTGTAGAAATAAGGCTCCCAAAATGTTTTGATTTGGCTTCAATCACGAGGCTATTACACAAATTGCAATGAGCTCGATATCTAGACCGATCCAGAGGGGAGGGAAATCTACGCCATCATTTTCCTGAAAGTTGTTGTTATTTTGGACAAATCAGGCTTAACAATATCAACATCAGAAACAACAGTAAGGTGATCGGATATGTTATTCATCGGAAAGCCCCGGATTTTATGCGTTTTTATCCCCCGCCTGTAGGGGAAGGGGGATTTTAGTCGGATTCTGTCCGGCGTCCAGCGTCCGGCGTCACGTTTTCTTGTGGGCGCAAAAACTCAAAAACTGCTAGACAATTTTTGAAATTTTAACATGACATTTCTAGCAACATGGGGATGTGCAAGTGTTTTTTAGAGGTGCTACCAAAATTCAAAATGGCCGACAGAGGTCAACTCTACATTTTTTTGTGGGCGCAAAAACTCTAAAACTTAAATTCGGAAATTTTTCAAATATTACTATCACATTCCCCACGATATCGAGATGTGCAGGTGACTTTTTTAAGGTTTTACTGAAATTTAAAATGGCCGCCACAGATAAACTTTTTTTTTGGGGGGGGGGGGGGTGGCGGCAAAAAAACGCAAAAAAAATTTTGGTCAATTTTTTTGAAATTTTAACATCACATTCCTGGCAACATGGGGGTGTACAAGTGATTTTTTTTTAAATGCTACTAAAATTGAAAATGGCCGCCAGAGGTCGACTCCATTTTTTTTCTAACCTAATATATGGCGGGGGATGATATAGGACTTCAGGCCTCTTGTTTAGGAAGCTGTTCCGATCTAGCTTCATTGTATTCTAGTATGGTCAGTTGGAAACCACGATAATCATTCTGATTGTCGCGTCTATCAGCTCGGGGCACCGAAGAATTAGGCGCTTTATAAGTTTATATAACATTCACTCATGCTGAGTCATGCATCCCTTCATTATATTATAATGAGCAATGAATTGTCATTTGATACGTTGTGTGTTTATTATCACAATGAATACAATTATCTTTCAGTTCCAGCCGTGCGGGCAGATATGTAGATTTATCTACCAAGCATAAGAATTAACACAATAATGGCATGTAGACACGCATACGCAACCTATTAATTACATTTTCATTTTAAGAAATTGTAAGTTAAAATAGCTTTTTGGTCTTCATTATCTTGAAGGAATGAATACATGAATAAATAATTAAGAATAGTTACATCAGAAACGAAATTAAGAATAACGGTTTTTTAAGCTTGGTGAAGTATTCAAAACTACTGCACAAAGTAATTCCCACTTTTATTTTAAATACTATTTTAATTTTAGTCCTTGATTTAAGCCCACAGGGATCGATTTTTCCGGCGCCGAACGAGATTGTTTCTGACGTCATAAGATGACTGATGCCGACTGTTCTCAGTATAAATTATTATGTACATGTAGCTGTTGTTGCAAAACATATTTTCGAATATCTCGACCCCAGTCAAACCGGAATACTGACACAGCATTGCAGACTTTGGCCATAACCGCGACAGCTCCTGGGCGCTGATCCTGTGCCGCTCACACGTTGGGCCATCGCCTCAGACTGCTGCATGATATCTGCTAAATGATTTGGTCAGAGTCATTCATGTGTGGAAGGTGTGCACTGCTTGTTTATGGTTTTCTGTCGATAAATGTGTTTTCGGATATGAAAAAGATTTACTCTGTGGAGCAGTATATTTACCGCCAGAGGGTACCAAGTATTCTGACATAAATCTATTTGATGATTTTGAAAGAGACCTATTGCATAATAATGCTAATAACACTTTTCAAGTTTTAATGACGAGTGATTTCAATTCACGTATAAATAAACTAAATGAGTGTGTCACATTTGACTATGAATCTTTTCACGAACTACAATTTGACGAGGCTATAGCCGACATTTTATCAGACGGAGAAAATTTAGAAAGATTAGATATTCCAGTTGTTCGGAAAACAGAAGATAACGTAAGTAATAATTATGGACGAAGGTTTATTGAATTTTGTAAAATGTCCACATTATATATATTTAATGGAAGAGTTGGAAGTGACAGATCCATAGCTTCTTATACAACATCCAGAAATAGTGTTGTCGATTATACAATAGGGTCACCATCTATTTTATCTAAATGACTGTGTTAATTTTGAAGTCCTTGATTTTGACCCTTCATTTTCTGACATACACTGTGCATTACCATTTAGTTTTAAATCAAATAATACTGATACATGTACCATATCTGAATCTGATGTTCCAATTAATGTTGGTGAGCCAACCATTCATAATAATTAATTTAGGTTATATTTGGGATTATACCAAGAAAGTAGATTTTATCCAGAATATTAACAGTGAAAACATTGAAAACATTATGACTAAGTTAAGTTTAGGAGATATAGATATTGATATTATTGTTAATGATATAAATAAAATCTGGCAGGATAGTGCGGCCTGTGTTCTGCGTGAAAAGTCCCCTAATTTACAAAGACATGAGGGAGACGGAGGTAATGGCAAGTGGTTTAACCAGGACTGTCGAGTATCACGCATTTATTATCTGAGAAATAAAGATGCATTTAGAAGAAACAAATCTTACATAAATAAAACTAATGTAATACGGTCAAGTCGAGAATATAAAAAATGTATGTCAAGAGCTAAACAACAATCTAGAAAGAAATTTGAGCAGAAATTGCGCACATAAAAACCCCTAACCCCAAATCGTATTGGAAATTAATAAACTCAAATAAAAATAAAGCTAAAAATCCCAGCATCTATCAATGATTTGTATGAACATTTTAAATCTCTGAACGAGCATAGCAACACTATTAACGATAATATACCTAAGATAATTCTAGCCATTTTCAACCTGAGCTTGATTATGATTTTACCGATGAAGAAATACGACATATAGCAAAAAATCTCAAGAAAAACAAAGCCACTGGTGATGATAATATGCTAAATGAATATATATATTCCACAATTGATTTATTTTTACCTGTTGAAAAAAAAGTTATTTAACTATATATTGCGCACAGGGAATGTACCACAAGATTGGGTTATTGGTAACATTGTACCTATATATAAAAATAAAGGAGACCCAACTCTACCAGGTAACTACAGAGGTATCAGCCTTTTAGGTTGTTTTGGCAATTTTTTCACAAGTATTATCAATTACAGGCTCACCAATTTCATAAACAATAATAATATTTTAAGTGAAAATCAAGCCGGTTTTAGACCCGGATATTCCACTGTTGACCATATTTTCACTTTTAAAAATGTTATTGATGTTTTTTTTATCATAAAAGAAAAAAATATTCTGTGCTTTTATAGATTTTAAGAAAGCATTTGACACTGTGTAGCGTTCTGGGTTGTGGTCAAAATGGTTAACATGTGGTGTAATTGGGAACTTACCTAATGTTATTAAAAGTATTTATAATAATATTAAATCGCGTATTGTGGCCAATGGTGCCAAATCTAATTATTTTTCATGTTATACTGGTGTTAGACAAGGTGAAACCTGTCTCCATTGCTATTTTTTTTATCTATAAATGATGTGGAATCTTTTTTCGTAGATACTGGCATCTTGATGACAATGTATATGACAATTTAATCAAAGTGCTTTTAATGTTATATGCCGATGATACAGCTATATTTTCAAATGACGCTCAAGGTTTTCAAAAAGGTTTAGATTGTTTACATTTGTATTGTAATATATAGAAGTTAAGTGTAAATGTAGAATAAACTAAAATTGTTATATTTGTAAAATCTAAATGGAAAGGTAAACTAATATTTAAATACGATGGTAATATTATTACTGTTGAAGATAGCTTCAAATACCTGGGTGTCATTTTAAATTATAACGGTTCATTTGTTAAACACAAGAAACATGTTATTGACCAATCACAAAAAGCTATGTTTGCACTTTTAAGAAGAAGTAGACAGTTGGATTTACCCATTGATTTGCAGCTCGAGTTATTTGATTCTTTGATAATGCCTATTTTATTATATGGATGTGAAATCTGGGGTTTTGAAAATATAACAATGATTGAAAAAATACACCTAAAATATTAAAAATACATTCTTGGTTTAAAACAATCAACACCGACGTGTATGGTATCGGGGGAAACAGGTAGATATCCCTTATCAATTTCAATAAAATGTAGAATGATATCATATTGTTCAAAATTATTATGTCAAAAAGAAAGTAAGTTATCAACTATTATGTATAAGGTTATTTACCAATATAATTCGCATGGTGTGTAATCGGAAATTAAAAATATATTAGACAATACTGGTCATAGTTTCATATGGTTATCGCAAATATTTCCAGAGAATTTTCCCATGGTCCACGCTGTAAAAAAATCGTTTCAGGATCAATATGTACAGGAATGGAATACAATTATTAATAATTCTTCTAAGTGTGTGTTATACAGAACTTTTAAACGGAATTTTGTATTTGAAACTATCTCACCACATTGTCACCATATAATAGGAAATCATTTTGTAAATTTAGAACTATCAACCATAAACTGCCAATTGAAGTTGGACGGTATAGTGGCCGCCCAAGGTTTACCCGAAATTGTGATAAATGTTACATGGAGGAACTGGCTGATGAATTTCATTTTCTTTTGCAATGTCCAACCCTATCAGATCTCAGAAGAACGTACTTACCTATATATTGCCAAAATAGACCTAACATTCACAAATTTAAAAGTATTATGTCCAGTAATGCAATTTCTATTAATATAAAATTAGCTCGCCATATTCGTTTGGCATTTAAAAGATTTAATATGTATATTTGATTTATTTGTATATTTAAATAGTATACCTCGCAGCGCTACTATGTGACAGCATTGTGTCCAGACCAGACCTCGTGCGCAGTACTGAGGTGAAGCGACACAATGCTGTCACAAGCATTTAAGTTGTAATGTGTAGTTTAAATATGGATTTCTTTACGTATATGGCATATTTAAAAAAAATACCTAATGATGAATAATCTGTTTCACTTGAATTCATTAAATATGATTGACTTGACCAACCTGTTTGGACACTGTTACATTCACTTAGCACTTAAAATATTTATTATATATATTTGATTTACTAGTATATTTGAATAGTATACCTTGCAACGCTTCTTGTTTGAACACTGTTACATTCACTAAGCACTTAAAATATTTATTATATATATTTGATTTATTTGTATATTTGAATAGTATACCTTGCAACGCTTCTTGCGACAGCATTGTGACCAGATCTCGGTCTGCAGCCAGCGTGCGCAGTACTGAGGTGAAGCGACACAATGCTGTCACAAGCATTTAAGTTGTAATGTGTAGTTTAAATATGGATTTCTTGACGTATAGAGCATATTTAAGAACAATAACTATTGATGATTAATCTGTTTCACGTGAATTCATTAAATATGATTGACCTAATTAACTTATTTGAATGCTGTTACATTCGTTTAGTATTTATAATATTTAATATATATATTTGATTTATTTGTATATTTGAATAGTATACCTTGCAACGCTACTTGTGACAGCATTGTGTCCAGACCTCGGTCTGCAGCCAGCGTGCGCAGTACCGAGGTGGAGCGACACAATGCTGTCACAGGCACTTAAGTTGTAATGTGTTGTTTAGGTATGTAGTTAAAATTGTTATACATACTATATTTAAAAACTATCCTCAAATTGATGATCAATATGTTTCACTTGTATTTATTAATTCATGATTAAACTGTTTAACGTGTTAGAATGCTGCTACATTCGTTTGGCACTTAATATAATTACTTATATGTATATTTGATTATTTACTTTGTATATTTAAACAGTATCCCTTGCAGCACTTTTAATATGTATATTTAAACACCATACCTGATTGATTTGTTTGTCTTGTTTTCATTAAATGTTGTTACATTGTAATTTTGTTTGTGCCCCATGCTTTCAATAGGCTAGGGCTAATAAAAAATTTGTATCCTTGTATCCTTGTACGTCATGGAGTGAAAATCCGCTCAGCTCAGACAAAATATACACTTTGTGCCTCGTTTCTCATAATAATTTATAATTGGACTATTGGATATCATTGAATCAAATTGAAACAAAATATTAACTGAAACTTTGAATATGACATAATCAACTAAAAGACTAATTATACATGTATGTGTAAATTTCTTTCTGTGTTAAGTGTTCGTGAGAGATTTATTGTTCAGAGGAATTATCGTATTCAATTTGGATAATGAAAAATACGGACTTTACATGCACATCGTGCCCAGCGGTGATGTCCCAGCTAAATTGTTCTTTTCCTATGACAGATCTCCTCTCACATTGTGCTGCGCCACACCACTGACAAATAACATTCATGACTCTTTAAAAAGGGCATGTCTGCTTCCATCTCGGAACAACATAATATACGGTGTAGCCTTAGTGTGAACAATTACTTATGCATTCTTTTTTTTAATGTTTTTTTCAAATTATTACATATCAATCACGCAGTATTTTACTTATCTAATAATAAGTGTTTATTTTTATTCCATTCTGTGTAGAATAGTTTAAATTTCAGTCACCTTAAATTTAACAGATTCAAGTGACATTTCTTTAATCCGTATGTCACCAGGAAGTCTTTGGGGAGATACGAAATAAAACACATTTTGTACATGAGTAAACAGGTTCCGACTGATATGAGAATAGGACAATCTGTCTGACAATCAATCATCTGATCAGACGCTCGTGGTTTGGTCACGTGTGAAAAAGGAAATAACATTTTCTCATTACAGAACGCTGTCCTTGAAGAGCACACCATCGGATCTATCTGCTATAAATCTGATAAATAGCTCTGGAAAACAAAACGGAATTCCAGTACATTTATCCTTTGAGAAACAAAGCGGAATGTCAGTGCATTTGAGCATTGAATATATTGGTTTGTTTCACCCGTTTTAATCTTTTAGAACCGCAAATATAATTTACCGACACAGCTAAGTTGAATATTGTTATTTTTCTTTTTGTAATAATACAATGTTCCATAATAGTAAATCAAAATAAATCGCATTTTTTTGTGATTAGAGCCTGAGATATTAGTTGCCGGTGATCTATCGTATACTGGTGGCGGGTAGCAGGGGCGGATTCAGTATTCTGAAAAAATGGGGGTCCTATTGATAACATGTAGGTATAAATCAATGATTCTTTGGGTTTCTCAGCTAATATATGGAGGCATGACACTTTACTACGGTAATGCCCTAATTTAACCTTTACAACGCTGAATTATTTCTGTATAAACCATGGAATCTGAAGGGTTTTTATCAATTTGAAATCATCATAAATGTCTTAGTTAGCTCTTTTCGATTCATTTGAATACCTATTTTATGGGCCTACGGCCATTATAAATATTTTAATTCTTTCAGTGCGGGGATCGTCTTTATTACGTCAGGAAAGGGTGGGTCAATGCCTCCCTGCCCATTTTTCCGGAGGTTGTGGTGGGTTTCGATTGACACTTTTCCGGTGGGTATTTTGTCAGTGACTATTTCCGAGAAGGTAGTAGTAGGCTACTCAGCAAACTGAAATTGCGGGGGTGGGCACCTTTTCTGGCATGTATTGTAAGCCTAATACATTGATGGAAAAGACGGTGTAAATGACAATCGCATTGTTTCTGTATTAAAAATGACATGAAAGCTGTAGACCTGGGATTATCCGTGGGGGTGATAAATAAAAACTATGTTGGACCATGATGAAATTCCGGGGACTGTGGTGGTAAAAAAACTCTGGAAATCCGGGCTCTGTGGTAGCTCACGGACCAGGAGATTTCCAGGAGGGGTGGGGGTAAGTTTTCAATTGACGTCCATGGGGCGACCCCGGATTTTTACTGGAACAGACAGCCCTTATCAACCACACTCATTGGCATGATTAGATGGGGAACCGTTCAGTCTTGTCAATTTGTTGTCAAAGACCTCAGGTCATGTCCGCATGTATAAGAGTTGACCAGCAAGTTGACCCGTCATCGGAGCAGGCACGGGATGTTGACCCTGACCAAGCTCATCTGTATAAGTGGTTCATTGTTAGGTGCATGTTCACGTTTTGTCCATGGCACTTAGTGGGATGGATTACATGAAGAAAAACTGCCTCCGGTCAGTGTGATGTCAACGCTACACACGTTGGTTTAGCATTCCTCCAGATTGTGGTCGACGAGCATACAGTTATTATGAAGACATATGAACAAAACTACTAGTTGACATGGGATGCTAATGTTTTCCCCGTGTCAGGTCGTCATAATTGACATGGATGAACTGCCTGTATCAGCTGAGTGTGTGAGTGTTTGGGTGAGTGAGTGCTCGGGTGAGTTAGTGTTTAGATGAGTGAGTGAGTGAGTGAGTGAGTGAGTGAGTGAGTGAGTGAGTGAGTGAGTGAGTGAGTGAGTGAGTGAGTGAGTGAGTGAGTGAGTGAGTGAGTGAGTGAGTGAGTGAGTGAGTGAGTGAGTGAGTGAGTGAGTGAGTGAGTGAGTGAGTGAGTGAGTGAGTGAGTGAGTGAGTGAGTGAGTGAGTGAGTGAGTGAGTGAGTGAGTGAGTGAGTGAGTGAGTGAGTGAGTGAGTGAGTGAGTGAGTGAGTGAGTGAGTGAGTGAGTGAGTGAGTGAGTGAGTGAGTGAGTGAGTGAGTGAGTGAGTGAGTGAGTGAGTGAGTGAGTGAGTGAGTGAGTGAGTGAGTGAGTGAGTGAGTGAGTGAGTGAGTGAGTGAGTGAGTGAGTGAGTGAGTGAGTGAGTGACTGAGTGAGTGACTAAGTGAGTGACTAAGTGAGTGACTGAGTGAGTGACTGAGTGAGTGACTGAGTGAGTGACTGAGTGAGTGACTGAGTGAGTGACTGAGTGAGTGACTGAGTGAGTGAGCGAATCTCCATAAATTATTTTGGGGGAGGTTATTATGTCTGGATCCAAGATGGCCACCGCTGACCACACACGCTACCTTTACATAGATATATAATAACAGCTATATGTATTTGGGATAAACTTCATTTCTGGTGTCCAGATCATATAATCCAATGAAACAAAATTAGGTTTCAAAGTGCAAACGTAATTACTTTCATGTTTATTTGACTTTGAGTGCCAAATTTTTATATAATTATGTGAAAATAACACAGCATGAAGCTGTCACACGTACAAATTTATCTAGGGTATCTATTCCGAACGAGTGCAACAGAGCTAGTAGTTCACCCTCAATGGAGGGTTATGTAAAGATGGCCGCCGCTCGTTCCACGTTTCACCTAGAAATCGCCATAGAATCAAAACTGTTTGACGCCGAACACTTGTTTTGGTCTATTGACCCATATTTCTGACCGCGATGAATTTAATTAAAACAAAATGAAATCCTACAGTGAATATTTCCTGGTATATTTGATAATATGTGACGCATTTTTTTCGACAACCGGAACTGTCTTCGCAGCCTGACATCCAAGAAGGACTAGACTATATTATAAGACACAATATGCTGTTTTATATAACGAAGGCTGGATGCTTATGACAGTCCTTAGCGATAAATCATATACTTTTGTTTAAAAAATATCTTGCTTGACTGTTTTTTATGATTTATATTATAAAAGAACACGAGGTTTTATATCACAACCTGTACCGTCTGAAGTGGGAGAAGCACATTGTGCTGCTCGGATCTAAATACTTTTTTTCTGTAGAGTATTTATCGCCTTACCCCTTACAGCGCTGAAATATTTTTGTACCAGTTTGGAATCATCGTAAATGTCTCACTTAGCTCCTTCCGCTTTACTTGAATACCTATGTCTACGGCCATTATAAATATTATACTCTTTCAGTATGGGGACCGACTATAGACGTCAGTATCTGACGTCTATAGAGGTCAGATTCTAACGTTTAAAGTCGATCCGCGCAGTGAAATGGTTATTTACCTTCCATAGCCGAGGTTGCACATAGCTGAGCTGGTATAATATCACCTAATCGTATCTAGGGGTTGCTTAGGGTTCGCGAGAACCACCCCTCAGTTTTCAGCATGACTATTTTTCGTCTTATTATTCCCAGCCTGGCTCTCGTATCTTCATTTTACCAGGAAATGGCACACTTTGATGTTCATATTTCCAGCCCCTGGACCCCATGATAAACTTCTCAAATATCTAATCACGACCCCTTATTTTATCTCTGGTTATGCCCTGGGAATTAGTTTGTTAGTGTGTAGCTAGACAATGAGTCAGTCAGAGAACGCAATATATCCGGATCATAATTCAGATCCTGGATCCGGATCGTAATCTGGATCATTCCCAAGATCTAATCGATTGTTACTTGGCCCGAAGCGTAACTCTGGCAAAAATATTATGCAAATCCTCTCATTACCTTCATTTTAACCTTTTCAAGCCTGAAGTGATCATTGTCGTCTTCATCCACTACAAGCCGCTAATTGCTGTCTCGATGCTCGACTTGTAGTGGATGAAGATGATTTGATGTGAAAATTAAGTGTGTTTTCGTGAATGTAAAATGATGCTTTAATACATCGTGAGGGTTTAAAGGGTAATCCGGCGGACACACAGAAACAAAGACCAACCAACCAAGACTGAAAAAAATGACCTTCTCTGCGGAGGTAATAACTTCTGAATGGCTGTTGTCACACATGGGGGATTGGTGAATGACGCCATGAATTCTCCAATGGATAATTACTGATGTGGTAACCGAGCAACTTATTGAGCCTGCTGGAAAACCATCCTTGTTATTATCTAGGAAACCTGTACTAAAAACCAATGTTGGTACAATGTTGGCCCAGCGTCGCAGACGGTGGGCCAACATTGTACCAACATTGGTTGAATGTCAACATTATCTACTTGATCAAATCTAAAATTTACCTCTTACAGTGCTGAAATTTTTTTGTATAAGCCATGGGGACTAAAAAAGTGTTTTTTTTCAATTTCAAATCATCACTGCTGTATACTTTTCCCGCTTTATTTGAATACATATGTTATAGGTCTACGGTCATTATACATTTTTTCAGACTTTCTTTAGACGTCAGATTGTAAAGACTGAGGACGGTCCCCGAGCTAAAAGGGTTACACTTAGCAACATATTGCAATATAGTATTCCATGATGCCACCACACAGCGCAGATGTGCCCGGATACGCTGCAGTTAATTAACATTCATTTTGAATAATTCATTAAATGTAAATAATAAATGTACGGTAAGTGAAGTATTGGTTACATACTCGATTCTGGCATCACACGCAATTGAATGTGAAATTTTATACAGTTGTCTTTGGTGCGAGCCCACATTGGTGTTTATCATAATTAAGCAACAATGTAATTTGCATTCTAAATCCCAGAGATGGCATCAAATACATATTTCTATTTGCGTATGTGTATTTGTAATTTCTGTATTTGATTTTGATTTTTTAAAACTTTATTTGTATTTGGTTGATGCATTTGATCAAAATATTTTATTTATTATTATACGATCTAGATGACCTCGGTGAAAAACCGGATTATGGCAACATAGTCTGATTGATATATTGGTGGTTGGCTGACTGTCCCGAACGATTGAGTGACTGGCTGACTGACTGCCAGATCGGTGAGTGACTGACTGCCCGAAATGACTGTCTGGCTGCTTGGCTGACATATTGGTGGTTGGCTGACTGTCCCGAACGACTGTCTGACTGACTGACCTCCACATTGGTGATTGAATGACTTCCCGGATTGACTGTCTGGCTGACTTGTTGACATATTGGTGTTCTGGTGACTTCCCGGATTGACTATCTTGCTGACTTGTTGACATATCGGTGCTCGGCTGACGTCCCAGATTGACTGTCTGACTGACTTGTTGACATATTGGTTTTCTGCTGACTTCCCGGATTGGCTGTCTGGCTGACTTGTTTACATATTGGTGTTCTGCTGACTTCCCGGAATGACAGTCTGGCTGACTTGTTGACATATTGGTGGTTGGCTGACTTGCCGGATTGACTATGTGGCTGACTTGTTGACATTTTGGTGTTCTACTGACATCCCGGATTGACTGTCTGGCTGACTTGTTGACATATTGGTGGTTGGCTGACTTCCCGGATTGACTATCTTGCTGACTTGTTGACATATCGGTGCTCGGCTGACGTCCCAGATTGACTGTCTGACTGACTTGTTGCCATGTTGGTGTTCTGCTGACTTCCCGGATTGGCTGTCTGGCTGACTTGTTGACATATTGGTGGTTGGCTGACTTCCCGGATTGACTATCTGGCTGACTTGTTGACATATTGGTGTTCTGCTGACTTCCCGGATTGACGGTTTGGCTGACTTGGTGACATATTGGTGTTCTGCTGATTTCCCGGATTGACTGTCTGGCTGACTTGTTGCCATATTGGTGTTTTGCTGACTTCCCGGATTGACTATCTGGCTGACTTGTTGACATATTGGTTGTTGTCTGACAGCCCGGATTGACTGTTTGGCTATGTGGTTATCATATTGGTGATTGACTGATTACACGCCATCTCGACCAATCCGAAGCCTACGATATATGGTAACTCGTACGAGAATACGGGCCCAGTTTTGTATCAGTCACTCTCATACCTTGTGTTGCCTTACTGGCACCTTATTTACATTCATATACATACAGGGCTTACTTCTGACAAGGTAATCTAGGGTAAAATAAATGCCACCCACCAAAGGCTCAACGCTACCATTTATCATTCACCAGAGCCGGCCCCGATGACTCATTTGGTCCGGCTGCGGCACAAAATTCAAATCCCGGCCGGGTCGGATGTTTGTCATCGAGGTTGGACACATACAATGCTCCAAACTATTCAATGGCCTGGAGTGTGTAGTGTTGTCTATGGTACTATATTATCTTTATGATAGTCATGAAGCTGGTATGTTACTCAATACTTAAATCAGACACCAGTCAAGTATGAGTGGTTTTATAAGAAATTTACATGTATTTTGCAATTTATACCTCAACTTGAAACGTTGTGATTTATTTACTGCTCTACCACTGTAGTTGACTGTGTAACAACACTTGTTTGGCGGCTTTAATCATGTCGTGGTTGAGCGAGTGCTTTTTACATGAGACGGGAATGATGGCAGCACTGATACGGGAGCTGCATTGGCACCGCTGTAAGTGCAGGAATGATGCTTCACCGCTGATAATCAGCCCATAAGTTATAGCCAGACACGTGGAGGCTGCAGCATCCCTTAAATGATCGCTGTAGACTGGTGCTTCCGTACCATGCCATACAGCATGCAACAGACGGAACAGATCCCTAAAAGAGGGGTTTTTTGTGGGGTTGTCCAGCTGCGTGCATGTATTAAATGGGGCTCGGGGAGCTGCTTGTATATTTTCATATTCATCGCCATCCGTCTTTCTGGATAAATGTTAATTTCTCTGCTTTTCAGTCAGTCTCTTCTGTTCCGTCCTCATACATTACCTGATGATGTATTATCGGCTAGTTGTGGCTCTTCTGGAAGTAATACGGCTGACGCACATGTGTTGTGTTTGCACAGTATCATTTTATCATTTAAGCACGACTATTGTCGTTGGTAATCCTTTAGCAGGATAAACCACTGTCATTGGAACGAAAACATATGAGAGATTTCCACCACCTGAAGTTTTGGACCATAATATGTCTTAGCTGTTTGTCCATACTTGTGTATCAAATCAGTAGGTTTGGCAGTCTTTGTTTCTAAAAATTATTTAGTGGTTGGTCACAGCGTACGTGCCATGTGTTCCCATAGACGTTATGTTCACATAGACGTTGTGTTCACATAGTAGTTGCTAATTTCTAAATCTTACAATATTGTGTTTGTCCATTACCTGTAACCCTTACACCACTAAGCACGATTATTATTGTTTTTAATTGGTTTTATTTGCCCATCAAATCAGTGTTATTGGGAATGAAATAAGTGCTTAACCATTAGGATTTGCAAATGGTTGGTCCCAAATTAAACACATAATTTGTATGGGTTATGTTCACCCACTTGAAGTGCTGAGTTGTGGTAGTGAGGCACAACTTCAAGTCAGTGATTTTTTCAATGTAGCACTTTAATGGTTGAAACATTCAAATAAAGCTGCTGACACAATTACGCATGGTTCTTCTAGTTTTTCATTTGAATTCGATGTTTTTTTTGTTTATATCTATATCTGTGGCAAATTAAAAATTTGACACTGCGTCTTCGATTTATTTATTCATGATGCATTGTACGCTAGTACAATTTAAGCCTCTTGCTAATTGTTTACACTTGTCCATACCAAAGAGTTTCATGAATAATTCTCAAAATGTATTTTCTCGTGTTTTCTTAAAGTTAGAAATCACACCGTCTATTTCCCCGATGTCTTCTATCAAATCAAAATATTGTCTTATTTATGGGTTGATCTGCAGTCTATGCTCATACCTACCATTAAAGGAAAATAAATGCTCTTGTAATTGTTTTTACACCACTCAGAGAAAGCGCATTGGCTAGGTTTTTCAATAAATCAAACACATCTTTCTGTAGTATGAGTAATTGTATATGTCATCAAGATATACTCTCCTTCAGGCACCTGCCACTTGTTTTTCTTGAGAGCTGGTTTTGTTGGGAACTGTGTGTCTAAAATACTGGCATGTGTTGACCACAATCCTCGAGTCGCTCTGTCACCTAGTGACTGAAAGGCAACTGTACTAGTGCCACCTGGTAATCACTTCAGACAATTCAGCATGCTGATGTTTATTTCTGTTCACATGTCTCTCTAGCAATGTAACCTGCTGATGTTTATTTTTGTTCACAGGTCTCTCTGCCCATGTCTCCTGCTGATGTTTATTTCTGTTTTGTTCACAGGTCTCTTTGCCCATGTCACCTGCTGATGTTTATTTCTGTTCTATTCACAGGTCTTTCTGCCCATGTCACCTGCTGGTGTTTATTTCTGTTATGTTCACAGATCTCTCTGCCCATGTCACCTGCTCATGTTTATTTCTGTTCTGTTCACAGGTCTCTCTACCAATCTAACCTGCTGGTGTTTATTTCTGTTCTAAGGTCTTTCTACCCACATCACCTGTTGATGTTTATTTATGTTTTGTTCACATGTCTCTCTACCCACGTCACCTGCTGATGTTTATTTCTGTTCTGTTCACAGGTCTTTCTGCCCATGTCTCCTGCTGATGTTTATTCCTGTTCTGTTCACAGGTCTCTCTACCAATGTCACCTGCTGATGTTTATTTCTGTCCTGTTCACAGGTCTCTCTACCCACGTCACCTGCTGATGTTTATTTCTGTTCTGTTCAAAGGTTTCTCTACCAATGTAACCTGCTGATGTTTATTTCTGTTCTGTTCACAGGTCTCTCTGCCCATGTCACCTGCTGATACATCCGGACAGCAGGTCAAGCCTGTCCCACTGATTGACACCTGGTGGCGGCGACAGACACCAGTTATAGTACGCCGGGATTTCTTGATGGATTTCATCATCACTGTTGTTTTCCCGCTTGGTTTGGGATTGCTCCTATTCTTCATCCTTAGCTACGTAATGTTCGGCAGGAGGGAAGGAGTGTAAGTTAATAATTACATCTACCTTGTGCATTATAAGCATCAAAGTGGTTTACGTGTATACAAATTTCTGAATGAATTAACCCTTAAAGCACTGAAATATTTTATATAACCCAAGCGAACAAAATTTGTCAATTTGAAACTATCACAAATAGCCTATTTATTTCGCTTTATTTGAATATACTTATGTTATTGGGGTAAGTAGGAGGATTTAGATATTGAATATTCATTATTTGTTTAAAAAAAATGTCAATTTAATGTTGGCCAACTGTCTGCGACGTTGGCTCAACATGATTCCAACCCTGACGCATGTAACAAGGTACGTCTCGTGTCCGGTGGGATGTGGTGGGAGCTGTCTGTGATATTTCCGGTGAAATTCTCGGCCGGCAGACTTATGCGTCATTAAAATGAACAGTATAAAATATATGCTTATATACAACAGGTTTAGTTCGGTATAATCACACGAACATTGACATTATATGCATTTTATGTAACCTTAAAACCAAACGACTTTTTATACTAAAACTAGCACTGAGTATTAAAATATGCATCATACCTACTTAAAATACAGTTAAACAAACGTTGTACACAGGTGAGTATTTTGTATCCAATTGAAGTTGGGGTCGCAGGAGCGAAAAAAACACAGCTTTAAGTGGTTAAAAAAGACGCTGTGCTATTATCTGATCTCGAAATAATAATAAATAAAATGTAAACTCAGCGATCTAACTCTTTCAGCGCGGGGACCGACCTTAGACATCGTAATCGGACGTTTATTGGCGTCAGATTATGACGCCAAAAGTCAATCCCCGCACTGAAATAGTTAAATATCTATAATGGATGTAACATAAACTGTAACATAGCTTTTCAAGTGAAGCAAAAAGAGCTAGCTAAGATGACTTGATTTTCAAATTAAAAAAAGCCCTTTGCTCTCCATGGTGCATACAAAAATCTTTGTATTGATTAAGGTTAATTAGATCATTCAAGACGCGACGCGGATGCTTATTTTGAAATGTGTTTTTTAGACATGCAGAACGATAATTTTCCTAGAGTACAACGCAATTGACTCTCCGTACATTGCACTTGTAAATGATATAGTGATATGTGTATATATAGTTACTATTATTACATCTAATAGTATCATCTTGTGATTATACTTGAGTTATTTTTTTTTCTTGTATTTTCTTTACAGCGGCTCCAGGGACAGTTTGACACCAGAGTAAGTTGATAGTTTTCCTTATCACTATTATCTGAGTAAACTGAGAGATATGTTAGTCTTTTACTATTATTTACCATTATTATCCCTTGAGACTAGTTTGGATATTGCTACTTGATGTGGACGTAAAAGTTGTGAACATGATTGCGTACATACGGGATCATGTTCGTGTATGGGATCATACGGGATATTCACATTATTTTTTGTTTCTTCGTTTCTCTTCTGGTGCTTCGTTTGATGACCCTGGTTAAGTTTGCAATGGTCATTTTGTATATCCAAGATAGATCACACAATAAATACTTCCCTACTAATTCGACGTATAAATACCAACTCAATCTATAATCGTCAAATCGATCCGATCTTTCTTCGCTTATATACAAACACCTCTACTGTACTGGTGATCCGCATTTCAGTGTGGTCGGTGGGAATTTGATATTTGTCATGCAAATATAACATTTTATTTTCACAATTTTATTTTCCTATCAGCACCCAGATGGAACAGTTTAACACTATTCGTCGAGCTACAGCTAACTTGAGATCTATGTCCAACCAAAGGGATTGCCTACCTGGATCCGGCCAGCAGGGAACGTCTGCTGCCAACGACACCCCTGTCAGCACTCACAGGTAAACCATCGACTCAAACTAGTATTCTAATTTAATTTCAGCTAGTAAGAACTGTCTGATATAGTCATTTGTATTTTTGAGTTAGCTCACAAGTTTCGATTTTGCAAACGGATATCCACACGGTACGTATCATCATCATTGAATAGTGAACAATTGGTGAAAGAGGTATTTTTAAATCCATGTTTACCAATTAAAATGACAATATTAAAACCCCCCAGCAGAAATATGTGTCGTTCATATCAACGCAATAATGTCCTCCTTTTTTTCTAATTACAGGCTTGGATCTCACATATCAAATGTTTCTGGTGTTTTCAACTTCATAACATAGGTCTTTTTAAATAATTTCTTTGATTGGATCTGTCAGGGCATCGATTCCAATATTTTTCTTCTCTGTATATTTATTAAAATACAGTACTCCCCCGCTGTGTTGCCCCCCCCCCCCCGGTTATAATGCCAGCCCAGCCTTCTGCCAAGTAAAGTGTTGGAACGGATTCTCACAATGTTAATTCCCGTGGTTCAATGTCATCCACAGTATCTGCCCTCCGCCAATGATTTTGAAGTCCCAATGTCACTTTTGTCATGTTTCCCCCCGATCGCATTGCCAACAGGCCTTATTTATCAGACATCATGACTGTTAGATAAATACTCTCGATTGATCAACAATCGCCGCCTGTTGGCCTACCGCGGTTCATATCATTGCACACTCACGGCACTGGGCACAGGAATTCACAAGACCGAGATAAAACACTGGGTGGTGTTGACCTACTAATTGGGGTATGCAACAAAACAGGTTCATCAATGGGCCTACACTTGTAAGTGACTTGTTTATACCAGCAAACAAAGCAGTTAACCCAACGTTTATTTAATCTTCTGCATTCTCATTGATCACCCACTGAACTGCACTGACTTATCAGTGAGTGCCGCAGTGCGTCACCCACTGATATTTTTCGTCGCATTTGCTATTAATCAACACCAGGGGTCTCTGTCGTTTTCTACATCACTGCCTGCCTATCAGCAGCCAGCAATTCTTAAGTCACGCGAGTCTTGACGTAGATCGTGATTGTGTTTAGATGCACATTTCCAAAACGTGGGAATCTGTGCACGCAGTGCGCGACATACAAGCCAGAGGGTATCCAAGAGTGTTCCACTTTTAATTTTATATTTATATATTTGTTTTATGTATGAACTAAGCACAATTTTTACTATAAATACGGTATATATATCAGTGTATATTCAGCCTAGATATTTTTATCTCATTTTCAGAAGCATCAATGCTAATAATATGAATCAGGTTATTTTGCACTCCGTAAGGCCACCGTTCTGAACGAAGTTGGGGCTTTTCATACATCTAGAAGCAACAGTGGCTGTGAAAGCTGTGACCCTTGGTTGTAATTATTTGCTAGTTAGGGGATGAAGACAAGTGTCTGAAGTGGCCTCACACAGTACAAAATAACCGGATTCATGTTATTAGCATTGACGCTTCTGAAAATGAAATAACAATTTCTGGATAGTCTCCAGAATAACAATAGTTGGTAACGTTATTTCTCTCCATTTATCTAATCTCGCACTCTATATTACTAGACATACATAATCATGGATTATAACCAAACGTCTTGGTCTGCACAAAACTGGTCTGGCCAGAACTGTTGCTTGATATCTTGGATGATTTGATGAATCAAATTATTGGTGATGACTGGACTAATGAAGATGCCATATATTTGTATGTTTCTTGTGCCTGCACCTTTGTTTATTGTTGTGCGATCAAGTCGAATACCCCGCTTTACTTTGACCATCACATAAACAGCCAAAACATGATGTAAATTAATGAAATGATTCCGGACAAGTCATTAGAAACCATGTGTCACAATACATTTGAAGAAACCGTTCAAAAATTATATATGCAAGACATTTGTGGCAGCCATCTTGGATTTTCGCTTTTTGTGTATTTCTTCCGAGATATTGGTAATGTTCTCCATCTAGGTTGTGTTCGTGGGTACATAATGGGGACCATATGATGATGCATAACAAATTAGCCGATTTTGTGTGATATGTTTTCTGGGTAATCAGATTTGTTTTATTGTTGACTGCCTGGTATTGATCTAAATCCACGAAATTACGGTATTTCAGAAACTCACCGTCCTAAACTGCCTTTATATAGTTTTTCTAAAGTAAACGTTTGGGTTAATATGTCGATTATTTTGTAATATTATGATTTTCTGATGGTATTATAAATTATATTTTAGATAACATATCACTGACAATCTTAGTCTGATTGTTAATCATGTGTCAATGTTGCCTACTAAAGATCCCACAAATTAACATATCAGCCATCTTGCATGCTACTATGAAGTCACGTAAGACTGCTAATTTTGGCCTAAATGAATTCCCTGACCGAAAAATGTTAGTATAGATACCAAGATTATGATTCTATGTGTTTTATAAGCTCACCTATTGTAATTGATGATTTCTATGACAGCTATTTTACTGCTAATAACGTTATTATAGTTCAAAGCATGAGCAAAATAATACGTTCACTTAGCAAGTATAATGTTTCTAAAGTATTTATGTTTGTAAATTAATTTTGATGGATTTAAAATTAGGATCGGTTGTACTTTTTTTAAGATTGACACACCATTTAATTATGCCCTGAGATATCCGTTTTGAATCCTAGCTCTTATGTTTATTGTATTTTTCCTTTTTCGTGGGTAAACACGTTTATTACATCTGTAATGACATCAAGTATAAGTTTGGATATGTAGTGTCTTGTTTATTCAATAAGTCAAAAAGATCAAATGAAGCAACTTATTTTGTAATATCGCGTATATTTGTGTCATTTTATTAACGTCTGTGTACTTTGGCAAATAATTTCTATTTTATTTTTGAAATCAAGGACAATACCTTATCGGAAATTATCAGAGATTTGATATGTAGTGATTGTAGTGAAAAAAAAGAAGATTACAAAATGAACTATAAATGTATGTAGCCGAATTGGAAGGAAATCGTGTAGCTAATGTTATTTAGGAGTGTAACTGTTTTTTATTGCGTTCCAATAAACGAATATGAAAAAGCCCTACAAATTCAGCTTTTTCAAGAAGACATTAGAAAAATGTGTATTACGATCGGAGACCCGTATTAGGATTATTTAGGCCCTCAGCTTATGCTATATATGTGTTTTTACAATGCTTACAATGTGTTTTTGTGCTATGACATAGCAATTTGCATGGATATAATTACGTTCTTGTGGAGAAACAAAAAAGTATTGTGGTTGTAATGATGTGTGCATATTATGTTAATTCACTGGACATAGTAATGTCATTGTTTCGTCTAATAGTCCACCAATATACGGTATTTGTGGTTTATATTCCTGAAGTGTATATAAAATAATAATTGTAAATAAATGCATTCTGCTTTTTTTAGTCTTGATGATCCTTTGCCATGCGCGAAACCCCCTGGACAAGCTCCGCCACCCTACCGTCTGCCTCCAACCTACAATGCTGATACCAATAGGTAGGTGATTCTAAGCTTGATAAAAGAAGAGATGCCAGTTATTCCCTCTTTTCGTCCCACCATCTGTCTAAATGTGTTTATAAACACATTTAGACAGATGGAGGTACGAAAAGAGGGGATAACTGGCATCTCTTCTCAGTCTGTAATGAAGGTAATGTATTTAGTGCATTTATATGATTTGTGTCTATTTGTATTGTATGTTGTATAGTCCATGTGCCAGAAATGGTCACTTTGCGCCCCACTACCCTCCACTAGCGTTCAGAGACTTATGGGTGTGATATCATAGCAAATATATAATGATATGGCAATGTTAAAAATTGATGTGTTTTTTTCATTATATAAATGTTATGATTGTGTCGAAAAAGAAATTTTGGCCGGGATCTTGTGATTTTTTTAATCTGATATGTATAGAAAGGCTTCACTATATTTATGAATAGTTTCATTTGATTTATGGCCCTGAAAACAGAGGTGCAGACACAAGCATTAGGTTTTTATGGTAAATATGTCAATAACCACAGACTCTGCTACTTTTCCCAGTGAGTGGACTCAGTGAGTGAGCTGCAGTCGAGCGTAAATATGTTTAACCATATTGTTCCAGGTCACATCGGCTGCAACCCTCTATGTACCAGGACGAAAGTCAAGAGGAAGAACATCTGTCTTCACAAGCTCACCCTACATTACCGATCAGATATTAACCCTTTAACCACCGGTCCCAATTATATTCCGGTTTTCATGTTTGTATTAGCATACTTAGTACTATCCTTAAAGTTAAAGATAAAGCGTGACATCAATCGGCAAAATTTGAAAATCGTTGACCTCCATTTGGTCAAATCTGAAATTTTTTCACTCACTTGAAGTTGTGGATCGGGTCAGCGAGACACAACTTCAAGTGGGTGAAAATTCCAATTGAATATTTTGGCGACTTAAGGCTGCCTTTCCATTGACGCGATTAAATAGCCGCGCGGGCGAACGCGTGCGTTCCGCCGCGCGGCGGAAACCTTTCCATTGGCGCGTCCAAACGCGCAAGAACGCGCAGGAGATGTGGTGACATTGTACCAGACTGTCCCTGGTACTTGTAGGCCTATCCATGAAGTCCAATTTTCTACAATAAACCTAGGCCAAAATTTACATGCCGAATTAGGTATCTCTAATGCTTCAGACATTCATTACGCGCACCCTTTAAATACCGCATGTATTCAAATTAGGTGTGGCTTATAACTAGACTATAGAAACTATAGGCGTGCATGTTTTGTGATGAGGCCTACCTTATGATGAATAATGTAAATATATATATATATCACTGTACTCTCCCAGTAAACACAATAAAATTATATAAGCTTAACATGTATGCAACGTCTGCCCAACGTCTTCGACGTTGCTCCAACATTGTATAAATGTTAAAGAGGCCCGGGATAGCGTTCAGTTTCACAACAACCTAGCAAATATGAGACGTTGCAGAGAGCCGATTTTGAATAAAATTCATGCTCGGCCAGCATCGCAGACGATAATCCAGCATTGATTCAACATTGGTTCAACGTCTCGTGTTTGATGGGCGCTGCCAGACATGATGGAAAACAATTAGAAAAAATATAAAATGACAAATAGGGAGATAAACGCGCGGTGGATGAACGCAGAAATCGCTACATGTGCGATTGCTGCTGGCCGCGCGACCATAGAAAGCTCATATTGTGATTGTATTAGATCGATTTTTAATTCTGCCGCGCGGCCGTCGCAACGCAACGCGTCGCGCACCCAAACGCGTCAATGGAAAGGCAGCTTAAAGGGTTAAACCGCGCGTCATTTTTAATCCGTTTTTTTAGCCATTGAAATCGCAGTTACTGGGAACGAACTGTGTGTTTATACAGCAATGATTGCAAATATTCTATTTCTAAGTAAACAAATAAGAGTGATTTTCACCCATACGAAGTTGTGGATCGCGTTAGCGAGGCACAACTTCAAGTTGGTGAAAATGTAAATTCCTTATTTTGGCGGTTTATGGGCTAAGACACAGCTGCGGCCTTCAATGTCGAGAAAGGAAGAACACATAGCTTTCTATCTTACATTATTAATCAGGTGCTCAGGCAATGTTACATCTCCAACGAAGTATAATAATTCTTTTATTCGGTTGTAATCATGCATTAACGGTGAAACTTTACCGAGATTTGGATTAAGGTTATGTGCCTTGGACGTAGAGATGGTTGAATTTATTTTGAACGCTTTAGGTAGAAGGGATATAGCTTTTTGGTTTTGGACCGACTTTCAAATATGTCATATTTGACTATTATTCCTATACTAAGTACCCAAAAGCTGACATCAGGAACAATTCCTTAAAAAATGATATGGCAAAGTGTGGTTTCATTTTGTCAACACTAGCGTCCCAACGATAACATCAATACGCCTTTTAAAGTTTAAAGTAACAATTGTCATTCATAAATTGATATTCCGATGATTCTGATGGTTCCGATAGGCATACAGTAGCTCTCGAAGCTAACTTTAAATTTTGCAAAGCGATTTATATGTTATATAAAATGGGATAATTATTGAAATTTCACAACCTACATTTTATTATATTATTTTTTTATTGAGACGACATTGACTGTTTAACGTATACTAGTAATGTTTAATATCATGCCTAATATTATAATTGATTTTTATCAGTTTGTTTTCTTCTTGTATGTTTGCTGTGTATTGTTCAAGGATAATCTTTGTATTAGCTGTATAACTATTTGGCAATTCATAATAAAATGTGTTCATACCAGTAGCATGGTCAATAGCTTCCAACGCTGTACTCGGGTCTAGCAGCAACAGTTACAAAGCCAGTTGGGCGGGGGCCCTAGGGTAGTGGTTAGCACCGCTGCCTTTCACGCCAGAGTTCGGGGTTCGGTTCCCGGTCTCGGCGGTTTGAAAGAAACAAAAATGTTTCTTCCCCGTCCACGTGTGAAAGTCAGTATTGTGGGGAGCCTCTGTGACCGAGAGGTAGCGTGCTCGGCCTCAGACCGCCAGGGCTCGAATTTCGAGTCCTGTGTCTGGAGGACAATCATCTCACCATCCTCATGAGGTTCTCCTGGCCCAGTTTAGCCTATATGTGCACAAAGGTGGCCTAAAGCCCGATTCATTTCATTTACAAAGCCAGTTAATGATCAAAACACTTGGTATTTGCAGAGTGACATTCTGTGTGATGTGATGATATTATACCGCACCATAGATTAGGAAGAGCAGCGACTGTATGCAGGGGGCAAATATAAGATAAAAATGATAAAAAAATGTTGGATTTATGACGTTAAAAAAGATTGCTTAACATTTGTCATATATTATGAAAAGTATGATAATGATTTTTCGAGTGTGAGTAATAATAAAAATAGTTGTGCTTGTTATCAATAGTAATTAATTTCAAGGTTGTGATGACAAAATGGTCTACAAAAATAGTGAAAAATAAAGATTATGCAGGCATATAAGACAAAACCAGTAGAGCGGGAATGCAGCGAAATTATATTTTTCACTGAAAGTAGTTAAAACATCTGAAAATAGTTAAAACGTCTATGCTGATCATGCTCATCGTGCAGAAAAATCTTCATATTTATTATTTTATACATATTTTTTGTTTATGTTTCCAGAAAATATATTTATTGTCAATGAAATTCCACTCAAACAAATGGTCAAAAATGAACATGAATTCTTACCCACCGCCGTTCATTTTTTCTTCAAGCATAAAGTAAAACACCATACACATTATAAAGATTGACTGAAGACCATTTATTCATGACTGAAAATAATTGATATTGGCATGTTTATCATATACTACAAACATAATTGATGATAGTCATACAATATATACACCGAGATAAGACATGCAAACTAGTTAGATACATATTATCTATCATTGATATACGAAAAAGTGGAATACTACATGTAAGATCTTTATCATTATATAACGAAATATAGGAAAGGGGGTGTCTTACATAACAGCCCCTTACTACACAACATATCATTACAAAGCTGTTATTGGGGCTTGTACAGGGCCGGATCCAAGGAGGGGGGCTCGGGCCCCGAGCCTCCCACCAAGAGGGGGCCTCCCACAAATTTGCGGCTGGGGCATTGTTTAATCTGTCTAGCTGCCGAGCAAACAAGAGACACTGACCTAATGTTTGTTTAATGTTGGGCCAGCGTCGCACACGGTGGAGCAAGAATAAACTAACATTGGCTTGATGCCTCACGTTTGTTGGGTGTCTGATCACTCATCCGAGTGCAATTGGCCGTGGAATGACAGTATGGCATGTATGGTGTTGTAACACTTCCCATCAGGTGGTGTGAATGTAGATTCTAGCCTCCTACACGCATGAACAAACACGGCTCATTAGGAGGGGTGTGTAAAAGGGGATTAGTTATGTTGTCAAAAATAAGACAACAATAATGCAAAACAACTAATAGGGTTTTATGTTTTCTTCTCAGATATTTATATCTGACAGAGATCTCAAGGTCATAAAATCACTCTCAGCGCCTTCGGCGCTAGGGCTCCCTGTCTGTCATGTCACTTAAAAAGAGAAGGGCACGTATCGACGTTCGGCGCTGCGCGCTCCTAATGTCACTTAATGCATCATTTGACTCCGCATTGAGCGGCTAAACGGCAATCACAATTACATAGGACCAATGAATCAATTTTACCCCACCATCTACGACGCCGGCCCAACATTAAAACAGCATTGGGTCAATATATTGTGCTCGCCTGAGAAACACAATGTCATTGAATCAGATATACTGCGTGAGTTGGATTTCAGTGGCATTATCACTGACTTTGCAATATTAGAATTGAAAAAAGTGTCTATATTGTAATTGTCCACCTCTGTTATCGTGCTAGTAGGCCTACCATAGTTTTTCATGAGAAAAGTTTAACCAATTTCCTCTGTGTATATACATGTGTAAGATTTACAGCTCAAATGTGCTTCTTTTTTATTTTCTTTTTGTATTTATTCATAATATAATATCAGAAGAAAATTGTCGTTCAGTTTTTTCTATTTATTTTCGATATTATGGTTTAACCTAGGCTACTATGTGTGGTATTTTATGCATTAGGGATAATTGTAAAAGGGGGCCTCTCTTTCAAGTGGGCCCCGGGCCTCCTACATGCTCGATCCGGCCCTGGGCTTGTAGTGGGTTAATGCTGAAATAATATAGCGAACAAAATGGTGCAGCACATCTGTGTCCTCGCGCACCCACAATTCAAGTAACGCGGTCACATACCGAGATTTTTTTTTTTAGAGTTCAAATGTCTAAAAATAGTAAAAACTTCCATTAATAATCATGCAGAAAATACTTTATATTCATTTTGTATAGAAGCCAACTCCTGCAGGTATGCTGGATGTTTTCAAACAAATGTCTTTATATGTGTACCTATAACAAAAATGTTCTATGAACTTAATCAGAGTGTATTGTAGCACAACAAATCCACGTGGAAAATAATTTAGGATTTATCTATTTTTGTTAGTTAAAATAACGTTAAAACTGATTTATTGTCACATTTGCTATATACATTGTGTTGTTGTTTACGTTGTGTGATTACTACGGTATTTTAATAATATTCTAGCAAAATATAAGTGAGAGTGATATTTTGATATCTCGTTGTTTAATATAAATAATTTCCAGGTTACGGTGATAAAAGGGTCCAACAAAATTATTTCTACTTTTTATTCAATGTTCTGAATTATAAAGCTCATGTAAAAGATGTACATATGATAAAACCATCAATTTTTTTCTTGAGGGGGGGGGGAGGTGTAGCGAAATTATTTTTTATCACCTAGTATATTCGTGCGCTAATCAATGTTCACATTTTTTAACATCAACAACATAATGCACAGAGTTTGACGCACAGAGTAAGTGCACTTCTTTTTCCGACTTGAATGTTAGTAACGAGTCCTGACACACGTCAAACAAACGAAAACGCACTGGCCAATAATAATTTTTAATCACTAGTGTGTTCCGCAGTGTGTGTGACTGGGGCATATAACACATTTTGATCACCAGTCAAGGTGTACATTGACTGATTATATTATGAACACATAACCTCACTGGTTAGAGTATGTACTGACTAGTTTAAACAACATGAAGAGTCAAGTGGTTTTTCGACATTTAGGTGATCCACTTAGCGTTTTGTCTTGTTTCCAAGCCCTAGCATTTTTTTTATATACCGGCGGGGAAGAACGTGCACCTTTTTTCTGGTAATATTTTCAGAAATTCCATCCAGTTGTACTTTGTGTCCATATCAGTGGAGTCATTATGAAAACAACGTGTACTTTTATTTATATGGTGATACACAAGCCATTGGATGATGGGACTCCAGTGTGTAATTGTGTAGGCCTTCATATGAGTTCAA
Organism: Flabesymbios commensalis; assembly: GCA_964017125.1. Classification (NCBI taxonomy): domain Eukaryota; kingdom Metazoa; phylum Annelida; class Polychaeta; order Terebellida; family Flabelligeridae; genus Flabesymbios; species Flabesymbios commensalis. The sequence continues at coordinate 72,375,152 of OZ024912.1, read as the reverse complement.
CCAATAAGTTTTCATTTCCCCCTTACCCTGCAAAAATAAATATTTAATAATATGACACTTAATGGTATGCAAGACACTCCCACTCACTCACTCACTCACTCACTCACTCACTCACTCACTCACTCACTCACTCACTCACTCACTCACTCACTCACTCACTCACTCACTCACTCACTCACTCACTCACTCACTCACTCACTCACTCACTCACTCACTCACTCACTCACTCACTCACTCACTCACTCACTCACTCACACAATCAATCAATCAATCAATCAATCAATTATTCACTCAAGCACTCAGTCGATCACTGAGACAATACTTCAATATGTCTAAGTGACACAACACGAAACCCATGATCTATTCACAATACTGCAAATACTTCTTCATTCCAGGCATTATACACAAAAGATATCTATTCTCGAATTCAGGCTTTAGCATACACAAAAACATTGTTCATTATCTATTATTAATTTCAGTCAGTAAATACACAAACGATTCCTAGTATATACCATTAAATTCGGGTTGTAGCATACACAACACAAAACCACATGTCTATTATCTATTCTTAAACCTTTGAAGCCTGAATTACCATAGTCATCTTCATCCACTACAAGCCGCGAATTGCTATCGCAAATCTGGACTGGCAGTGGATGAAGATGATTTGGTGTGATTTAAAAATTATTGAAAATTGCCATGTATTGGTAATCTAGTTTAATGGACATTTTTGTTCTAAAACCCTTGGTTGTAGGAAATTAAGTCTGTTTTCAAGTATGTAAAATGGTGCTTTAATGCATCGTGAGGGTTTAAAGGGTTAATTTCAGGCTGCAGCATACACACAAATTTTAGAATCACAGTGAGCTTTTTGAGCCTTTACCTTGACGTACACACTGCCTTTTCTGTCCATATTGAAGATACCTATGGCGTCTAAGAGGTACTTAGAGATAGCGCTGATGTGTATCTTATCCGCTGTGGTGGAGAAAAACAACATATAAATCAATTAGCATCATCCTTTTCAACCCTTTAAACGCTAAAAAAAATTTGTTTTAAACTATAGAGACAAATCTGACGTCCATTCTGATGTCTAAAATCGGTCCCCACGCTGGAAGGGTTAAAATGTCTACACTTAACATGTAGTTTGATATCCTAGCCAACTACAGGCTTGTAGGCAAGCTCCCATTTGCTGCAAAGGTGATGGAGAAGATAGCTGTGCAGAGACCATTGGAGCACTTGACATTTAATGTACTTCAGGAATAACGGCAATCAGCATACAAACCATTGTACAGTACAGAAACAGCCTTGATGCGTCTTCTGCACAATATTGCAAATGTAATGGATACCAACCAGGCAGCACTATTAGTATTACTAGATATGTCGTCCGTATTTGACACCATCGATGCAAATATTCTCATTGACAGTGACACATACACAATTTTCTTGGGAGTAAAGGGCACCCCACTCAATCAGTCGATCATAAACTAAAGGGGTCTGTGCTTATTCCACTCACTGTCTATTCTGCGGCTACAGAGGCGATTTTGAAGAAACATGGCATCGAATACCATAAGTATGCTGATTATATACAAATATACCTTTTCTACAGACCACATGTGCCTGGTATGTGCTATATACCGACTACAAGCATGCTTTAGAGAACTAAAACAACTTCTTACTAGTCTCAAGCTGAAATTAAATGACTGGAGGACATTTTTTCCTCGTCTCCTCATGAAATCTGGGACTCAGCAATCAATACACATTCAACCACTGTGTATTTAATGTTGGGCCAGCGTCGGTGAATCAACATTAAAACAACAGTGCGTCAACGTATCGTTAGGGATCAACTTATAGCAAAGGCAAATATCAACTGGATGAAATTCAAACTTTGAAATAATAAATATTCACTCACGCTCTCCTGTCGCCTGTATTTCTGATGCAGTTGACACAGTGCTTCCAAACAAACAGTAATGTGGCAAAGTATGTCCAATTATACCAGCTACAACAGGCCCTGTTAGACGAAAGCCAACAACACATTAACATAGTAATCACCAGAACATAAAGTATGTCTAATTATACCAGCTACAACAGGACCTGCTGGAGGAAAGCCGACAACACATTAACATGGTAATCACCAGAACATAAAGTATGTCTAATTATACCAGCTACAACAGGACCTGCTGGAGGAAAGCCGACAACACATTAACATAGTAATCACCAGAACATAAAGTATGTCCAATTATACCAGCTACAACAGAACCTGCTGGAGGAAAGCCGACAACACATTAACATAGTAATCACCAGAACATAAAGTATGTCTAATTATACCAGCTACAACAGAACCTGCTGGAGGTAAGCCGACAACGCATTAACATAGTAATCACCAGAACATAAAGTATGTCCGGTTATAGAAGCTACAACAGGACCTGCTAAAGGAAAGCCAACAACACATCAACATAATAATCACCAGAACAAAAAGTATGTCCAATTATAGGCCTACAAACTACAACAGGACCTGTTAGAGGAAAGCCAACAACAAATTAACATGGTAATCACCAGAACATAAAGTATGGCCAATTATACCAGCTACAACAGGACCTGCTGGAGGAAAGCCGACAACACATTAAGATAGTGATCACCAGAACATACGGTAGGCCTATGTCCAATTATACCAGCTACAACAGGACCTGCTGGAGGAAAGCCGACAACACATTAAGATAGTAATCACCAGAACATACGGTAGACCTATGTCCAATTATACCAGCTACAACATAACCTGCTGTATGAAAGCCGACAACACTTTAACATAGTAATCCTCACAACATATAGAATGACATGCGTTTTGATAGATGGATATATATATATATATATTTGGATAGGCAGTCTGATGGATGGATTCAATCCAGCTGATTGCCACCTGTTTGCTTCATCAAATCATGCATCCATCAATCATTGGTGGATGCATGATTGGATAGAATAAATAGATGGATAGAAAAATAGATGTGGGAATATATGAATGTGTGCAGATGGATGATTGGAGTGATAGTCCGGTAGCACAGAGCATGATTTTCCTCGAACCTTGCATTTGTTTGTTATAACGTGACGTAGATCTTTATGTTTAAAGGCTCATTTTTCCCAATACCAGTGATTAAATTTCATGTCTGAAGATATTGTTCCTGCAAAATTACTTAACTATAGAGCTAGTATTTATTTACATTCAATTAAAAGCTCATACATTCCTGTTCAAGAACCCGCTGCGTGTAAACATTACCCCCTCTTGTAAAGTCCGATGATAGATATTCAGACTTGATATCAGACTATAAAAACCTGCACCTTTGTCTTTTTATAAAATGACCGCCATTTTTCAAAGGCGGGAATATGATTTTTTAACAAATAAGGCTAGTTACTAGTGTAATACCTCATTCTGTGTAATTTTGTCTGGATAATTCATTTCTGATACTTTTGATGATTTAAGGTCATTTTCAAAGTAAAAAGATCAATTTAAAGGTCAAATTTGCGAAGAAAATGATTTTTAGCAAATACAAATGGGGAAAGTATAATATCACTTTTTGATGTGATTTTGTTAGGTAAAAAGGTGCTGTGCTAGTATAGGAGCCGTTGGTGCCCAGTGAAACCTCAAATGAGTGTACGTGCGAAGGCACCAATCTTCCCGCTTAGACACCGGATGTTCACCCACTTGACGTTGTGTCTCGCTAACACGATTCACAACTTCAAGTGGGTGAAATTTATTCAGATTTGATCAAATCGAGGTCAACGATTTTGAAATCATGCTCATTGATATCACGTTTTACCTTTGACATGTTCAAAAGCTGGTATTTAATGTGCTAATGAAATTAAATAAAAAATGAATATAGGCGGTTAAAGGGTTGGAATTATGCAGATTCTTAAATGCATTATATTTCAATTAGTGAACACCGCATTTTCACGATTTCCATCATTTTATCACTGGTCCCTGAGAAAACTGGCGAAGAAAAAAAAAATGAAATGAATAGGATTTTAGGCCACCTTTGTGCACATATAGGTTAAACCGGACCAGGAGAACCTCCTGAGGATGGTGAGATGAATGAGATGACACTGATCTCGATGACAGGATTCGAAATTCAAGCCCTGGCGGTCTGAGGCCGAGAAGGCTACCTCTCGGTCACGGAGGCTCCCTGAATCTTTACAAATGAACAGGAAAGAAACTTTTTGTTACTTTGAAACTTGAATGCCGAAGTGGGGTTCGAACCCGCGATCTAGCTGGCGAAGTGAATGGTATCCTCGTTACAATGACACGTTCAGCTAATGGTGGTTTAATGCTGGTCCACCGTCTACGACGCTGGCCCAACATTAAACCACCATTGGAGTAACATGTCATGTTTGTTGGGTAGGTAGATAGATAGATAGATTTATTCAGCATTCACATAAAAATAAGATTAACATCTGTATGATAAATACATTATGCATTCAAAATACAATCAGCATTGGTTCAACGTCTCGTGTTTGATGGGCTGCCAGACATGACGGAAAACAACCAGAAAAGATATAAAATGACAAATGGGGAGGTGGATGAACGCAGAAATCGCTACATGTGCGATTGCTGGCCGCGCGGCGAACTGGCCGTCGCAACGCAACGCGTCGCGCACCCAAACGCGTCAATGGAAATGCAGCCTTAAACGAAAGTAAGTCTTCAGCTGATCTCAGAGTAACTGGGAGCTCACTCCATATTTTACCAGCTGAGAATCTAAATATCTTTTTCTCCGATGATTTTACGTGGGGTAAAACAACTGATAGAATATTATGTCTAATGATAAAAGAATGTTGATCGTTGACCATGGAAATGCCCCGCTTTAAATAGTGAGGGGCATTCCCATGGACAATTCGATACATGTTGTTTAGCTTCATTTGTTTAACCCTTTGACAGACTGGTATAATGATCTTACCTGAGTGAATGCCGATTCTAAGGCGCAGTTTTCCTCCTGATTCATTAAGAGCAGGGAAGACTTTCAAACTTTCACTGAGTTCCAGAGCCATGATGGCGATCTCACGAGCGTGTTCAACACCGCTATGTTCAGGCAGACCGCTTGCCACCATATGTGTGTCATGAACTGTTTCTACTCTGTACACGTCATACTTCTGAATAATCTCGTCAAATGTGCTGAGAGAAAACAACAATCAAATTAATTGCACAGTGGTCTATATATACACGTATAGAAAATATAATTAATTATATAGTTATGGTTGCAATGAAATGGAATGAAATGAATGTGGTTTTAGGCCACCTTTGTTCACATATAGGCCAGACCGGGCCGGGAGAACCTCCTGAGAATAGTGAGATGAATGAGATGACACTGCCCTCCAGATACAATACTCGAAATTCAAATCCTGGAGGTCTGAGGCCGAGCTCGCTACCTCTCGGTCATGGAGGCTCCCCACAATATTGAATCTTTACGAGTGAGCAGGTAAGAAGTTATGGTTGCAGCGAAGTAATTTTGAACGAACAATGTCTTCAGGCAGGAAATGTTATTGGAAATGAAATGAGCACTTAAACATAGAGATCTGTAAATTGATCCCAAATAAGACAAGTATTGGTAATTTTCACCCACTTGAAGTTGTGGCTCGCGGTGGCGAGACACAACTTCAAGTGGGTGAAAATTTTCATTGGACATTTTAGCGCTTAAATGGTTTTTAATGTGTTTTTTCCCCACGCGCTACCTCGACTTCAGGTTGGTGGTCATTATTTACATATTACGTATAATTTTAGTACAAACATAAGCAAAACTATCTGTTTCGAATCTCGGACGGCGGATATCTGGTTCGAATCTTGGACGGCGGCTTTCGCTGAAACGCTCGAACCAGAGTAACCTCCTCCACGGCTCGCATGCCATAGTCCCACTAATCATTCTTTGCTATTTTAATTTGTGTTGCACGCTTAATCATAATCATGATATGAATCCTATAATAAAAATACAATCTACATTTGAATGTACTATTTGTAGTACTTTTCAGAACATATCAAATGTTTTGAACAATATTTTTGGATATATACTTAAATACACAAATTAGAATTCTACGCTTTCCAGAGTCTATTTTACTACAATGAAACATTATATAATAAGTTATGTAGTTATTTTATCTCTGGTTTTGATGCGGGAATAATATTTACACAATAAAGCAATAATTTATTTTTCTATCGTTACAAGTATATCTTGTTAATATGTACTATGTATAGCAATAACTGAATAATTAATATTAATAAAAAAATAATACATTAATGATGTACATATTCTTAAAAAGCCACGGTGTGTTTGCAGTGTAAATTTACATATTGTAATTTTAAATATTGTATTATAGTTTGTATTATATTTTGTATTATATTCTGTATTATATTTCACCATTAGTTTTGCACATATACAAATCATTGTACTATTGCATGTATATAAAGAGGGCCCATTGTAAATGAGTACAACGTACTAAATGGTCTACCTTTTTCTTAAAAAAGGTTTATTATTATTATTATTATTATTATTATTATTATTATTATTATTATTATTATTATTATTATTATTATTATTATTATTATTATTATTATTATTATTATTATTATTATTATTATTATTATTATTATTATTATTACAAGTTAATGCCTATGGACTATATATCATATAATCAATCATATCATTCATATCATTAAAAAATGAAACCTCTTTCACTCGGCGGGTTTGGGGGCTATAGGCCTAATTTTAGGTGAAACGTGATCCCGAGGCCCTACTGCGTCGCGTGGTACCCTCAGAGTATGAAGTATATTTGTATTAAAATAAAGGTGCTAAACCATATATGTGCTTTCGTTGTAAATTAACTTCTTTTGCGTCATTGCCGTTACACGGATCGATGCATCGTGAGCCGCTGAGTGCGTAAGTAGCACTTTTGTGAGTGTAGCTGCTATATTGACCGAGTTATAGCAGTTTAAAGTTTGCATAGATTATTATTATTATTATTATTATTATTATTATTATTATTATTATTATTATTATTATTATTATTATTATTATTATTATTATTATTATTATTATTATTATTATTATTATTATTATTATTATTATTATTATTATTATTATTATTATTATTATTATTATTATTATTATTATTATATTATTAAACTAGCAAAGTTGTACTGTTCATTACTCCTTCAAATTCAAACAAACGTGATGAAAACGGATTCAGACGACAACAACTAGGCATATGTGAATGTAGATGTTCATACTGACCTGTAAAGGGTTTTCAGTATCTCGACGGTTTGCAAAGGAGAATTTGCGCACGAAATCTGATTGAATCCTACTATATTACTGAAATGAAAAACACACATTTAGTAAGTAAAGTAATTAAGTTGTAAAAGTTGCTTCAAAAGACGTCTGAGAAAAACCATTGAGTTTCTCAGCATTAACATATTTTTTTTTAAATCTACCAGCGTACTTTCTTTTCTATGATATTTTTACAAACAATAAAAATGGCCACCAGTTGGTAAGACAAATGACCGTCAATGTTTCAAGACTAAAAATGATGGTATCCGATTCGAAGAAGTTAGGCATGTAAATTGAGGACTAATCATGAACAAACTAAATGTGCGCTTCAACTGTTTTAAAATCTATAGAGTAGTAAATCTGGTAATGATGATAACATCGATGTAATGTGTAAATATCGTTTAATCAGCTTGAACAGCATTGAACAGCAGTGCAATCACAGTTGAAAAATATTGACCGAGCTATCCGTCCATAATTTTGCTGTTGATAGAAAACCGATTTACACATATATTTATCTATTTCAACATTAGTTTGTTTTCTTTCTGATTAGAAAATAATTTCCCTGAATTTCACCAACCTGAAGAATACCGTGACACATTGACAATTATCAGTCCCAACGGTTTTATTGTGTTTGACCATATAGGCCACAGATTTTGGTAAAACATGTTCCATCAGATCATCCATTTTCTTATGCTCGATCTACAATAGATTATTACCGACACGAATCATCATCAGATGATCTTCTACAAACACTTTCAGCCTAAAATATTTATAATGGCCGTAGACTCATCAGGTATTCAAATGAAGCGGAAAGAGTTAACTAAGACATATATTTTAATTTTCAAAAAAACAAACCTTTTTGTCTTCATGGTTTATACAAACATATTTCAGCGTTGAAAGGGTTCAAGAAAGGAATTCAAGGTAAAGAGAGCATTTCTACAATTGTTATTTTAAATTACTATTTTGGATGTAGCTTACCTCGAGTTGACGCGTCTTTAGAGACATGTTACGTGAATGGATGCGTATCTGGTTTGTCATTACGCTCAGGCGTGATGCGTACCAGACTCCTAGCACTACACAAATAACAGTCACTGCCGCCATTATACTGCTATATATAGCCAGTCCTTACAAAAAAAACAAAAACAATATTTAAAAATTACCCATTTTTCTGCTGCATAAATATCCAACTCTTCAAAATGAACATACAATGCGTGAAAAAAGTGAACAAAAATCGAAATAGAGCTGATTAATAGAGGCAATTCTCATAACTCATGACAAAGACAAGAAACATTTCCTACGCATTGACAAATTAAAAAGCGATTAGTCACGAGTGCATGCCTGGAGTGTGCAGTGCTGGCTATGGGACTGTACGCCGTAAAGAACCCTTGACAGTAGGGAATAATCACGACTTCGGGGTTCTTTCTGTCGCTGTGCTGGCATGATTCTGCATAAAGCGACGTAAAAAAGCTATATTCACTCACTCACGAGAGCGTCGTTGAGCGCACATTTGATTTTATCAGTATTTTAAAGATGTTGTAGAGTTGAGAACGAATGCTTAGCATGTTTCACATAAATTAATTGTTGCATTAATCATAGACGTTGATTAAATGTTGCTACAACGTTGATTCAACGTCGCTACAACGTCTTGTGCCCAGTGGCAAGTTAACGTAGCTGTACAAGTACTCACTATTACGTGCTCCATATGACATGGCTTTCAGCTGACCTAGGGCATCTAGTTCCAGCTCTGCTCGCATGTTACCCAAGGCATCCAGGTAGATTGTCATGTTATCAAACCACTGCAGACTGATATAAACAATGACAGAATATCACGTATCTTATTAAAATATTCCGCGATACAAACAATATGGGGTCAGTTTCATATACCGGTGCGGTGAGTACCAGGTCAGGTGATCACAGCAGATGCATAGTGTCAAACAAACAAGCATAAGTATATCATTTATTATCTAATAGAAATAATAAAAAAAACAATTATAACCTCGCTGAGGCAAAAGAAATGCTATTCGTCAACCAAACTATATCTTGCATTTATTTAATACATTCTTCAGTCATACATAATAACTATTAGTGTCGTCACAGCGTTCCACAGAATTGCAGATGAAAATATATAAATATTGATCACATTTATAGTTTGTCAGAATAGATTTTAGTTAATGTTTTGTTTTAGTTTTATAGTCCAAGCAATTAATTGTTTTGACATTTTGTGATTAATAGCAATGTAATTATACAATTTATTAGGGTAGTGGCCTACGTCATAAAGTAATATGACACCTTGCAATCAAAAACAATGTTCTTACCTTGGACCCGTTGTGATGTAGGCCTACAATTTCCATGTTGGTAAGATATAGAAACATAAATTGCATTGCTACTATTTTTTAATTTTTAATTTAAAAGTACATATGTTGAGTTACTATATTCAATTATATAAATTAGGAGATATCATTTATATGCGGTTATCTTGGACTTGGCCTCTTCATTTCATAGGGGTACTGGGATGATTGATAGGGTCATTAGGGGTCATTAGGGGACGGTCATTAGAGATCTGTTCCGTCTGTTGAATGTTGTGTACGGCATTGCAAGGAAGCACTAGTCTACAGCAATCACCCAAGGTCAGCTGCAGCCTACTCGTATCTGGCCATAAGCTTCGGCGGATTGCCAGTGGCGTACCCTGGTTCCTCCGCTCATCAGCGGAGCCAATGCAGCACCCACAGCAGTACATGCGCTGGTGTAGGCTGTGGTAGCCTTGAATAACCGGCATTAGCGTTTTTGACATTAGGTCTCTCACGAGGAATGTTACCCTTTCTATTGTTACTCTGGGGACTATCTATGTTTATATCTAAGTGTACATGTATCTGGGTTTTATATCTAAGGGTATCAAGATTTGTATCAAGGTATATGTAGATATTTTATGCAAGTGCATTCAGGTTTTGTATCTAAGGGAATTCTAGGTTTTATATCTAATTGCATCTAGGTTTTGTATCTATGTTTATCTATGATTTGTATCTAAGTATATTTATGTTTTATAACTAAGTGTATCTATGTTTATATCTAAGCGTATCGAGCACTTGTATGTAGTGTATCTAGGTCATATAGCTAAATGTATCTAGTTTTTTTTATCTAAGTGAATCTGTGTTTTGTATATAAATTTATTTAGGTTTTTGTATCTAAGTCTATCTAGGTTTTTGTTTAGCTAAGGGTACCTTGGTTTTGATTTAAAGTGTATCTAGGTTTTGTATCTAAGTTTATATAGGTTTCATATCTAAGTGCATCTAAGTTGTTTATCAAAGTGTATGTAGGTTTTGCATCTGAGTGTGCCTATTCTAGGATTTGTATTTTCTTACAATGTGATTGATATTTTATTCACTTTAATGAGGGTACTCTTGTGATATTTGCATTTTGGGATTCTACTGCAAGCCTTGATAATATTAAACAAGCAGTTTCATACCTGCGGTCTACCGCCCACCCTCTGCTGTTATTTTTACAGAACTGGCGTCCGGTCTCTCTGAGATCCATTATCTCATCCTTTCTCTCTCCTAAAGCTTTCACTAAAGGGCTGATGTCATTCAAACTTGTCTGAAAAATGAAAATTATAATAATATAATACTGGACTAGACTGGCACTGTACTGTACTACACTGCACTGCATAGCACCGTACTGCACTACACTGCACTTCACTGTAGTGTAATTCAATGTATTAAAATGCAGTAACATACGATATAATGCAAAACAATACGATGTCATGCAATGCATAACTATTTAATGGAAAAGAGGTCTGCTATACTATGCTACGCTACGCTACCTTATGTTATGCTATTCTTTGCTATGCTACGCTATGCTATGCTATGCTATGCTATGCTATGCTATGCTATGCTATGCTATGCTATGCTATGCTATGCTATGCTATGCTATGCTATGCTATGCTATGCTAAGCTATGCTATGCTATGATATGATATGGCAAGCAAGAAATATTGTTCGTTTCCTAAGCACCTTGGGAAACGGGGTCAGTGGGTAGGTATTTTTTTACATTTTTTTCTTGTAATCAAAGAACACATTTCATTACCATCCACTAGCCAATTATATGCTATAAAATGTGAAGCAGAAATCTAAAATACAATAAAATTTAGTGCAATACAATAACTAAATTACGTATTTTAAAACCTACCTTTTCTAATAAAAATAAGAGAAAGTCAAGATAATTTTAATTTTATGGGAGGGGCTCCCTGTATATTGAGTGTAGCCTGACGCACCTTTTTCATGGCTCTGACACTGGAATGGTACTGTGTGCCCTGAGACAGGAATGTATTCAGCTGAGATTCCAGTTTGATGAACCACAGCTTCTCACTGG
>OZ024912.1:72333496-72358496 GCA_964017125.1 Flabesymbios commensalis | reverse complement strand
CCATTGTTAAAAAATCGACATTGGTAGTGGTATTGTTTTGTTTCTGAGAAAATAATTAATGTAACCTTTTCAAATTTTAAACCCATTTTTTGGGATAAAAAGATTTACGACTGTGAAATATACACATTTCGGGCTACATGGCACCAGCGTATTTGCATGCATTTATGGATTTTACAAAAAAAATTATAGCAAATGTAGCCGGGTGTGTGTATGATGGACTGGAGTGCTTACTACTCTGCTCAACGAGTCGACTCTTTGCCTAGATTTGTAGCGCTCAGGCATCACAATGCAAGGGTCGGTGGTTCGATTCCCGACCTGGGCAGTTTCAACACTGTTACACAAAGATTATATTTTGCCTCGACATCGTCAAATCGAGCGAGATATAAGAACATCACCGTTCATTAAACGAATCATATCATACAGACTTTGTTACATTCAATTATTCTATTATTTTGACCGTGTTAACGACGACAAATATGTGTAGCAGGCAGCTAGTGATAACGACGACAAACAGGTGTCACCATGGTAACAGGCAGCTATTATGACGGATGATTTCCGTTCATCCTGACAAAAGAACAGTATAGAATGTTCATATTAGGATCGGATTTGCAAAATATCAATCTTGCATGATTGCTACCATTTCTTATATTTTTTTCAGCCAGAGAGACTTGAGTAATTATATCTTACACTTATGTTTCTATAATTAAAGTTTGCGTTAACTATCATTTTCAGTTGCCATAAGGCTGTATTATGTGTTTTACTACCCTATAGCCTACGGCAGTCTGTTATCATCAAGTTTTCGTTGCATTTACTACAGAGGACTATAACATAATAATAATAATGTAAACAACGTAAAATATAATGAGGTAGCGCTTAACGACCACCACATTTAGTGTTAGGTTCAAACCTGCTCGGTAGAGACTGTCCAGAGCCACCAATGACTTCCATAGAGATCTAGATGAGGGTAGCCTGACTTCATGGACAATACTATCCAGTAGCATGTCGTGAATGTTACTGCAAAAAAAACAGTACTACATTTATCTTGTAATTTTGAAGTGTTAGTCGCTAATAAAAACAGACCGACGAATCATACTCTACTCCACATCCACCCCGACTTGACTAATTCACCTCTGTGATTGTTAAAGTAGAGTACTATAATTATATACTCGGGTCATTTAGGAATACAACATAACTTTGGTGCAAATAGTTCAACCCTTTAGCCGCCCGTCACGATTATAATCGTGTTTTTTCATTATCAGAAAAAATACAGCAATATTTCAAAATCGTTGACCTCCATTTTGTCAAATTTGAATGATAATATTACCCTTTACAAAAAATTATCAGCTATTAATAATACAAAAAATGTGGCATATATAAGATTCTAAGTAGAATGATTTACAGGTTACATTTCCAAATCAAATTTTAATATTCCAGAAAGTAACATCTTAGATTTTCAATGTGTCTGATTGTAAAAATTAGTAAAAAATATGTTGTTATATCAGAAAATGTGTCAAGCAGTACATAATATATGTCTCTAAAAGGCTTTTTGTAGCCAACGCGATTTTTCGGTCCCACGGAACTCTTCCCACCTTTTCCAAATTGGCATAAGAGCGTATTTTGTAACCTCAAAGTAATAAAATCAATCGTCAACCATAGATTGGTGATAACACTAGGGATATAACCCCATCTAAAGTATAAGTGCTATATATAAATTAATTTCAGTATAGCTTAAGCATGTTTAACATCTAGCTGAAATACATCGCAGCCATTTTTTAAAGAAACAAAGATAAATAATGATGCAATGACATCATACATTGTTTTAATAATTTCATTGGGTATAGAAGCATGAGTGTAGATCGAATAGAAACTCTCTAAGTGGCATAGTTAAATTTAATCGCAGCCTTATGATTTCAATTGTATTTATAGAAGGCCATTTTGAAACAAATGCTGAAATAATTATCCAATAACATTGTAATTTATTCTAGTGGCTCTAGTGGCTCTTAAGTGCATAGAGTATTTCTATGACAGTTTTAAGATTCCGCTAAGCAGAAATGGCGGCCATTTTTTAATTTTTTGCGATTTTTGTGTGAATCATATGGGTCTCAGGGTTCAGTGTGCTAAGTGTTAGGAAGGGTTCACTTGGTGGTGACAGCATAACTTACTTGTAAAAGACGATGTTCTCCACAGCAGAGACATTGCTCTGCATGAGAAAAGTTCTGTGTCGATCCAGCAGCCGTTTGAGGTGGCTAGGGGTTGGGAATGTCTCCTTCAGGATAGGAAAGTAGTTCCACGCCTTCATCAGCGCGCTCAGCAGGTTGTCCACGTCAGCTCGGGCGTCAGCTATCTTGTACCTGGTGATTTCGCCTTTCTGTGAATCCAAGTAGAGAGTGGAGAAGCCGCACTCGATCTGTGGACAAAATGGGGATATCAAAGCAGTACTTTATCACTGTAGTGCAAAGGTAAACAGTACTAACTGTGAGAAATAGTCGAAAAGTAAGTAGTTATTACTGTTTTTTCCCATGGAACAATATGAGCAAATTAAAATTAAAGTTGAAAATCGTGTTTATCAAGATACACTGCAACTTTGATTAGCATGGTAATGAGGCTTTCCATCTTCACGTCTTTGGGTATGGTCATGGATGTGCATCATTCATTTCTAATTATCCTGAAGCCACAATATGTATGATAAGATATACGATATAGTGACTTCTTTAGGGCCAGTGTCTGCAGAACATTGAGACTCAAAGGCTCCAAGGCGCTTTTAGCTAAAATCTGTGTTCTGTGACATGTCATAGTCAGAAAAAAAGGGTTCATCATATGGCGCTCGGTGGATCCTCGGGGTTTAAATGGTAATAGGCCTAATGTGAAAAAGTTTTTTTTTTTGAAAAATGTTGACTTATTTTCCTTCCCGTACTCGGAAAGATAACGTATACCACAAGAGTGGTGCAGCAACCAGAAAACATGAATGGCTGTAATTTCGCGGTGATGTCGTCAGGATTTCGATGATTTCTGATCCACTAAATCATTTTTAAATTATAAATATGAAAGAGAGCTGACTTATCACCATCATAGAAATGCAAGATTTTGTAAATATTGAGAAGTCAAGAAATCCGATATTAATGTAAGTATGTATGCTATATAGCCTGCTATTGTATTTCATGGTGACTAGCTAGCTGATTTTTCTATTAAAACAAACATATAGGAGTTTCATAGAATTGCTTAAAAGAGGTAAAACTTATTATTTCCAATGCTTTTGTATGAGGGGTTCAACAACTTCATTTTTAATATGTCCAGTTGTAGCCAAATCCAATTGCTGTGCAAGACCACACTTTTACGAAGGATACAGAAACTATTATTTCTTAAATAAATATGATGACCGCATAAATCATTATATCATCCCGATATAAGTACAAAAAATGGTATTATATAAAGCTCTACTGCAAACATGAACTGATATAATTAACTTATTAACTATGGTGATTTTGGCGGCCGTTTATGCATTTCAATTCAATTTAATTTTAAATGCTAAATTTCGAAAAATATATAACGATTGTTGTGATTCCCCACCCACTAGTAATTTACCCGAGTCAAGTTCTGCTTTATTTGGTCATTTTGAGATGATGACCTCTAATGGCCTATAAATGACCTTGACCTTGATATGTGCAAATGACGTTTTAGAATCTGTGAATGCTACTGAACATTTTTGACAACAGTTTAAAACTCGATCATGGCATTTTAATTGAAGCCAGTTTTTTCTACATTAGCAACTGCACTAGATGAAGCATGTGTTATGAAAAGTGATTTTAAGATGAAATGTGGACTGGCTCAAAACAATGGCACGCCATACAGAACGGGTATCACCGGTTTCTCTGTGTCTTTCACTGATATAAAAATTATTAACAATGATTATCAGATGTATTATTCGAGTATTTACCTGTATCTTGACTACAGCAGCGCCCACGTTGATGGCGGCGTGTACGGCAGCGAATGCTGTATTTGTTGTTCGCCAGGTGACTCTGGAGGCGTCCAGACTGGCGGCAGTGATTGTGATCAGGCTCACAATCAGAACAAGTATCACCAGCGTCATCTTCAGTAACTGTCCACGATTCTCATGGTTTAACTATCAAAATACAAAGTACTGCATATTTTTAAATTATGTAGGTGCCAGGCTACAGGGTGACAAGGTATAAGGCTATAGGGTGACAAAGTACCAGGCTACAGGGTGGCGTACCAGACTACAGAGTGACGTACCAGGCTATAGGGTGACAAGGTACCAGGCTGCATAGAGACAAGGTACAAGGCTACAGAGCGACAATGTACAAGGCTATAGAACGACAAGGTACCAGGCTACAGAGTGGCAAGGTACCAGGCTACATAGAGACAAGGTTCCAGGCTACAGGGTGACAAGGTACCAGGTTACAGAGAGACAAGGTACCAGGCTACAAGGTGACAAGGTACCAGGCTACAGAGTGACAAACTATCAGGCTACAGAGTGTCAAGGTAACAGGCTAGAGGGTGACAAGTTAGCAGGCTACAGGGTGACAAGGTAGCAGGCTTCATGGTGACACACCAGGCTACAGGGTGACAAGATACAAGTATACAGGGGGACAAGGTACCAGGCTACAGGGTGACAAGGTACCATGCAGGCTCCAGGGTGACAAGGACCAGGCTACAGGGTGACAAGGTGCCAGTATAAAGGTTTTATATCGAGATAATGTTTAAATAAGGTTCAAGAATCTCGCGAAAATTATTATTGTAATAGCGCTACTAAAGGAAAATTGTAAACTTCGTGAAAAGTCCGAAAATCAGAAATCCGCGACAATTTAAACACGCGTAAATTACCAGATCTACAGTATTTATATTTACACTATATCTAAGGTGTACATAAATGATCACTAGGCATACACCTAAAACTAGTGAAAAGTTGCTTTTATATTATTTTTATATAATATATACGTTTTAATCAGTCCATGCCTTGACGTTTGAAGCGCACAAACGTGCACCACAGCGCAGCTAATTCTAAATTAGGTTAAAATAAAAAATGTGCATTTGGATCCTGCTGGTGTTGAGGAGTTTGCTTAAGCTGAGGTCTGGGGGATATTTTAAATCTATTTTTAATCTGTTTTATTACCCGTTTAAATCACTGTTATTGGGAACGAAATGAGTGTTCAAACAGCAAGATGTACAAAAGTTTGATCTCAAATTAAACATTTTCACCCACTTGAAGTTGTGAGTCACGGTTGCAAGATACAATTTTAAGTGGCTAAAAATGTAAATTATTCAACTTATCGTTTTAAGGGTTTACAATACCATAGGGTGCAGAGGGTTAGCTTTGATCAGTTTTTAGAGGTTATACAGCTCAACACATCACACTGCGATTGTATTAGTCATCTGTGACGTCACTTGCAGTGGTTTAGCATAGCACAAGCTGTGCCTATTGTGTTGAGAATCTGAACAGCTAGAGGTGTCTCCACTCAGTTGGGGGGTCACCATACAAATGGCAGAAGGGGTGGGGTGTAGTTTTTGTTTACTTCAAGCAATGTATCAACTACATTATGTTTTTTTCCAGGCTGGCTATGAGAAAAATATGTTTCTCCTAAAAGTCTTTCAAAGGATAAAATGACTTATTTAAAAAAAACTCCCTGCTATTTCATTGGTCGCCCAATATAGTGTGAGTCTATTGTGACAGTTAGTTGTGATGCGAATGCAACGAAATGGGAAATGATAAACAGCACTGTTACGCATAGGATAAAGCCCAAGGAGCTGTACATTCTTAGCTCCGAGGGTTTTAACTGACTTAAAACACATCCAATCTTAATGAGGATCCCTCATAATCAACAGTTCGGTCACACCTGATTGAATATATCACAATAGACCTACCATGATAGTTGGTCTTTACTAGGTCAACAATAACACCCCATTCCCAGCTTAGAATGTAGTGGTCAGACAAAGAAAATAATGTAGTGGTGTGTTTTAACATCCGATATTGCAAGCCTAAAAGCAATAACACTACATAGATGTAATCACCTGACTACTGAGGCCTACTAAAGTGATGCATTCCTCCCAATCACAGATGCATTGCATTTGGAATGTTTAGAGACACCTCAGAATATATATATATATATATATATATATATATGTGTGTATCTATCTTAGTGCTTACTTACTTGTTTTTTACCCATCGTAACATCCTCTTCAATGACATGTTTATCGCACTTTGCCTTCGGCGGTCCCGGTAAAACCAGCGTGGATCCCGGCTTGTTAGACATGCTACGCGGACCCTTCTGCGGCTGTATCTCCATAGTGCTTCAGTAACTCTATTATCTATCTATACGAACAAAAATAATTTACCCGCATTAGAAAATTAATTCCGTACTCTGCTTCAATGGATAGTAGAAATGAGTATCCACTGGAAAAAAATCATACAGGGCCGTAGGCTGATCTCGTTGCGGGGGTGTGCGTAATTTTCTGCTGTAAACCTATTTTGTTTGTTTGTGACTTCTGAGAGCACCTGACATGAATTCTGGAGACATAATGTATTTGTTCATACACATGATATTTTTGGCCTGACAAAAAATCTACTTTTGAAAATTAGTATCCAGGTATACCAAATATTACTCAAAGCATTCAAGTCGACAAAGGGCTATTCAAACGAAATCATTCGGGGCTCATATCTATTTTTGAAATATAATTCCAAACATTAGAAGGGTATGCCTATTTGATTATTATTTCAAATGAGACAAATGCCAATAACATTGATTATGTACTTGTCAGTACAATAACATAATTGTACTGACAAGTACATAATCAAGTACATAATACATGTATATCTTGCATCCATAAATAATATATAACCATCACTACATAATAAGGCATGCAGGATTATTGTATGATGCACATTCAATCCTGTGAAGTAATTTTAAAAATATACTCTCCTTCCAGTAGACTACTTCACTATGATAAATATGATAAGGTTAGAAGACAAAATTATAGAGACAATTATTTGCTGAAAACCCCACATATATGTGTAGGCTGACAGCATCAGCGTGTTAAGACTCCTCGTTATAATGTTTATTATAAAAGTGAATCTAGCTCAAGACGACGTGTATGGAGCTTTGGATACAGAGCAACAATCTCATCCAAATCAAATTGTGTATTATAATTTATTATATCCCCCCTTTTTCGTTATTATGTGAATTGTCTTCTGATCCTAAATCTACCCTTCCGTCCCAGAATATATCCCCTTTTAAACATCTATATGAGGCCCTCCCAGAATCTACCCTCCCTTTCAGAATATACCCCCTTTTTAAACATCTGTATGTGACCCTCCAAGATTGTCCCTCCCTCCCAGATTATAACCCCCTGTTAAACATCTTAGATCTATATGCAACCCTCCTAGAATCTACCCCTCCCTCCCAGAATATACCAGCCTTTTATATAAAGCGACACTCCTAAAATCTACCCTACCCCTTTTTTCACAACTATGTGCAACACTCCCATGACTCACCCCTCCCTCTCAGAATACCCCCCCCCCCCTTTTTAAACATCTATGCGACCCACCCAAAATCTACCCCTAATTCTCTGAATATACCCCTCCCTTTAAACATCTATACGCGACCCTCCCAGAATCTACCCCTCCCTCCCAGACTAGATACCCCCTTTTTGACAACTATATGCGACACTCCCATAATCTACCCCTTCCTTCAAGAATATACTCCCTTTTCTACAACTATATGCGACACTCCCATAATCTACCCCTTCCTTCCAGAATATACCCCCCTTTTTTACAATTATATGTGACGCTACCAGAATCTACCCCACAATCCCAGAATATATCCCGCCCTCCCAGAATTTACCCCGCCCTCCCACAATATACCCCCACTCCTTAGATATGCGACCCTCCCAAAGTCTACCCCTCCCTCCCAGAATAAGCTACACCCCTTTTTTGATAACTATATAATCGACACTCTCATAATCCACCCCTCCCTTCCAGAATATACTCCCTTTTGTATCAAGGGGGGCTCCCAGAATATACCCCATCTTTCCAGAATATACCCCCCTTTTCTACAACTATATGCGATGCTCTCAGAATCTATCCCGCCCTCCCAGAATCTACCTCGCCCTCCCAGAATATACCCCCCCCCCTAGATATGCGACCCCCCTAGAATCTACCCTTCCCTCCTAAAATAAAACCCCCTTTTTTGCCAACTATATGCGACACTCCCATAATCTACCCCCTCCTTTTAGAATATACCCTTTTATATCAAGTGGGGCTCCCAGATTCTACCCCACCTTTCCAGAATATACCCCCCTTTTCTACGACTATATGCGATGCTCCCAGAATCTATCCCGCCCTCCCAAAATCCACCCCGCCCTCCCAGAATACCCCCCTTCCCTTAGATATGCGACCCTCCTAGAATCTACACCTCTCTCCCAGAATATACCCCCCCCCCCCTTAAACATTTTTATGCGACACTCCCGGAATCCACCTCTGACCCAAACCATACCCCCCTCTTAAACATCTACATGCGACTCTCCCAGAATATACCCCTCCCATAATATGGCCTACTCCCTTTTATATAAAGTGTCGCTATCAGAATATATCCTTCATCTACACGCGAGCCTCTCGTAATCTACCCCTCCCTCCAAGGAATATAACCCAAGCCCTTCTCTACATGTGATTCTCACAGAATCTACCCCTCGCTCCTGCCTGGATAAATGTGCCTGTTCTAGAAGGCATATATGTATAGGGCCTATATATCATCATTGGGGACTCGATATGTTCAGTGTATCAGGACTGTGACAGTGCCGCCCATGAGGGGTTATAGTATCCTTGATTTTACCAATCTATGTGCGGATCTTGGCCTTGAGGTGGGCCTGGCGGACCTTCTATGTCCCAGCGGGGGGGGGGAGGTTGCGAACGCACCCAACGCACCTCCCAGACTACGGCCCTGTCACATAGGCTCACCAGCATATGAGAAAAATAATACAAACTTCAACCTTTAAAAAACGTCATATGAGAGGCACAAAACGCAATCACTCGAAATAATGTGGAGAATTGTACAACAAAAATATTAGAATTCCATAAAAAAAAACCCCCAAAATTAACCTGACTGTCTACACACTAATAACGCGAAGACCAACGCGAAATGAAAGGCGTTTTCCCTGTTCCGAGTGCGTTGACTCTGGTACAGTGGTTAAAGCTGCCTGCTTGGAAAGGCGGAGATCGCGCGGGTTCTAACTCTGCTCTGTCATTCAAGTTTCAAAAAAAGGATTTTTTTCTTCTATGATCACTCGTAAAGATGCAATATTGTGGGGAGCCTCCGTGACCGAGAAATAGCGAGCTCGGCCCCAGACTGCCATTGTTCGAATCTCGACTCCTAGCTGTGTCTAGGGTGCAGTGTCATGTCATCCATCTCACCATCCTCAGGAGGATCTCCTGGCTCCGTCTAGCTTATATGTGCACAAACTACATAAAGTGGCCTAAAACCATTTCATTTCTCTGTTCCAAGGTCAGATTGTGGTATTATAATGACTTCATTTGATTGGATTTCCGAAAAACCGGCGCGCCAGCGAAAAAAATTGCAACAGATTGGACAATTTTCTATTGTGTTTCAGGACCATGCAGTGTTTGCATCCTGAAGCAGATATAATGTCATGATGAACATGATCTCAGCGTCTATGTTAAATTATACTTCACACACACTTATAAAATACAAACCAGCAATCATTAGTAAAATATATTTCACCCTCGCATAGTCTATTATATGCCAAGAGACAGGAGGGTTTCATTTATGTTTATGTCCATCTGCCAGGTTAGTTGTTTCTTTACTGAAAATATGTCGGGAACCACCCATATCTGGAACTGTCACTAACCCAAAGGTGGACGTTGACGTAATAATCAACTTTAAAGTACGCCTAAACTCCATGTAGCCGGCCATTTTTGCTATTTAATGACTTGTTACATTACTTTATTTGGTGCGTTGTTCCAATGTTATGTTAACGTATTGTTGCTTTTAAACTATTTTGTTCAGTTCTTTTTGTGAATAAATAGATGTGAGGTTTCTTGTAACGGGTGTATTAATTTATTGGCAAATATATGGGATCCCTGGCGGGTAGGTTCAATACCTGCCATTCCATTCGTGTGTGTATCGGCTTTCTAAAAGTTATTCTGATTGGCTTTATTTTGTACTTGTTATATTTGCTCTAGGTGGCCTTGGGCTTGAGTGTTATTAACCCTTACAGGGCGGGGATCGATTTTAGACGTCAGAATCTGACGTCGACTAACGTCAGATACTGACGTCTAAAGTCGATCCCCGCAGTGTAAGAGTAAACAACAAATAAACACGCCGACGCCCTGGACGTGTTTATTTTTCCACATCGTATACTCAAAAATGAACCCGGAAAATGCCGTCTGCAAAAATGATTTTTTTAGCAAGGAAAATGGTGATTTTCAATTATATAAGCATGCATCGGACTTAAGTACAATTCAAGTGGATTTACTATAGCTGATGAATTTAATTACTTGTTAGAATAAAACAGATTTGCAGTGCATTGTCGTATTACCAATGGTTACCACAAAATATTTTTTTGATTTTTTACCCCATCTCAGTTCTGAGCTCTCTGTAGAAACACATATTGAGATGCGGAGGTATACAGTTGGTTTCAGGTGAAAGGAGACTATCAAATCACTCATTAGCGTGTTTCCTACATGTGCCCATCCCATGTGGCTTCATATCGACAATAATAGACCACCAAAAACGAAATTACAGAGTTGTTAGACGGTACCCTACTTTAAAGTTGGTATTCGGGTAAACGTCGGTTTCAGAAGGACCATATATGGCTTCCTCACCTATTTTCGTTATAGAAACAACTAACCTGGCATTTGTAACGAGAGAAACATAAATAAAACTCACCGGAGAACTACATGTTCTTACCACAAATATATGTATATATATCGCTGGTGTAGAGTGACTTTTTCTTCTTGTTGTCCAGCGTGATTCTGAAAATATGAACCGGAAACGCCTAATGCAATGAAGTCATTGTCGACAGAGAGCGTGCAGATCCGCTGATCCTGTGGACTGTGATTGGTCAAGCAGTTGTATGATTGACAGCTCGGACGTGTGAGAGGCAGCCAATGTGTTAGATCGTTAGACAATAGACGATTATTGTTGTCTATTGATTGGTCAAGCAGTTGGATGATTGACAGCTCAGTGAATGACACACGCCCAGCAAGTCACTTGACAAATTGAGAAGGTCCAGTAATTACAGTGCTGGCTCAACATTGGCTCAACGTCTGATGCTGCTGGGCAGAACGTCGAGCAATTACAGAACCAAACGAAAGTGATCAAAGTGTTTATCCGTGCAATGTTACAGCATGCATTGAACAGCACCTTGTGCCGTACGTGAAGTGTGAAGTCCCTGATGATTGTAGAAGGTACACATACTTAGCGATATAATATTAGAGAACCCACTCTTACTAAGCGATATCCAGCTGAAGGGCGAATATCTTATTGGGTATTGGGCAACCATTTAATTAATGATAGTTTATTAATTGTATCTACTGGCAAACTTCGTTGCATAAAGACATGATGTAGTGTTATAAGCGGTACTTGATTATAACAAGCACCCTTGTTAATAATTATTATGAAGACACAGTGTAATATTATAAGCGGTACCTGATTTCAACAAGCCCTCGTATTAATAATTAGGACGTTCAAGGGACTACTATGATAACTTTACCCATTACTTAACCAACCGTCAAAATATTTAATTGAATTTTTTACCCACTTGAAGTTGTGTCTCGCTGACGCAAAACACAACTTCAAGTGAGTGAAAATTATCAAGATTTGACAATATGGAAGTCAACAATTTTGCAATCCCACATATTGATTTCATATTGTATCTATGATGTTCAAGAGCTGGTATCCACCATTACGTGATCACATTTTTGTGTGTGTTTTTTAATATTATTATATTTATCCTCTATCCGGTTTATGTATGTAATATAGCCATACAATGTCGTGTTACGTGATCACACCGGAGGGATATGGGTTTTTTAAGGTTATGTGCGTTTTGATATTTCTGCTCTCATTGTGCTTCTGTTAATATGATATGTTTTTTCAAAGAACACTTGGGCGCTATGTTGGAGGTTTGTTTGTTTAATGTGACACCATACACCTTTCCATTGTAACGAACACAAAATCGAAATACGTCGTTACGTGATCACTTAAAGACGAAATTTGAAATGAAAAGTAAAAACACTTATGAATTCTAGCGTTATAATATCACATAAGTTTTCGATTTTGCCATTTTGTTTACCCAATGAAAACATAAACTAACCAAAGTCACTAATATCTAGGTACAAGGTGATATACCTGATTCAATTAAATTGAAAATACTGTGGTAATTAAAAGAAAAATAAAATCTTTCTTACGTGATCAATCTAATTGGGAAGTCCCTTTTTAGTGTCAAGATGAATTGTCAGCTTGACCCTTCCATATATTTTAATAATTTCTACTTTACTCGTTTCTGTAAGCCTTTTATATCAAAATGTTTAGCGATATTAGGGATACCATTTTGTATTGTGTAGGAGAAAATTAATCGCCATAAATCCCGTTACGTGATCACAGCTACATGATCACATAATAACTGAATGTTCATCACGGTAAAAACGGTGAGTAACAGTAAATGTGTTTAATCGAATATATATGGATTACAGATATTTAACAATAAATAATCTAATAATGAACAATATTTGTATTCAACATAATTAGAAGTTAACATTGCATATATTGCATATAACACAGCAATATTCATTACGTGATTACGTGTATTAGGCCGCCTTTTGGGTATGAGTGACGTTATTTCATATGTAGTGCTGGATACTCTTATTTCATAAAAAAAAAATATATTTAGGTGTGCAGTTTCTCATACCAAAAATGCGTTCACGTAACGTTTCTTTTTTTTAGTTTTGACATGATGACAGTTTGATAAAGTAACGTAAATCTAGCAGATAAAAGGCTCAGTACGTCCAAAAATTAAATATTTTAAATTTTGAATTGACACATGAAAAGTGAAAAACGATTATCATTTATTTTCAATGTAAATTAATAAAATTATAAGCCTTTTTAAAGAATTTCGTTACGTGATCACACTGGATGATTTCACATTTTTAAATGTTGGATATTGTCACAATTTATTTGTCAATAGGCTTATAAGATAAAAAAAACGTTAAAATAATTATTATATTGTGAATATATATATTGTAACAAAACATATTTACGCTGACAAAATTTGTTTCACTTCTTGCCAAAGGAGCAGACAAAATACGTCTGCTTTGAAGCACGTGCTTGTTCTGTTGGTAAAACAGTATCATGTCGTATATATACGATGAATATTTTTTATGTTAAATGTATCCTACAGTATTTTGTTGGTGGATCTATTTAGTTTGATATGATTGCCATGCAATATAATAGTTAAAAAAAAAAAAAAAAAAAACATTTTTGGCGGTTTCCACGTGGAATTCACGATAATGGGATCGGCGGTTAAAAGGTTAAGTGTAGTTTACCAGCATGCTCGTTTACGTAAAAATTTTTGTAACCCGTCACACATGTGAGGGTAAAAATAGGAACAAAACGCCTTTTTGGTGTATTTATATATAAAGTAACAAGATAATACACGCGTACTTACTGTGTGTGTATATATATATATGTATGTACTATGTATGCATGTATGAATTATATTGCTACTTAAAATGTTATCTTTTTTTGTTATCAATTGTATCTAAAATACCGAATAAACTGATTTGAATCGAAAACAAAAACAGAGCATCTGGAAATGATAAAATAAAAAGTCAAATATACAGCAAATATTAACCTTTGTTTGAAATCAAGCTGTGGAATATCACAGCCCTATTTAGACATGGCAAATGACAATAAACCAAGAGATAGACATGGACAATGATCATCAAAGCACCAGATAGACATGGCAAATGATCATCGTTTTAAAATCAAAGCACCAGATAGAAATAGCAAATGATCATCGTTTTACTTTGAAATCTTCAAGCAATAATTACATGAAATGATAAACATAAACAATTATAGGAATGCAATATAGATTAGATGCATGGTCATATTATAATGTTTTGGTCATGGACAGTCATCTGTCCATGTCGCACCAAGTGAGCGCTGTATGCAAGTCATGTAACTTCCACCTTTACACACTGTCATCAATAAGACGTTATCTGGCGGTAGAAGCCACACGGAATGCTGTTCAAGCCCTCATAACATCTCGACTTGACTACTGTAACTTACTGGTAGCAATAACATCAGCCCAAGTGAACCAGTTACAGAAGATCCAGAATAAAGCAGCTCGCCTTGTAAAACGCACTCCACGGCTTCATCACATCACACCAGCACTAGAACAACTTCACTGGCTGCCTGTGGAGTACCGTATTCAATTCAAGATTTTAGGATGCTGTTCAAGTGTCTACACAGCGAAGCTCCATCATATTTGTGTGACCTTCTACAACCCCGTAAAGTGGACAGTCGCCTTCGCTATTTGAAAGTGCCATTAAATTGTACCCAAATCGTGGAGCAATTTGCCCACACATCTACGCAATTTAAATGCTTTATCTGTTTTTAGGCGTAAGTTAAAGACACACTTCTTCCGTAAATATTCTGACTAACATCTTAAGCTGGTCGCTCAAAGCATTATTTCATTGCTTCGATAATGTATTTAAACTATTTTAAATATTGTTATAATTAATTATTCTTAAATTGTTCTTTATCGTGTTTATAACTTATAATATTTGAATGTTAATTTATTGGCCCACCATCTGCAACGCTGGCACAGCATTAAAACAGTATGGGGTGGAATCTATCGTGTTTGCTGGGATACGTCCGTTACAGAGGAGCGGGGGGGGGGGGGAGAGGTCGACAACTGTGATTGGTCGCTCCTCTAAATGGGCGACCTATCGATTCCTGTAGCATGTCTTGTGTCTGCAAACCGCGAGTCAGACTCCCAGCGATCACAGCTACGTCGACACTATAGGGAGGAGACATCCACTTACTGGGCTACCGAGGAGCAGTTTCTTGGAACCGGATACTAATGTAAGTTATTTACGATACAGTAAATTTATGGCATAATATAGGCTTATGTATATGCTGAGCGGGAATTAAGTATCCTTTGTATTGCTACCAGTATTGAAAGTGTCATATGGTGTATTTATTGCATTAACAGGAACATGGAAATACATGTTTCCTTTTGCACATGTGCGTAAATAATTGTATCTGTATAATTTGATTATGTAAATAAACGGGATTTCCACGAATAAGTAAATAAGGTAATTATATATAAAAATGTACAAATAAACTTGAAAATATACCAAGGCTTACGGATTTTTTCCCAAATAAATGGGATATTTTGTAGTAAATATTTTGTAGAATGATTTATTGCAGATTTTAAACTTTTTGTATTAGTTAATCCCATCTAAATAACATGCATTTGTGCAAATGAAATGTTCAGACTGTATGACATCGTGCTTAACTGATGTAATTTAACATAATTTTACGACTATAATTAAATTATAGGTTATTTAATTATTATTATTATTTTTTCATTTTAGTTGTTTGCTTTTTGATGCTTATAAAGCAGATATGAGCATGGAGCTAAAGCAGGTGACCACCTTGTCTGCCCGACATCCAATAAATGTCGGCAATCAGCCGGATATGGAGGAACTGATACGCCGAGAGAAAAAGGTGAAGTAGTCCGGCGGCCAAATGAGGATTTTTAGGTTAACCTTGTTTTGGTCGATATATTTTTTTCTCGACTGATTATGCATCTCATCATCCTAGCAATGATATCTCGGCGGATGTGGGTTTCTAAACATTCAGGGCTTTTTTAAAAACGCAAAATTCAAAATGGCCGCTATGAAATCATCAAAGATATCATAGACTCAGACTCAGATTCAGATTCATTTATTTGATCAAATAATAACATTTACATATTTTGATTAATAGCGTAGTAAGGATCAGGAGACCTCCACTAAACCTGTAGGTCGCTATCGTGGAGGCCACCTTAGAAAGAAAATAATAATTGAATATGTACAAGTATAATGATAATAATTTTGCTAATTTCATATCAATTTTTAAAAATAGATAAATGAGGCCTTTAGACCACTTTTGTGGGCAGACAGGCTTAACTGGAAAAGACAACCCCCTAAGGATGGCGAGATGAATCATGTAACACCATCCTCGCAAACAATATTCTAAATTAATATCCAGGCTGTCTAAAGCCGAGTCGCTGCTTCTCGGTCGCGGGGGATCCCAACAAAAAACTGATTGTCTACGAGTCAGCGGGAAAGAAACACATAGTTTCTTTGAAAACTGATTATACTAGAGCGGGGGTCGAGCTTGAGAGCTCCCGTTTGACAGCAGGCGGCGTTTAACCCATTACAGCCCAACTTTTTTAAACAGAGACTCCGAGCCGAAAATGTAGCACATTGCTACGATTAGGCCATTAATACGTACAATTTTCAATTAAAAAAATAAATAAATTGTGAAAGTGGTTTCTGGAACTGGCAACATTTTTTGCCAGTGGGCTTTAGAGGGGTCAATGAAATGTGTTTAATGTGACCAGCACTGCTAATTACTCCCACGAGGCGTATCATATATAAATGTATTTGATTTAATACTGAGACTAGGGGAAGATTTGCTAGATGTTTCTAGACCCGCAATGCAGTTTTACAGGATACATGTATATCATAGAGACCACGAATTGAAACTGAGCCTTATATTGGCTTCTCACAGATAAGCTGCTTTGTGCCATGTTCACCAAAATAATCCCGGTAATATGGTTTCGTCAATGCTGATATTCTCAGCTACATCTAGCTGTTCGAAAGCTCTTTATATCTGTCACCTGACAAAACAAATTAAAGGTCACTTACGATATCATCAAACCTGCTCCGCCTCAGAGAATTGTGAATATCAGCTGATTCTGACCAATAAAGCTGTCGATATGGTAGTCGGTTGTACCCAGAGAGCATCTTCCCTTGGCCAGTCCCACTCGCTCGCTACCGCAGGAGCCTGTATCGAGTACGATATCTGTCTATGTGGGAATCTTGGGTGTGTGTCTGAGATTTAAACGTCATTGGATGTTCCAGATTTATTTAAGGGTCACGAAGAATTGACCTCTTGTTCAGCTCTCATGCTTAGTTACCTGTTTCCGTTGCTAGATGTATTATAGAGACATGTTGGGAATCTCACATTTTAGACAGTGGGGTGTACCGAACTCCCTCATG
Source organism: Flabesymbios commensalis (assembly GCA_964017125.1). Classification (NCBI taxonomy): domain Eukaryota; kingdom Metazoa; phylum Annelida; class Polychaeta; order Terebellida; family Flabelligeridae; genus Flabesymbios; species Flabesymbios commensalis. The sequence continues at coordinate 72,341,194 of OZ024912.1, read as the reverse complement.
GCGGCCGGTAATCATATAGTGACCGCCATCATGGAGTTTAAGTACACATCAGCGTGAGATTTCGAGCTTGTCTATATATATCATACCAACGGAAACAAGCAAGCTTTGCTCTCAGGCAGCTGTCAACAGTTGGTCAAGCGCTGTCTGATTGGCCAGTCTTGAGAAGCGCGACATTCAAGGTATATCTCTACTTAAAATCGTTGGACGCTAGGTTGATAGACCAAGGTATCGCTCTGTGGGCTCGTGGGTAAGATAACTTGTTAGGGAAGATGCCAGAGAGAAGCATGACACCTAATATGTTAGAGCCTCAATCTTATCTATACCGATATCTTCCCTTTTGCTGAGAATACAGGTTGCACTCCCTCTGCATGATAGCAATCAGATTGTGAGGGAACATTGAGAGAAATACGGTTCCAGGAGATTTTGCATTCTCTTTTAATAAATCTTGGACACTTTATACATATCTTAATGATATTGTCTACTTCCTCGCTTTCCGAGCTGCTTTACAGTAGTTGGACCATCCCTCGCAGCGTATTCAAACATGGAGAGGATATCATTCACCATATATCATACACATACCCATCAAAGACACCATAAGTGCCCACTGGCAAATTTTCTTGCCAGTACCTACATTTTCAAATGCAATGTCTTACTAGTATATGTCATTTAGCCGACAAACAATTATTATTAGAAAAGGATGAGGAATGTGCTTAACATATTAGCATGCACGATGATTTAGTACCAAACAGACTACATAATAAACATAATGTATATCGTTTCATCATTTTACAGAATGGTTTATTACTACAGACTATATTACCATGTATTATCCCACTGGCAAATTTTTTTGCCATGTAAATTATTAGTCTTTTTATGCACAGGTATGAATCTTTTTTCAGCATTACAATTACATGGCGAAAATCACCACACATGACAGTTTCTTTATGAATATTGACCTACATGCTGAGAGATATGTAGTAAACTACCTATTGGTCTCTTCCACGACCAAAAAGTAGCAATCTGGAATTACTATTTTCTGACAAACGTAAGCGTTGTTAAACGTTGGTATCAAATATCGATTGCATAAAATGTACATAACCAACACGACAAACGAGTTTACAATGGGTTCAAGTCATGTAGTTTTTTTAAATATTTTTTTTTATGGCGACGTCACACAAAAACGGCACTGGCAAAAAAACTTGCCAGTGGGCTTTAATGGGTTAACCATTAACCCTCTCAGTGCGGGGACCGTCTTTAGACTTCAGAATCTGCAGTCTGTAGACGTCAGATTCTGACGTATAAAGACGGTCCCCGCACTGGAAGAATTAAAATATTTCTAATGGCCTTAGCCCTTACAATATTCCACTAGCCTCGGGCTACCGGGCTAGTGCGAATTGGCATTCCTGCCGTAGATCCACAACATAAGTATTCAAATGAAGCGGAAATAGCAAATTAGTACATTTACGATGGTTTCAAATTGAAAAAGCCCTTTGGTCTCCATGGTTTATACAAAAAAAAATTATATCTACCAAGAGACCTAAGGTGTTTTTTTTAAATTTGAAATCATCATTAAGGTCTTTGTTAGCTCTTTCTACTTCATTTGAATACCTATGTTATGGGTCTACTGCATGCCATTACAAATATTTTACTCTTTCAGTGCGGGGATCGACTGCAGACGCTGGGAGGGTTAACATCTACTTATTTATTTTTAATTTTTGAGACTAATTTATACAGGGTTGATATTATCAGCAGTCAGGCTATTTTTCATATGTGCCCTGTAGTGATTTTGTTATATATTATCAAGCAGTCAATTATATAAATAAGTCATACAACAACAACTCCATTTGGGGCCGACATTTCGATATCGTTGCATTGTCCTCTGCTGTTGTAAGTTCTTACCTTTGCTGATATTTGATGACCTTTGATTAAAATACTACTATGATGTTCAGCAACGGAGAAAAATCAAAAATATAGTTTGGTGCCTAATTGTAAAATAATTTGTTGGTGATACAACATGTTTAAAATTATTATCGTTCTCTAATTGTTTGCCATCCTGGTTATATTTATGCTAGATTCATCCCAGTTAAATTCTTGGGCTACAATGCGGGCTGCTTGTTCTTGCGGTTTTTGTATTTCAAATAGTTTAAACCTTAATGTAGGTTATGTATACAGCTTAAGACCTAAGTTAAGCCAATCACTAATCCTTAATTACATCAGGACTTGTACTATTGGCTACCAAACCAGGTCATTATTAGCTTAAGAATGTCAGTAATTCTAACGTTATCTTCAGTGGCTGATTAGACAAATCACACGAGCAGATTAGTTATTTTGATCCAGATAGCATAAAAACTGTATCAACCCTTAAAGCGCAGAATGTTTTTATGAAAACATTGGAGTTCAAAGGTTTTTCTTAAATTTGAAAAAAATGTCTTAGTTAGCTCTTCCCGATTCTTTTGAATACATATGTTATGGGTCGACGGCCATATAATAAATATTTTTAGTCTTACATTGCGCGGATCGACTTTAGACGTCAGAATTTGACGTCTACAGATTATGACGTCTAAAGTCCCGCGCTATAGGGGTAAAGTGGTCATGTGGGGATAAAGCTGTGCTGCGATAGGAGCTCATTTCACCTGGCGAGGTCACAAGAAGACTTAACATATAATAATTTGTCCTCCTCTGTTCTTGCTAGAAATCTTAGTATACATTTCTCAGCATAATATGAAATATAATAAATAATAATAATAAACTTATATAGCGCCTAAATCCTCGGTGCTTCGAGCTTAGAGGAGAGACCAATATAATCGTAGTCCGGCTCATAGTTTCAAAACCGTTTGTGTCTGTCGTCTGGGCCAACCGGGCGACCGAGGATTTAAGTCGGAAAAGCCTGACAAAAAATTTACAGATGAAATGTTCATGTTTTATTACACTAGTATTACAAAAAATATTTATATCATTATAATATTGTTATGATAATGATGTGCTGTAATTGTGTTTGTTTTTAACTGATTTGGTGTGTCTGTTATGGTTTTATTTTTTCATACAGGAGGACAAATGGCAGGTTCTGAAGATGACAATAGTGATCGTGGTGCCCATAGTGAGCATACTGGCAATATCTGCCGTCAGTCTAGATGATTCCCGGGTATCCTGGAAGACGACAGAGGCCGCGTTTGCCGCCGTGGAGGCTGCCATACACGTGGGGGCTGTGGTCGTCCAAGTACAGGTGAGAAGACCAACAAACAAGCTCACACCCTAGCCTAACATTACGTAACATCACTTACGACAACAGCCTTTAAACATGGGCGCATTAAAACCTATCATTAGCCATTAACCCTTAAAAAGGTAAAATGGTTGTATATAAACCAAAATACCACAGGTTTTTTTCTATTTGATATCATCATAAATGTCTTTTTCACAGCTAAGAATGTGGAACTGCGAGACTGACTTAAAACACATCTGAACATAATTAGGAACCCTCATAATCAACAACTCGGTCACACCTGACTGATTTTAATACCATAGGCCTACCATGATAGTTGGTCTGTACAAGGTCAAAAATAACTCTCCATTTTCGGCTTAGAATGTAGTGATCAGACAAAGAAAATGATGTAGTGGTGTATTTTAAGTACGATAAATATACGCTAAACATGGTTACATTGAAACCTAAACAATCATTTTTAAACCACTGACGATCAAGCCGTTTTTGCAGTTCTTGTTGCGATCAACATCTCCAAACCCATAATTTGAAATTCAATCAAACCAATATAACAATAAAAATGATTTAAGAGGGCGTTGCGCTCTTTTAGCGGCCCGCCATCAATGACTAAGAGCCAACAGCAACCCGAGGCATAAGTCAAAGATCTCTGTTTCTCATGTCAACATTAACCCTTATCCTGCTGATCACGACTTTTGTCGTTTTCAATCCGTTTTCTTTGTTGATTAAACCACTTTTATTGGGAATGAAATGACTGTTTAAACATGAGGATTTGTAAATATAAAAGTATTTTTCAGCCACTTGAAGTTGTGAGTCGCGGTAGCAAGACACAACTTCAAGTGGCTGAAATTTTAAATTAATTACGTTAGCAGGATACGGGTTAAGTGAAAAACTTTATTTTCAGGTGGAAAGAGCCTTTTCCACGTTCTACTTAGACTCGGAGAAAGGGGAATTCAGCAGATACAAGATGGCGGACGCCAGTGCTGATGTAAACGACCTGCTTGCGGGCCTTGCTGACGCTTGGAATTATTTCCCCAGTCTGAAGGAGAGATATCCAACTCCCAATCACTTCAGACATGTTCTGGACACACATCGATCTCGTCTGTTCATTGGGAACATCACAGTATTAGAGAATATCATGTTTTACGGGTGAGTGTTTTAAATTATTCTTTTCTTAAGTGGTGTGGAGAGAAGCCTAATGATGATGGATGATTTCAAATAGGCTTACCCCTGTTACAAACGCATGTAACGCCTCAGCGCATAACAACTGAATGTCGATATTGATTAGCTAATATCGTCTTGTTAAAAGTTGGTCGTTGGTCGCTGGTCGGATATATAATAATATTCTTGTACCAAGATGACAACAAATGTAAGTCTGCAGTCATGGTAAACGCGAGAGTAAACTTGGACAGATATTATGTATGTCTGCAGTAATGGTAAAGATGAGGGTAGGCCTAGAGAGACATTTTGTATGTCTGCAGTCATGGTATACATGAGAGTAGGCATAGAGAGATATTTTGTATGTCTACAGTCATGGTAAAGATGAGACTTTGCTTTGACAAACATTCTGTGTGTCTACAGTCATGGTAAAGATGAGAGTATGCTTTGACAGACATTCTGTGTGTCTGCAGTCATAGTAAAGATGAGAGTATGCTTTGACAAACATTCTGTGTGTCTACAGTCATGGTAAAGATGAGAGTATGCTTTGACAGACATTCTGTGTGTCTGTAGTCATAGTAAAGATGAGAGTATGCTTTGACAAACATTCTGTGTGTCTGCAGTCATAGTAAAGATGAGAGTATGCTTTGACAGACATTCTGTGTGTCTACAGTCATGGTAAAGATGAGACTTTGCTTTGACAAACATTCTGTGTGTCTACAGTCATGGTAAAGATGAGAGTATGCTTTGACAGACATTCTGTGTGTCTGCAGTCATAGTAAAGATGAGAGTATGCTTTGACAAACATTCTGTGTGTCTACAGTCATGGTAAAGATGAGAGTATGCTTTGACAGACATTCTGTGTGTCTGTAGTCATAGTAAAGATGAGAGTATGCTTTGACAAACATTCTGTGTGTCTACAGTCATAGTAAAGATGAGACATTCTGTGTGTCTGCAGTCATAGTAAAGATGAGAGTATGCTTTGACAGACATTCTGTGTGTCTGTAGTCATAGTAAAGATGAGAGTATGCTTTGACAGACATTATGTGTGTCTGTAGTCATAGTAAAGATGAGAGTATGCTTTGACAGACATTTTGTATGTCTGCAGTCATGGTAAAGATGAGAGTAGGCATAGAGAGATATTTTGTATGTCTACAGTCATGGTAAAGATGATAGTATGCTTTGACAGACATTCTGTGTGTCTGCAGTCATAGTAAAGATGAGAGTAAGCTTTGACAAACATTATGTGTGTCTGTAGTCATAGTAAAGATGAGAGTATGCTTTGACAAACATTCTGTGTGTCTGCAGTCATGGTAAAGATGAGAGTAGGCATAGAGAGATATTTTGTATGTCTACAGTCATGGTAAAGATGAGAGTATGCTTTGACAGACATTCTGTGTGTCTGTAGTCATAGTAAAGATGAGAGTAAGCTTTGACAAACATTATGTGTGTCTGTAGTCATAGTAAAGATGAGAGTATGCTTTGACAAACATTCTGTGTGTCTACAGTCATGGTAAAGATGAGAGTATGCTTTGACAAACATTCTGTGTGTCTGCAGTCATGGTAAATATGAGAGTATGCTTTGACAAACATTCTGTGTGTCTGCAGTCATGGTAAACAGAAGAGCAGGCCTAGAGAGACATTTTCCATGTCTGAGTAATGGTGAAGAACATATAAACTGATAAATATTGATTTATTTTATCACAATAGGTATCACAAGTATTTCGCAAATACAATCGAAAATATCTGAACGACTTGGTAACGCACTGGAAAAGTTCTGTCAAGTACAATATAGGGTCGCCAAAGACTGCCTGGAGCGCAATTTGTGTCTCGCTATAATGTGGAAAGGAATAAACATTTCGATAATACAGCATGATTCAACTTTCATTATTCCCCTTCCATGTGGGTAGGATGCAAACCACGCAATACCTCCAAAAATTATTAAACACATAAACGAACATTGTTTTAATGAAATGGAAGGATTGCGAAATATTACACCTGTATGCTTTATTAAATATCTAGAGAATAGCTTGGGAGGTGAAATTGCTGGAAATACATGGGTTGGTGTGTTTGGTATCTGTGTACTAAAGTCATAATTAGTATGTTTACATGTTTGGAATTTAGGTACCAGTACATCTAGACCATGCACCGTGCGCCATCAGGTCTTGTTTGATATAATATAGCTGCTTTAAATATATAATAGAAATCAGAACAGATTGACAAAGCGGTGGGAATTTATATACATGGTAGAGTGTGAAGAGGGTACAGTTCCATATGATAATTTAATGTCTAGTTAGAAAAAACTCAGTGCCTTTTCAAATATCAAAATAACAATGGTTTTGTTTTCTAGAATGTGAATTTATTACCGCCACACATTTAGACATAAATTTTGTTGTTTTCAGCAAAGTTCACGAGATGTTGCTGAATAGCATTGTACACGAGGTGAGGCTGCCTTCATCCAGGTCCTTATGGAAATCATTGGTGGCTCTTGACAGTCTCTACAGAGCAGGTATTACAGATGTGTTCTTCTATCGTACTGACTTATGTTTATTCACCTATTTTAAAAATATAAATGTATATACAGTATACAATTACAATGCGAAAATCATTTTAATCTGTTTTATTAGTCGATTAAGTCAATGTTATTGGGAACGAAATTAATGTTTAAAATTTTAAGATTTCCAATCATTTGATATCCAATTAATCAAATATTAAGTGATGTGTAACCGCTTTAAGTTGTGGGTCGCGGTCGCCCCATTTTTCAAAACTAATTTGCCTGAACATCGATCAAAATTGCCAAAACAATTCTGTATTTGACGCACAAACTTCACCAGGATAGTGCCTCAACTTGAGGCACCATCCTGGTAAATTAATGTTAAATACCGATATAGTTGAGAAGACTAACCAATCATTTTTTAATCAGACCCCTCTCCTTTTTTCAAAATGCATGATCCGCCCTTGAAAACCCTCAGAGTTCACCAATAATATTTATATGTTCCCCACTGTTTGATTGATGTTGCTTTCAGAGGAATCCGCTGGTGTGCAGAGAACATTAGGAGGAGTGTATTTTACGCGCTGCTACCTGGACACAAGCGAAAAGCTGTGGTTCATAGAGCTAGAGGCACAGCTTGACACTTTCCTGTATCAGGGGACACAGTACCATGTGCAGGTCAACCTATTGACTCAGGTACAGAAACAGCAACACAAAGACAATTTGTCTCTACGTGACAGAGTGGTCGCTCCGACCTTCATACATTGCAATAAACGTAATACGTCCCAGATTCCGTATAGGATAAAGCCCGAGGAGTAGGCCGAGGATTTTCTAC
>OZ024912.1:72309286-72333296 GCA_964017125.1 Flabesymbios commensalis | reverse complement strand
TATTGTCGTGGCTTAGAGTATGATAAGCTGGCTACTATACTTGTGCCATATCACGTAAAACATCAAGTAATACAAGACAGTCAGTCAGGGATTGCAAATCTCTGAGACTCAGACACAAACTCAGACTCAAAACTTATTTGTTTTCTACATATTAATACAATTACCAAAACAAAGATTTGTAAAAACAAAAAGTAGAGAACGGGAGACTTCCACAAAGTCTGAATTGTCGCTAGTGTGGGAGCATCCTCCCAGCGATACGGATTCTGGATCCGGATTGTAATCTAGATCAACCCAAAAATGTAACGGATTGTTCCTTGGTCCGAGAGACACCTCTGTTGAGACTTTAATTCGGCGGAGGTGATTGTATTTCATTATATTCACGTTAGTCAAGCATAATTATTATATATATTGAATTGAGCCCGGTTCTGAACCCAAGCTGTCATTTATCTGTAGCTATATTGTGATGACAGACGTTATATATCAATGTAATGCATTAGCTATTCTGTAACGAAATGTCAACCATGATGCTAGTATGGTACTCCATACATTATTCCCCATGATGCTAGTATGGTACCCCATGCATCATTCCCCATGATGCTAGTATGGTACTCCATGCATCATTGATTTAACCCTTACAACGCTGAAGTATTTTTATATAAACCCAAAGAACAAAGGTTTTTTTTAATTTGAGATCATAATAAATGTCTTAGCTGGCTATTTCTGTTTTTTTTGGTAATACCAATGTTATGTGTCTACGGCCAATGACTGAATCTGAATGTATTAAGTCTAGTTTATCCGTACCGTAGTGATTATAAATAGAGTAATAATTAATTAGTTGAATGACCATTTAAGCGTAAAGTGGGCCTACTGCAATTATCATTAGTAGTCATTGTATTACCAAAGCAAATAATGGTTCTTTGGAGTTCAATTTTTGCTTGCCCAAAAAAATCAAGCAAATCATATTAGTTTCTACTAACTTGAAATGATAGATCATAGTAATCAGATAAAACGTCAATTGGGTGAAAATTATAATTATTGAAGTTGGTGCACAAAGTGCTGTTAATGACTGTGTTTGTGATTTGGTTGCAGCATGCAGTGGTTTGATAATATGACTATATACCTGAGGGCTATAGGAGAGGCGCGCAGAGCTTTAGAGGTGGATGCACTTAGCCAGCTCAGAGCAATATCCACGAGAAGCCGTAACAGTAAGCTGTTCATTCACTACACTATCCACTAAAAGCCGTAACACTAAGCGGTTATTTCACTACAATATTCACCATAAGCCGTAACACTAAGCTCCTCATTCACTACAATATCCACTACTAGCTGTTACACTTATATTCCTCATTCACTACAATATCCACCACAAGCCGTAACACTAAGCTGTTCATCCACTACATGCCGTAACACTAAGCGGCTCATAAACTACGCGCCGTAACACTAAGCTCCTCATTCACTAAAATATCCACCACAAGCCGTAAAACTAAGCTCCTGATTCACTACAATATCCACTAAAAGCTGTAACACTAAGCTCCTCATTCACTACAATATCCACTACAAGTTGTAACACTAAGCTTCTCATTCACTACAATATCCACTAAAAGCTGTAACACTAAGCTCCTCATTCACTACAATGTCCACCACAAGCCGTAACACTAAGCTCCTCATTCACTACAATGTCCACCACAAGCCGTAAAACTAAGCTCCTCATTCACTACAATATCCAACACAAGCCGCAACACTAAGCTCCTCATTCACTACAATATCCACCACCAGCCGTAAAACAAATCTCCTCATTCACTACAATATCCACCAGAAGCCGTAACACTAAGCTTTTTATTCACTACAATTTCCACCAAAAGCCGTAAAACTAAGCTCTTCATTCACTACAATATCTACTACAAGCCGTAAAACTAAGCACCTCATTCACTACAAGCCGTAACACTAAGCAGCTCATTAGCTACGCGCCGTAACACTAAGCTCCTCATTCACTACAATATCCACTACAAGCCGTAAGAATCAGCTCCTGATTCACTACAAGCCGTAACACTAAGCTCCTCATTCACTAAAATATCCACAAGAAGCCGTAACACTAAGCTCCTTATTCACTACAATATCTACTACAAGCCGTAACACTAAGCTCTTCGTTCATTATTACCTATTAAGATATAACAGTTAAACAACCAATTCATTTTTTGATTATATACTAATAATTTAAAACAACAACATGTTTTGTAAATTAGAATTAAGTGAATGACAAATTACATTTTTCCCATTTGTAGTTTTTTATCTACGTATATGTATAATACAATTGCAACATTTCAATGTTAGTCAATAATTATTTAAATATGGTCTGAGTTATTTAGCTTTTCACTGAGTATTACAATGCATAGAGGCAACAAAATCAAGCAGTGCTTAACATATCATATGCAGTCATGCCCACTCAGTGCATCCTGTCATTGGCAGGTGTAGCTCCCACTGAGAACGAATACAACTGAAGACTACAGGAGGATTCAGCGTTGAGCAGTAGGCCTACATTGAGGCTGCTCAATTTAAATTTCAGTTTATGGTTGTGGTTGTTGATCTTTAGGGAAACTATTAAAAATCATCTATTCGGTCAGGCGTTTCCACCCTAGCTCCTCGAACCTAGAACCTGGACATGGCATCGGTTATGAATTAGTCTTGGTGCGACTCCGAGCACGGTTCTTCCGTAGAGATAAGCGCGTTAGTAGTTCTATGATATATTGAATGATTGATGTTAAATGATAATGCCATGGCAGGTGACATAACGTCGATTTACAGACTCCACAAAAAATATCTCATTATCAAAAGCATTACCCATTTACAGAGCATGCACCACACTTAGTCTTTCATAACTGCTACAGATTGGATCAAAATATTTTTATTATATATTGTCATTTTTTTATACAAATGGCTTTAACGCCAACTAATAGGCCGATAGTCCTATTGGAGCTGCAATTTTGCATTTTCTTATCATAGACGGCCTATGTTTCTGCACCTGCAAAATCCACGTCACATTAAAGGTATCGACACATTGGTTAAATATGTGTGAATTGTGTATATAGAACGTGGTATTATCTGGTATATATTGATATATCTCTGATCGTACATACATGTTTAGAAATAAGATAAGATCACTTATTTTTTTAAAAAATGAACAATAATCTAACAAAGTGAAAACAAGTCGCCATTTGTAGGAGCTCTGGGCCCCGTTCCAACTATAAATCGTAATATTCACATGTGGTAGATGCTTAGTTAATCTAAAACTAAAATTTAAAAGACGTTTATTTTTTCATAAATATAATTATTTTTCGTTATTTTGAGCTGGAAATTGCGTTAGCAATTCCAGCTTAAATGAATGAAAAATCGTCCGCAGCAACTCGGCCGCGTAAATGTTAGCTTTTCGAATGAAAATGAGAGCTTCAAATTGTATTATCATCACATGCACATTATTCTGGTTATATTTGTCATTTACAGGATTAATAAAGGACTGTAGCATTATGGCCACGGTGGCGTTTGTCAGCATTTGGCTGGGCATTTATTACACGTCCAGTATCCGGGATATCACATGTGAAATCAGAAGAAGCGCCAGGGAAATATACCGCAAAGGGTGTGAACTGCAGGTATGTGTCCTACACTAAAATACACATAGGGTGTGAACTGCAGGTAGGTGACCTAATATAAAATACACAGAGGGTGTGAACAGCAGGTATGTGACCTACTCTAACATAGACAAAAGGTGTGAACTGCAGGTATGTATCCTACCCTAAAATATACAAAAGATGTGAGCTGCAGGTATGTGCCCTACCGTAAAATAAACAAAGGGTGTGAACTGCAGGTAGGGGAGACCGGGGCACCATGGACACCTATTTTTCATTTTGGATTAGCTTCAAATATTTGTGTAGCTCATTAACGTATTATCTACCAGTATGTAACGCTGGACTATACTAATGTTTGACTGGAATACAATACCTGCATTCATGTTGGATGTTACTTAAAAATCAATTTAAAAAAAATCTGGCAAATGTCCATGGTGCCCCGAGCTCGGGGCACGATGGACATGGGGGTGGGGTACAATGGACATGTCTACAGGCATGTTGGAGGGACTTCCTGTGTCAATCAACACATTTTTAACAGTGAAATGAAAAATAAAAAAAGTGCTATTTAATTGTGGAATTCTTTATTTTAGGGATAGTTCAATTTAAAAAAGATATATATTTCGAGGACGGGGCACCATGGACATTAATGTCAATATTGGGGCACCGTGGACATGTCCATGGTACCCCGTAGCATGTCCATTGTACCCCGTCCATGGTACCCCAGCATGACGATTGTTATAAGTGTAGCTTTAACTAGCTTAAGGTAGAATATTCCATTATCACCCTTGGTTCTTGAAAAAGCACATTATTCACTAGTTACTATGTGATTCTTGTTTTAACTTAGTTCCAATGAGTGTTTAATGTATTAACACAATCCGTGCATCACAAAAAAATACTTTTAACCATCAAAAACACATATTTCGTGATAGCTTACACATGCCTTGATGTATCACCACCAATTTTTCTGCAGTTCAAAAGTATTCTCTAGAGGGCTCTGTTGTCAAAATTGGACAATGCACTTTGCCACAAAGACAGATGTTCATGGTGCCACGATGTCCATAGTGCCCCGGTCTCCCCTATGTGACATACTCTAAAATACACAAAGGGTGTGAGCTGCAGGTATGTAACCTACCCTAAAATACACAAAGGGTGTGAACTGCAGCTATGTGACATACTCTAAAATACACAAAGGGTGTGAGCTGCAGGTATGTAACCTACCCTAAAATACACGAGGGGAGTGAACTGCAGGTATGTGACCAACACTAAAATACACGAAGGGTGTAAACTGCAGGTACGTGACCTACTTTAAATACACAAAGGCTGTGAACTGCAGGTATGTGTTCTACACTAATAAATTATGTGACCTACACTGAATACACAAAGGGTGTGAACTGCAGGTATGTACATACTCTAAAATACACAAAGGGTGTGAACTGCATGACGGTCATGTCATGTTATAAAATGAGTTGTCATTCTCTATGTTACTCACCGAGATTTTAGACATGTGTTTGGTCGAGATGACGATCTCGCCATTTTTGTGCCTTAGAACTGGGTTACGATGTCCCCCCTCTATAGAGGTGGAGACATGTCGGTTTTCCTGTGACGGCTCAGCCTGTCTGTGAGTCTCTGTTTGTGAGTGTCCCATTCACTCCAACACGCGACGTTGAAACAATGCTGGGATAATGTTGGATCTACTGTCTACGTTTAGTTAATAGGGGGTGGGGGGTCGTGTATGGTGTCACACTTAATGTGGGCCACCATCACAGACGGCGGGCCAACATTAACCCAGCTTTCGTGCTGGTATAGTCTATGCTACACAAGCCCATCATTGACCCTGAAATATTTCCAGCACCGACGACGCTGGTCCAACATTTAACAGATATTGAATTTGTACTCTGTGGACACACCACCGCCAACAGAAAGCACAGTCCAGTGTTGAATGGTTGATGGTCAGAGTCGGCGACGGTGGACCAGCGTTAATAAACCGGCATTGGGTTGAGTGTAGTGTTTGCTGGGCATTGTGTTGTAGGCGAGTTGGCCGCTGATAGGGTCGGCTTAGCTATCCAGCAAACACAGGGTATTCACACAATGCTGTTTCAATGTTGGCCCACCGTCTCCGATCCTGGCTCAACATTATAACAGCATTGGGTGAATGATCCGTGTTTGCTGGGTATTAGCTATCAACCTTTTAGCTGTTGGAGGGGAGACATCTCCAGTTTTTGTTTACAAAAACGGTGAATCTTCTAGCTCGTTTTAGGAATAGCCTGAAAGACGACGTGTTTGTCTGTTGTAGGAAGAAAGACGTAAGACGGATGGACTGTTGGTGGAGCTGCTACCACGTAATGTGGCAGAAGCATTGATAGAGAATAGAGTGGTGGAGGCTGAATACTTCCATTGTGTCACCATCTGCTTCAGGTATGTCAGTATGATCACAGCAAACACAGCGCGCTCGCCAAATGTTGGTACAATGTTCGGCCAGCGTCGCATACGGTGGGCCAACATTGTACCAACATTGGGTGAATACTATCAGATATGTTAGAATTACAACCCTAATTACAATTCTAAAATTAACCCTTTCAATCCTGCATTTATCATTTTCATCTTCATCCACTACAAGCCGCGAATTGCTGTCGCAATTCTCGACATATAGTGGGTGAAGATGATTTGAAGTGGGTGAAAAATTAAAGAAAATTGCCATGTATTGGTCAACTAGTTTCATGGAAATTTTCGTTCTAAAATCCTTGGTTGTAGGAAAATTAAATCTGTTTTCAGGGATGTAAAACGATGCTTTAATGCTCCGTGAGGGTTTAAAGGGTTAAAATTTAGAATATCTAAGCTTTCTCCCATTGTCATTAGAGAAGTTAGGATGCTCTTAACTTTTCTTATGGAATTGAGAAAAAGTTCAGATAATATTAATTTTAGGATAATTACCAGCTAATATGCGCACATACGAGAGGCAAATGAAACCCTTTGAGTGCTAGGAATCTATTTGATTAGTTAAATGAGATATACGACTCTGGGATCATCTGCCTAATTCAATTGCTCTATTCCCATACCAAAATAACTTTAAAACATATGCAGTCTTTCAGCAATATAATTCTAACAGAACAAATGATCCAATTCAATCATTATTATTCTTTTTGCTTGCAGAAGTTGGCAAATTACAAATATTTTGTCACTTTTCTGCTATTAGTCTTGTCCCAATTATTTTTGTATCTATAATTCTTTGCATATATACCTATTTAATGAGTACACAATAATTATATGGGCATAGCTTTTAACTATTATGATTAGGCTGTTGACCATGGACTACTCTCAGCCTACGACCATGTACGATTACCCGTGGCCTTTGGATGTTTCCCTGTCAATTTTGTGTGAAGTAATGTATCCGCAGATCATGGCTTCAATTTTAAAAAATACATTTTCATAAACATTTTTAAGAATCACATTTTGATCACCTAAAGGATAGCTGAATCTCAGCACTGCCTTAAATCCCACTGTCTAAGACGGTGGGTACTCGTGGTAGAATTTGTTGTTTACACGGCAATATAATTTTAGTCTTTTTCAGTCTATATAGTTGTTATTATGTGTTGTTTTAGTGACATTGTGGGGTTCACCGAGATCTCAGCTCGCAGCACGCCCCACGAGATTGTGGATCTCCTCAACTCTTTATACAGGTCAGTCACGCTGTGTACACTCAACCTGATAAACAGGCTCACTTTACACACACACTGGCTCATAGCCGATTTAACCGCTGATGCCGCATTTATTCTGTTTTTCATTTTTTATTAGCAAATTAAATACCACATTTTAAATATGGTAAAGATAAAATGTGACATGAACCAGCAAGATTTAAAAAGAGTTGACCCTTATTTTGTCAAATCTGAATAAATTTCACTCACTTGAAGTTGTGGATCGCGTCAGCGAGACACAACTTCAAGTGGGTGAAAATTCAAATTGGCGGTTAATTTGGCGGTTAAAGGGTAAACAGAGTTCAATCTCATATTTCCGAGCTGTAAACATGCCACAAACATGCATTTTATGTACGAGCTTTAAATGTGTCCCTACACAGTTCATCGGTCGTTGTTACCCAGTAAGCAAAATATTTCTATAATTTTTTTTATACAAATGTTTTGTTGTTGTATTATGTGAGAACATTGATTATATTAACCCTAAATTAAAAAAATCATTTGTTCACCCACTTGAAGTTATGCCTCGCTACAGAAAACCACCACTTTAGGTGGGTTGTTCAGATTATTTGTTCCTTTTTAATCATACGCTGTGGCCTTGTTGTTTTTCTTTTTCACAGTTTATTTGACAATGTCATAGACGCCCATGACGTGTATAAAGTGGAGACGGTGGGTGATTCCTACATGATAGCCAGCGGTCTGAACGGAGTGAACAGTTTGGAACATGCTAATCAGATAGCTCTCCTGGCACTAAAGCTGGTAGATGAACTAGAAAAGTTCACCATACCACATAATGATCAAGAAAAAATCGAAATGAGGATAGGAGTCCATTCAGGTTGTTAAATTAAACTGTCTGTCTGTTTGTCTGTTTGTCTGCTTGTCTGCCCGCCTGCCTACCAGCCTGCCTTCCCGTCTGCTTTTTTGTACAGCGTGTTATATGCTGGAAGTTGGGGCAAGATGCAAAAAAATGTGAATTTAATTTGCACAAGGTGTAAATATATTTTAGATATATAAATATTGTTGGTTATATTTAACAGGGAAAAATACCTTTTTGCTTATATGTATACACCTTATATAAATATATTTTATCGACATTTTTACATAATTGAATTTATATAACTTGGTACCATTTACAATGTAAGAAAACTTGATAAAATCGACAAAGTAAAACATTTTGCTTTAGTTTAATGTACTTCTCCACATATATGGGTATCGCAGGCAAAGTGATCTGTTTTCCTGTTTATTTGCATGTTTGTGTAATTTTTATATTTTTATTTTCAATGAATTGTGTAAATATTGTCTACTAACATGTTTAGCTAAATACAGTTATATATTTCAATGTGCAAAAACAAACATGTAAATACATTATTTATACTTCATGGCATATTTGTTCAACTGGTTGCTGAATAATATATACTTATATAATGTACACCTTTCTGTACAGGACCTGTCGTTGCTGGGGTTGTGGGGACAAAGATGCCCCGCTATTGTCTTTTTGGCAATACAGTCACAATTGCTGAAGAAATGGAACGCACGGGAGAAGGTATAGTTCATGGACCATATAGTGTTACTAAACAGCCCTCAGGATCAAGTTTTTTGGCTCCTTACACCTCACCCAGCATTACAAATAGATATCATTAAAAATATGTTTGTAGCCATTTTCAAAATAACTAGTATCCAAATAATTATACTAAGTGACGAATTTGGCCATAATTTGAGTTTTGGCCATAACTTTTAGCTAAATCAACTATACCAATGTTTTCGGTAGGGTAAATCACATGCTGGCATACTCATTGTAGATACTTGTTGACGGTTTCTCAATGATGGATGTTCCGCTAACAGGTTCATCCCAAGATTTTTGTACGGTATCTATTTGTGATGTTGTTGGAGGTCAAAGGAGAAAAACGACTTGATCTCAGACAGTCCTGGGGGCAAGCTAAAGAGTATTCTCTATATATAATGTCTGAAGAGTATCCTCTATTTATAATGTAGGAAGAGTATCCTCTATTAACTATGTCTAAAGAGTATCCTTTATTTATTATGTGTAAAGAGCATCCTATATTCATTATGTCTGAAGAGTATCCTCTATTCATAATGTCTGAAGAGTATCCTCTATTTATTTTATCTGAAGAGTATCTTCCATTTATAATGTCTAAAGCATTCTATTTATTATATCTAACTAGTATCCTCTATTTATTATGTTTGAAGAGTATCCTATATTCATAATATCTGAAGAGTATCCTGTATTCTTTATGTCCAAAGAGTATGTTCTATTGTTAATATCTGAAGAGTATCCTCTATTCATAATATCTTAAGAGTATCTTCTATTTATAATGTCTGAAGATTATCCTCTATTTATTATGTCTGAAGAGTATCCTTTATATAACCTTTTCACCACCAAATTATTTAATTTAAATTTGACGCGATCCACAACTTCAGATGAGTGAGAAATATATAGATTTGACGAAATGGAGGGCAAGGATTTTGAAATATTGTTGATTGGTTTCACGTTTTATCTTTGTCATGTTCAAAATCTGGTATTCAATGATTGTGCTAATGACAATGATAAAAACACGAATAAAATCGGGACGATGATAGTGCCATTGATTAATGTCATTCACATGGTAAAATAAATGACCGCCGACTCCACCACCACATCCTTTATACAGAGTTTGGCCATGCGGTCCTGATATCTCTATATTATTATGACCGGGACCCTCATAACACAGTACCGGCTTCTGTGTTATACGGCGCTCATACACATAGTATTAAAAGCTATTGGAGGGTATATCGCTGCAACCGGAAACAGAATGTACATCATTATCAAACGTGAATAATATTTTTTTTTAAGTTTATCTTATATATTTTATCAATTTTGAGCGGTTATAAAATATATACATCTTGTAACGATAACAGAAATACACGTTTTATTCTTTCAGCCAACAAAATCCACATCAGCTCGGTGACTAAAAATCTTCTCGATGTTATGGGGTCGTACAATGTAGAGTTCAAGGGAGACGCAGTCATGGTGAGTTTTAGATCAAAGCAGTGCCATGCCTCAGAGGTTTCATGCAAAAATCAAACTAGCAAACTAAGCACATCAAGTAGTGCATTGCATATATAACTCAAAATAAGGATATCAATCAATGCATTGCACATATAACTCAAAAATATTTTTTAAATATATTAAATATATACGTTTTGCAAAAAGTAATAAATATATATGTAGCCTATGTATTTACACTCACTCACTCACTCACTCACTCACTCACTCACTCACTCACTCACTCACTCACTCACTCACTCACTCACTCACTCACTCACTCACTCACTCACTCACTCACTCACTCACTCACTCACTCACTCACTCACTCACTCACTCACTCACTCACTCACTCACTCACTCACTCACTCGTTGTGAATAGGACACCTTTTACCACCTGTCTACTCGCTCACTCACTCACTCACTCACTCACTCACTCACTCACTCACTCACTCACTCACTCACTCACTCACTCACTCACTCACTCACTCACTCACTCACTCACTCACTCACTCACTCACTCACTCACTCACTCACTC
The DNA here is from genome assembly GCA_964017125.1 of Flabesymbios commensalis. Taxonomy (NCBI): domain Eukaryota; kingdom Metazoa; phylum Annelida; class Polychaeta; order Terebellida; family Flabelligeridae; genus Flabesymbios; species Flabesymbios commensalis. The sequence continues at coordinate 72,322,405 of OZ024912.1, read as the reverse complement.
ACTCACTCACTCACTCACTCACTCACTCACTCACTCACTCACTCACTCACTCACTCACTCACTCACTCACTCACTCACTCACCCACCCACCCACCCACCCACTCACTCACTCACTCACTCACTCACTCACTCACTCGTTGTGAATAGGACACCTTTCACCACCTGTCTATATTAACATCTTCTTTACAGGGGACGAAGACCTTCCCAACCTATATGTTAAAATCGGTTCAACCAGAGATAGGGAAGTACGAGAACATGTCAGATATGTCAGATACTGATCCCCTTGTTGTATCAGAAACCAGCATTACCTCTGATTAGATGTCCACCATGACAGACACACCAGCACAAAGGGTCACAGAGCGATGGCACTACAGTAGTCACCACCAGTCTACGGCATGCATCAATCAACTCATACACCAGACAGCACGAGGGCATGACTGAGACCCACTAGTGAATGGAGCAGCCCTGGAGCATGGAGCATAAAGGGTGCACATGGATTTGTAAATAATTGTACATAAGTCTCATCTTTACACCATTTCCCAATGTCGGATTAACACGAAATCGTCATTTTAATCATAATATATAGTGGAAATGATAAAGAATGACTTTAAACTCTGAATTCATTGTGACGATTATATCTGTTTTTGGCAAAATGAAGGCGGGGTTATCATGGTTATGTCCCCTTATGGCATATACACTCCTTTATCCCTTTTTGGCTCTTTGTTCGTCTTACAATATGGTCATCCCTAATTGGCTCCTTGTTGTGGTGAAGGTGGTGACCACCTTCATAAATTATTGTCATTAACCTGATCAAACCTTATTATTTTAAAGAGGGACCGTCAAGGCTCATCTGAAATGGTTCACCAGTCCTGTTTAGCCTGTATGTGCACAGCAGTGCCCGTAAACCACATTCATTTTTAGGGCCACGTCTCAAGCTCACAAATGAGCTAGCACTGTCTCGATGGTTTGTTTTTTGAGTTCAATCTGGAGTTTAAGTGACATATTTTAAGAAGACATGTGGCAGATGTGCGCTGTATAATTGTGTTACTCCATTTATATGCATGATATATGTATGCTTTTCAGTTTATATGTGTTAGAATTATACGGTTGTTCTACTTTGGATTGTCATGTAACACAAACTGGTGATGTATATGTTATTTAGTTTAGTGAATAAATTATGTTTAAAATAATGTATGTTTACTTTTTTTGTAATTATTGTCTTTACTCCAAATAAATGATTACGCCATTTAGTAATTGTGTAATGTGTAAAAATAACTGTCTCGCCAATCTTAAAAGATTAAATACAGTTGGGTGTCATCTGCATAAAGATGATATTGGACACCATGACTGATGATTGATTTCCTAATCAGAATGCATCCCTGAATAGCAAATTAAACATCCGAAGAAACCCATTCCGGAAAAGTGCAAAAAAACCAGATGGACGCAAAAATCCCTTCCGTTTCAGCAGAACTGAATAAATACAAGCACAACGTGTAATCGGTGGCAGAATGTATTCTAAATAGCACATGTTTTAGTGTTGGGAGGGGGGAAACATCGCTTATGTTTTATTAAGATCAGAGACAAACAAATGGATATTTTGGGTAAAAAGTAAAACGAATTGATCATTTCCAACAAATCTTCATACAAATAAATTATGATATTCAACGAATCGGATTTAGATCACTGTTGAATAGAAAGGATCAAATGAGCAATATAAACTTCCCGAAAATATATACATGTAGTAGGATATACTACTTGGGCATTAGTTTGAAATCTAGAGTATTGACATGATGGGTGTTATTTATTATTATTGTTATTATTTTATTCGGCAAATACAACATATGAAGACTGCATTAATACTTTATACATACAAATAAATGCATTTCATACAGTTAAGGCCGATTTATTTATTGTGGTCTTTATCATTCTGTGACCAGGGCTCGTGGGTGTGGTTTTGGTAACAGCATTGTTTTTGACAGGTGTTTTAATCTTTCACTATTCATAACATAGCTGTCTGGTACAATTACGACAGGCTCTATAACATTCCTTGGATAATCTTATAACTTATCACTTTTAAATTAATTAACTTAATTTGTTTTATTATTCATGTTTTATTTATGTATATCTGACACAATTACTAGCTATTGGTTCAATTTGTTTCACCATAAGTGAGCCAGTATAAAATAATGTTATATGTATAGAACCCCGAAAACTAAATAGTCTTGACAAATTAACTTTTAAATGGTCTAGGCATCTATTCAATCCAATTTTTGAATTAGGAAAAAATAAATGGTGAGATCTATATTTAATTTTACAATCACAAAAGCAGCTCTGAGAGCAGAGTATATTCAGATTTCTTTCATAAATGTAGTTGACCAGAAAAGGTAGTGTAGTACACGTGCGTGAGGAAAATGAGCCACACCCAAGTCTACAGTATATTTGTATCTATTAGTCCATCATCGCTGGGAGAATGAACTGCTTGCTAATCTCAATTGTACCATTTATAGAGCTGTGTGCAGACCGGATGCCGTTTTACTCGAATATAACGTTTTGGTACAACACACACCTTGAACTATAGGCCAATTTTTTTCGGCCGAAAACAAAACGTTGAATAATACAGTTCTGACAAGCTCTAGACGTGGTTTTCCAAACAAATCATCGGAAATTCGTGTTAGATGCATTTCTTAGTAAAAGTTGATATCCACCCTTTTAACACAATAAAATAATACAGATGGAAGAAGTTAACTATCGCATCAAATGACAAAGATTACAAAAAGCTCATTGCCGTATGCACCTTTAAAAAATTATACAATTTTTTGAGTTACAAAAAAGAACTAGTGCAGATGTGCATGACACCAACAAAATAATTAATACATCGGAGAATATTATTTGCAACAAACTGTTTCATAGCTAGTTTATAACATGAAAAACTATCATCGTAAAATACTTTGCTGGATAATGTGTTCCACGAAACAAAACTATAACACCTGATGGCTTTTTGTGAGGCAGACATTTATATGTGTGCAGTTTAATTTGCTGGTGCGTTACATGAGTATCTGCATACCGAATATAATAATTATTATACTATTTTAGTAAAACACCACGATTAAATTTAGACTGTACATTGCCCACGACAGTTTGTCATCAAAAAGTAACCCGCTGAAAAAAATATCTATAATGACCGTAGACACGTAACATATGTATTCTAGCGAAGCAGAAAAAGTCAACTGAGACATTTATGATGATTTCAAAATAAATTTAAAAACGCGGGTCTCTATGGATAAAGTCCCGTCATACATATAATCACGCACGTCTAGCGCACGAAAAAAGAACAATTTTGGTTTGTACGTTTAGTTGTGATTCGCTGGACGTGCGTGAAAACTTGTTGATGACTTTACGAGGCCGCAAGATGAGCATTATTCATTTATTGTGTGCGTCAACCTCTGCGCACATTTTCTGCGTGTCAAAAAATAGTGAATATAGACAGAAGCAGAAGAACGTCAGACCAGCGCCAGTCTAACGTTAGGCACACGTAAAGCACACGTTGTAAATTCGTTGTGTCTTCGTTGACCGAGATTTGTCCCAGTCATACGTAGGCTACACGGCGCACAGTCCACGCATGAAAAAAAATAAAAAAAATAAAAAAAATTGAGTTTGGATTGTGAAAAACGTAGCGTTGGACGCATGTAGTGCTCATTAATCCTTAGAACACTGAATGTCGACAATCACATAACTTTTCTCAGTGTGTTTTGTACATAAATAACCATTTTTAAAGGAAAAAATGTGTCCGGAATTCTGGCTTTATCTTTATCAGCGAAATGTCGAGCACTTGAAGCCGTGCAGCGTGCGAAACATCACCCTAACTGACTACAAATTAAATGTCGTTCTTCAGAGCTCCAAGGGTTAAGGTGAAGAAATAACAGTCACTGCCTATGTTGGTCGAGCGCTGGGAAAACAAGCAGCGTGCGCCGAGCGCAGGGCAGGCGCCCTGCCCGCGACTGTTCTGCGTGAAACGGTGCATCTGAAGCAGAAAAGGAATGGAATTTGGACCGGAAGGGTTTAATGTATAAGCCACTATCCGAACATAATCCAGAATGGCCGCCAAAATTTAAAATGGCCGACAAAAAGGAACATGGCGGATAGGTCAAAATTGAACCTTATTATTTATTCAATAATTTTTCTCGTTGAAGTTTGGTCCCAATAAGAAGAAATTCTGTATTACTGTGATTAAGCTTCAGCTTAGACTCTGCCATCCAGACCGACATACCCAATAAACAATGTTGCCACTTCTCTAGAAATTCCTTAGCGTTTGAAACTAATAGAGACATTTAAATTTTAGTATCATCGGCATAAAGATGGTGGTTTATGTCAAAACTAGAGATAATAGCACTGAGTGGTGTAGTGTATAAAATAAAAAGCACTGGTCCTAGCACAGAGCCCTGTGGAACTCCATATGAGAGTGTGATTTATCTGACAGAGTGTCTTTAATTTTTACGGATTGGTGCCTATTTTGCAAATAAGAAAAAAACCAAATTTGAGCCTGTCCAGATATTCCATACCAATCAGAAAGTCTATCTGTTAATGTAGCATGGTCAATGGTGTCGAAAGCACTTCACCATTGCTCATACTGATAATCTGTATCTGTATCTGATCCATCTGTATGGTACGTGGCAGTACGCACTATTGTGCTATCGCGCCACGGGGGGGGGGGGAACTGTGCGCAGCGCAGCTAATATGAAGATTGCAGCAGTCTGGCTTTGAATGCTGCAGGTAAAGGTGCTAACTTCACTTCCACTTTCAGGATGTCCCAGTCCCTCACTGTTCTGTTGTAAAATGAGTTGGCGAGGGCTGATTTTTTAGCTGGCAAATATTTGTATTTGTGGGCAGAATCTCGAACTCGAACATAGTCTACTCATCTTGCGTCTGCTGGCTAGAGAGTCCCACTTTAGGATGTTGATAAGATCTCTTGATGTTATGTTGTCGGTATCTGCTCTTCTGTAGCGAGAATAACCCTTTACGAAACGAGCAGCGCGACATTGTATCTTCTCCAGCTTATCAATGTCTAGTCTGGTGTGGGTCCCATACGTTTGATGCATACTCAAGGCTAGGTCTTACGAGGGTTATATAGGCCAGCTCCTTAAGTCTCTCTGGGCAGCCTTTGAGGTTCCTACTGATGAAACCCAAGTTACTACTAGCCTTTTGGCTTACTTTACCAATATGGGGCGAGAAAGATAAGTCCTCTGACAAAGCACCCCAAGATAAGGGCTGGTTTTGACAGAGGATAAAACATGACCATTAAGCTGGACATAATGTAGCATTTCTTGACATTGAAATGTAGACCCCAGGTGTCTGACCAGCCCTCGAGGCTGGTCAAGTCCTGTTGAAGGGCTATTAAATCTTGAAAGCATGACATTTCTCGATAGAGCAAGCAATCGTCCGCAAAGAGGCGGCAATGAGATTTTGCTTGCTGTGGTAAATCATTTATGTAAATTAGAAATAAAATAGGTCCATGGAGCTGGTGTTTTTCTGGGCAGAGTCTTTGTACTTACAGGAGCGTGTTTGTCTAAAATGGAGCTAAGAACAGAATCATACTGTTGAAATAGTGCTAAGAGATTTTTCTCTGGTTTCTTTATTAGATCCGATATGAAAATATTAGAATGAAATGATCAGTAATCAATTTTGTTTACTTTTTCGAAACACTATTTTTTATTTGTTCCATGTCGTCTTACAACAGTCAATTTCTGATATGACCGCAACATGGTCCGAGATGCCTGCTGCCGAAAAAAAAACTGATTTGATATAATTAGAAATGCGTTTGGTGATTAGCAGATCTAGCCAATGACCATGAAAATGAGTTAGAAAATTAACATGCTGCTTGAGGTCGAAACATGGTACCCTTTTATATCTCCCATGGCAACACGTTTCGTACTTGCCAGGTACACGCTATTGAAACGCTAGGAGAACGCGGGACCTAATACAGACTCATCAGGCCCGCAAATAATCGTAGCAAGGTGCTCGTTATCCATGCACCCGGATTACGGAAAATGGCATACCCCCATGAGTATTTATGGTGATATAGCTGGAAATATATATTTTGGTAATGGCGGTACTAATTAGCGATTTAATGATATTTTACCCACTTTGATTTTTCTAGACATAAAAGAAATTCTGTTGCAATTTTGTCTAGGTCTAGCCATAGACTGACTCGACTAAAATGCTGCTCATGATTTAGTTCACGAAGTTCATAGTAAGTAAGTAAAATGTCTTTTTTACGTCATATTTCGGCCAGTATGGCCATTTAAATGACAATTCAGATTAAAATAATATCATATCTTGAACAGTAAAAGTGATAAAGTAAAAAGAACAAACTGATAACATTTTGTCCGCACCAAGGCATTCAGATAAAAACGATTGATGATAACATGATAGTGCCTCTGGCACCTATACGTAGCGGATTTTGTATTGAATATAATACATTCTAAAAACCTGGGACAGCATCAGCGCCGATACACAATATAAGTTAACACAAAAAATGACAAAAAAAATATTTTTTTTTTGAAAATCAAAAAACAAAACAAAACGGTTCAGTGCCGATCATATCCGGAGTGTGAAAGAAAAACTGTGGTCCGACTCAGTTTGCCATTGAAGCTGCAATTGAATACATAATCAGGACGATTACCACCAAACCAGCACTGCATCCAATCAAAATAAAATTACTGTATGTATGTATATACTGTATGTATATACACAATATAAAATGACATAAATATGAGTGAAATAAACAATGAACAGAAAAACCATTAAAACCAAAAACAACAAATCCTCAAAAATTATGGGCAGACACAGTTGGCAATCTATCAGGTCTGTGATATTGACGAGCACCACAGAGCGATCACGAACTGTCATCACAAGCTAATTGTATGGCAATACCTTCTCTCTGACATGCTGCATTATCCACCAGGAGGGTGTTACAAAAACCATTTAAACAATGAAATGCATGACAAAAATATTTAAAAATACAAAGAATTTGAACTGAAATTAATACTAGAGAGTGAAAAAGAACATCAATACCGTGAGAACCACAAGCTAATTACATGGCAGTGGTTTATTTGGGACATCCCGAACATAACCAAGATGCCAAAGAGAAACCACTGAACCATTTCAACCAAAAAAGTACCATAATTTCGTGGAAAAAAAAACAATGTAGAACACAAATAAATAATAGGCCTACACAAAACTCCATAAATCTCTGCAATACAATAAAACAAATTCCACTTAATACAAAAAAAAACACAGAAAAATACTGATAATACGTCTGTCGAAATGACTGGGTGTTCTTGGCCTTCTTTGAAGTTGCCCAGGGGGGACCACGAGGAGGTGACACCCAGCCCCCCTCATGAAGTTCATAAGGGAAGTTTGATGAACAGTAATGAATGTTTATGAACTTGTTAGAATGTCCATGAGGGACAGTTTCATGAATAATGATTTTTTGTGAACTAAATAAGTCTCAATTTAGTTCATGGTTTGCTTATCAATGTGCATGAGGGATAATTTCTTCAACTAAATTATTATGAGCCTAATTCTGTTCATGGCTAATTCATGAAAGTTCACGAGGGAAACTTAATTACTTTGCTGTGTTTGGTTAAGAAGTAATCTCGGCAAAAATAGAATCCTCAATCAAAATACAATATGTATTGTAAAGGTCGAAAGAAGTTAACAACGTTTCCTGAACAATTCGTGAACATTAATGAGCATCAACATAAGAATAATAATATTTATTGGGTAAAACCATTCAGCTTTTTACAATGGGACTATAAATTGCTGTTTTTCGTGATGCCCATAAAATACGGTAATTTTTAACATGATTGGCTTATCTGATTCATGAATCACTTTTTGATCGTTCATGAACTACCCTAATTTCATGAACAAGCCTCTCAGAACTTAAGGTTGACAGTTAATGAATTTCATAAACAAATTTAAAAAACTGTGATACTGTATGATAGAAACCGTGACATATAAATGATGAATCGCAACCGAACTGTTACAATCTCAGCACATTTCATGAAGTCTAAAGACACTATGGAGCTTAAATTGACTAATTATTGCATTTAAGTTTATTAGTAACATTACATCACATGTTGTTATTACCAGAAAATAAATAAAATCTTCGTGTGTTAATTTTATTGGTATTTTAGCTGTAATTTGTTTGATGTGATATATTTCAGATTTAAAATTCTGAAGACCAAGTGGGAAGTGCACAACAAGTTTATCTACATACAAAAAGCTACTGGTGATCCGAAATTCTGGCATATTCAAAATTTCTTGTGGGATATAGTATGCGAAAAACAACTAAACCGTGACAATATACATGTAAACATCGATTGAGATACTGGCCGTGACCGAGTTCACCCACAGTGGTCTCTATGCTTTTCCAAAATGTCTTTTTGCCACTTTTTAAAATAACATGTAGTTATAGTTTTCCGCTGCTTTTTTTGGAGTGGGGATATATGACCGACAAAGCTCTTTATCTTTATTTTGTGTGTAGTCGCCCTGTACCATGTATATTTTCAAAACAAAACCTGTACTTTTAAATATATGTAATTTAAACTTCACTATATCTAAGGTGTATAGTTTTAAATTCGACTTATCTCCTGGACTATTTGTGTAGAAGTGCCAAAAGGTTCATAGATTGTTCATAATGTAAAAACATGTGCTGAATCCCAAAATCCATTTCTTACAAAATTCTACTCGGCAGGTTTTTTCAGAAAATTAGTTTAAAGTGAAAAAATCTAGTAAGTTTGAATCTGACTGATGTTACATTTTCTACAATAATTCAGACTCTATTTCTTCATTTAATTACACACATATTTAGAATTGATAACTAAATTAGGGGTGGTCTTAGGAATTTGAATATGGGGATCCAGGTGGAAAAGAAGGAGGGTCCAGAGACCATTTGCATTTTTTGCAATAAAAAAGATGGGGAGAAACAATAAATTAATATCATTTTTGACAGATTAGGAGCAGATTCAGTGACAGAAATTATTTACAAGCAATTTGGCTCTAAATATTTTAAAATTAAAATCTTAATGTTTAAAATTTCATTTTATTCCCAATAATAGTGATTTGGTTGGCTTATAAAATAAATTAAAAGCGACTGTAGTCAGTGCTTTAACCGCAAAGTAACTTTATTGTAATTTTCATCCACTTGAAGTTGAAGTTGCGTCTCGCTGGCGCGATTCACAGCTTCAAGTGGGTGAAAATTAGCCAGATCTGACAAAATGAAGGTCAGCGATTTGAAAATCTTGCTGAATGATGTCACGTTTTGTCTTCAACATGTTTAATAAGTGGTATTCTTGTTAGGGTAAAATGTTTAAGAAAACGACGAATATAGTCATGACCTGTGATTATAGAGTTAATACCGCAGGCAGCTTCACTCTTATATCACGTAGGCCTATTATATGGAAGAGTCTGAACACTCTGGTTTCATCATCAACAATCCATGTAATACTGTAGATCTGGTAATATTCGCGAGCTTTTAATTTTCACGAATTTCGCGAGGAGGGCAAATTCGCGAATTTGAGGATCTCGCGAAAATTATTATTATAATAGCGTTATTCAAGAAAAATAAAAATTCGCTGATTCTAAACGTGAAAAGTTCCAAAATAAAAAAATCGCGAAAATTAAAACACGCGAAATTTACCAGATCTACAGTAGCTATACCTTAGGCCACAACTAACCAGTAGCGCATGTTTTTCGTTGATTTCTTCGTCAATTATCTTAATCAATTTTCATGAAATTTGGTAAAAATCATACTTCAATAGAATCCTAATATCCCTAAAAAAATTGCAAAATTATGTGCAGTATTTCAAAAGCTAGACCATTTGACATATAATAACTTGAAATTATGACGTCCCTCTATAAGACCATCAAACTAATAATGAAATTTTATCAGGCCTTCATGTCAAATGGTCTAACTTTTAAAATATTGAATATCATTTTGCGAATTTTTGTTCCGATGTTAGGATATGACTTCAAAATTGCCCGTGATAAATTTCAAGGAAATCGGTTAATAATTGACGGATAAATCGACGAAAAACATGCGCTACAGATTTATCAAATAATTGTAGCCCAGGGTATAATGGTCACTTGATGGATAACATGTGGTCGTCAGATCAAACAGGGGCGATATGAGAGTCCATGAAGGGCCACATCATTATAGTGACGTCACGTTACGTCATACCCCTTACCGCATTACACCGTACCTGACTCTCAGTGTGTTATGTAATATTATGGCCAGAATTGTGTCGCATCGTTAAACTGAACCAACTACAATTAGTCATTCCAATTAACCAGTCAACTGTCTTTGTAGTTTTAGGCGATATTAATTAATCTCCTAAATTATTGCGCTAGGTATTCAATAACAAACTTCATTGTTAATTTATTGATATTTAGCATTGCTTCAGGCTACAGAAATAATGGTGTTAATGGGTTTGCTGCCTTAAAAAAAAGAACTGATAGATATTTCAAATTACAAAAGCATACCATTTATTTAACAATCGTTTTTTCTACTACTCTTTTTATTGTTTTTACATGAAGTAAAAAATCGTCATAGCAGAAGGCGGTGTTATTGTTTGGTTAGTATATCTTAAATGCAAACACATATACACATTTAAAGAACATACAAATATTATATTAAAACTAAATAAAATATACAGACGTATATAAGGCACATCACAATTAATTATAAAATAAATAAAACCTACATTTGCTATAAAAACTCGGGTTCAAGTCCAAGCGTGAGCGTCATGTTTGCTTGCAGTATAACCCTAAAAAATAAACAAAATAATAATTAGTAGGCCCTAACTAGTTACACTATGCCATGTAACCAGTTAAATTATACATGGACTGGTTACATTATGTTATATCCACTTTTAGAAATTTCGCAATTTGTATGAATGTTAATTTAAAAATACTTTAGTCAAAATATGTATTGCTCAGAAGTAAAGTGATCTAAGTCGTTTTTTTCAGATTTTGACATTATTGAAAAATTAAATATAAGGAAATAATTTAATATACTAAAATATCCCACCCAACCGTTTAACATTTCTAGTCCTATTAACAACGACACATATCTTATTCGTGCTTAACAATCTGCAGCATGACGATGAGGAACTATGTAGCTTTTTATACACACTAAGTTTATAAATTTCAAAATCAAATTTTTCTCTCGAAATTCCAAAAGTGTATTGATAGAAGAAAATTAACAATTGTCAGAAATAAATCTTGCGACCTGAATAACAATACCTATCAGTAAAGCTGCATATTAAACATCCATACATGACTATCGAGCTTCTGATCATGTTTATTATCTGATTATGTTTAGTTGAAAATATATAGAAAGTATATGACTTTGTCAATTGAAAAACACTATAAATTGCGTTAAAATATCAGTCGACTAAAGTATTTTAACAATAGATATTCACGTAAATTTAAGGAATAATGTTAAAATGACGATCAGTAATGCAAAATCATGAATTGTGACCTTGACCTCCCCGTAGAGTAACTCGGGTCCTATTTAGCCTACCAGTTCCGTGTTGTATTATTATTATTATTATATGTTTATTATTGTCTCACCCGAAATTCACAATTATACGATCACACATTAAAATAAAATAGCATAATAAAACTATTGACATCGGTCACTCCCAAGTGGAGTAATGAGAGACACTTGGCTCTAGACATATTTAGTCCCAAAAAAGTTAGTTATAATTTATCACAGATTTTTTAGTACAATATGGACCTGATATACTAAAATAATATTTTGTACAGATGATACAGAATTATGTGATAAATAGATGATGATGTTAATATCATTATTAAATAACATTATTAGGTTAACAAAATATGTTTAAATTATTAGTAATTAGTAATACGATATAATAAAATAAGTTGATACATATGATGAAATAAGACTATTATAAGAGTTTAAAATTGTTGATCTTATATACAGATGCCACAGAATTATGCATAGCTCATAGCGTTATTAAGTTAACATAGTATGTTTAAATAGTTAGTGATACGATATATTAAAGTAAGTTCATATACATAGGATACAATAAGACTATTCCGAAGAGTTTAAAATTGTTGATCTTATATCTAAAATCTCACTGCAGGCTTTATTGGCTCGCAATATCTTTTTAAAAAGATAAATATATCTATACAGCTCAGGCTAATAAATTCTGGATGACAGTACGTGGCATGGTTAAAAAGACCCTCTCTTACTGTGCTATATTTCGGGCATGACATTATTACGTGCTCTTCGACCTCTACTTTACCGGGACAGAACGAACACTCACGATCATTTATTGGAGTGCTGGTTATCTGCCTATTTCTATGTTTATAGGGGCTACTCACGCTCTAAGACGGGCCAGGGCAGATCTATGACCACTTGCCCTCACACACAAGCTTGAATTATATTTACCTTAGCAGACCATTTATTCTTAAACGTGTTTAGAGTAGTATAATTGCCACTTATTAAATTAATATTTTCACACCTTTCAAAATCTAGTACGTCTGGTAGTCTGATGTTGCCAAACATTCTGGAAACACGACCAGACCAGCCGCGGCTCTTGACACCTCTCTTTAAATGAGCCCACATAAATACTTTCCTGTTGAATCTGGAAGTTGACATAGTACACAACCTGTTAAAAAACGACATGCCCTGTGAAATATATCATCAATTGAGCTGAATGATCTTGTTCCCCGTACCACCACATTTCTTCACTTTTGATATAACTGAACCAAGAGCCCAACTTGCCGACTTCGCCACTTGCTCACTCATAAAATTAAAATCCATAAATTATGTAAAAAGTAAACCGAGGTATTTATACTTATTAAAAAAATTGTATGCTGATTGACCACATATAAACTAAAATTCTGTAACATGAATTGACGGATGCCAGTCTTTAAACCATTGATTGCAACATTCAATCATATCTTGCATGTCAATTTCGATCTCGCTTAGCAGTAAAATATCAAAATGTTGTAGGAATCTGTACATGGACACAATTGTAGTGCCGTGAATTGGTCGGAGAGAGGGGAATGTACCAAGCCCACTAG